>NNCF01126675.1:450572-641347 GCA_002313205.1 Laupala kohalensis
ATATATATATATATATATATATATATATATATATATATATATATATATATATATGTGTGTGTGTGTGTGTGTGTGATGGGGTGGGATTTACCAGCTTATTAGCGATGAACATGAGTTTAAATGAAGCTGGTCTTGGAAGTTGGGCGCCAAATTACCCCAAAAAATTACCCCAAAAAACTCTAATTTAATTAATAAATTAGAGTTATTTAATGAGGTGGAGACACGCACAGGGTTCCTCGTGGAAGACGCAATTTACAAATAAAAGAACTAAATTGTATATTCACCAATATTACAAAGCACTTAAAAATATCATGCCGCCTTCTTAGCTAAGGCGCACATACACTCCCCCAAAATAACAACACAGCAATATTGGCGATAACTGATACCATACTTGATCTCGTCACTGGTTAAAAATGCTGAAGGCACATTATGGTTTAAAATGCTGAAGGCACATCATGGTTAAATTTACAAAATTAAGTGGTTGATCGTTTATCATTTAGATTAGACCCTTTTGAACAAAGTTAATGTTTTGTTTAGCGTCTTTAACTGGGCCAAGGTAATCTTAGATTCAAGGCACACGCATTTCTTCTTCGCTGTGCGGGTTAAACGGCTGGATGGAAGGTTACCTTTTCCGAAGATTTAGCAGCCCAACTGTGGTGGTGCCAAACAGTTCAATGTCCCTTGGCGTTGCCCCTGTTCATTCAACGCTCCATTTCGTGAAGGTCAATCCCTCTGCCTCGAAAATCCTTCCTGTCACGATCCGCATCTCAAGAACTCGACCCCTCAGTTCTGATGAGTTGTTTCCAGGAACGCGCCTCCTTCGATCAGCTTGGACCCCTAGTTTGCTACCTCTCGTTCGGGGTATTGAAGTATTGAGCGATCATTTACGAATCAGAAACGATGCTCCATAAACAAATTTTCTGATGCTCCGAATTAACGATCGAATGTTTCTAAATCTCGGATGAAACTCCGCGTATTACTCAACGTACATGATGGTAAATATCTGAATCACTAGCAGCATCGTTCGAAATTGAGCGCGTAATAAGTCGCGAGCAGTGAATGATCGCATCTCTAAGTCACTCGTGAATCTCCACTGACTGAATATCAATTCTCATAAAAATCGACCCTCATCTGAACACACTGAGCAATCTGAAAAATCTCATCTGAATCTGAACTGCGTGTGGGAAGCGTTTCATCTGCCTCTCATCTTTATCAATTCGTTCCCCCCCCCAAAAAAAAAATGATCGTTCCGATTCCCTCGCCCCTGGATTTCGAAGACAGAAGATCTCATGACGAGTACAAGTTTTCCCCCAGGCACTCCTCCGTCGCTTTTTTCCAAAATCAATTATCCAGTCATCGTGTTTTCCATGCTCCACGTTACTCTCAGACAGTGCGTACTTAATATTAACCTTATCTCGCCTCGTCAACTACGACTCCGAATGTGCTTTGCCTACCCCGCACGCCACTGACTAAATAGACATTAACTTTTACGAGGCCCTGCTCTGGTCTCGGCTTGGGATTCCGCAACCCTCAGCGAATACTCGCGTGAATGTTTATTTCATATGTCTGGCCTGCCTCCCAGACGAAAGCTCCTTCTTTGAAAATTGTCTAGACCTTTGAGTTCTAAGCTTTTCTTTCATCTACTAAAATATAATTGCGTCTGTCTTGTTTTCCAGCTACATCGTCTTGCGTTGATAATTGTTTATCTTAATTTAAACTAAAGATTATTATATAATCACAATAAATATGTTACCGTGAAAGACCGAAATTGGAGAATGTCAACATTCACATAGTCACTTAGCGTATGTCCGAAATATTTGCGAAGTACGTTTACTTCTGACTTACACTGGTAAATGTCGACATTCACCATGGACTAATGGTGAATGTTAAACATGTCTGAGATTTATATTTTCTTACCAAGAAATTTTTTAAACATACGTGTTCTTCCTCCGTGGCCTATTCTGGTTTGAGTTTCATATAGTATACTGAACAATTCTTCATTGGTAACATAATACTGTAAATTCGTTTCCCCTGGTTTTAATGGTATAAATAACTTCTCTTCATCATTAATTTTTAAAACGTCAAAACGTTTTAATCGTCTGTAATACAAAGGTGTGTTGCACTTAGTTTTAGCAGAAAGCACTTCAGAAAGTATTTTAGAAGACTTTTCTTGAGAAAAATAAAAACAATTGTCTTCTCGTTTACCCGCAATTAATGCATTTAACTTTTCAAGAAAAATATCACGATTTACTGCAGTATCTATTTAGTATAAATTACGGTATCCGAAAAAAAATTAAGAAAACGTTGCTCGCATCAAAGTTGCCCTTTTCTGGGAGTAAGATTTCGAATCACAGAATTGTTGATAGTGTTCTCATAACTGAAAGAATATGTTGAAAGCCACCATCACTTATTTCCTTTTAAAAAGTAGGGGAGATGCGTCTTGAGCATTGTTGTCTCCTCGTCACCTCTTCTGTTGATAGCATCAAACGAAGTGACGGAACTTGCATTTTAAGTACTTCTTTCAAGTATATTAAAAGATTATTTTAATATTTGTTTTATTCATCATTTAATGTTTAAAAGTATTCGAGAAACGATTGTCAGCGATATTTGTAATGTTAAGTCATGTTTTTTAAACGCACCGACAACATTGCAGGTTTACACCGACACAGAGACTCGAAAGAAAAAAAGAATTAAAAATAGGTTTCTTTCAGTGTACAAGTAAAGGTGAAAAGAGTTTTTGGTGTCATATACAGTGAGAAAAATGTATATTCATAATTTTTCATGTCGCGATTATTTTCTTTTCCCATTTATAATGTACTGTGTGTTTTAAATTCTTGGTAAGAAAATATAAATCTCCGACATGTTTAACATTCACCATTAGTCCATGGTGAATGTCGACATTTACCAGTGTAAGTCAGAAGTAAACGTACTTAGCAAATATTTCGGACATACGCCAAGTGACTATGTGAATGTTGACATTCTCCAATTTCGGTCTTTCACGGTAACATATATAAATGTATTAGTGCAGAATTAATTTAGACAATATTTTGAAAGCTGGGCCAAACCTGAATGAGATACACATAGAAATTGATAATACTTATCAGCTTATTGAATATGAATTTTGGTTAAGCTAGCGACATTGGTTTAAAAGTTATAAATAATTGAATGAATTCGTCACTTATTGCCTGCCATGGTTACACTGAATCCATGGTCTTACGTGGAACTTGAATTGCTGACCCCGTCCGCTCGCAGTAGCTGATGTGGTGACAGGTTTCGGCTGGAATTGTTGATGGTCGATGGTGTACTGAAACTAGAAATAAATAAGTTGAAGGTTTCAGTACTTCGACGATGAATGGCGTCACACTGCCATTTGAGCAGGATTTCGATACTTTGCCACGACGAACCGCATGGGCAGCACAGTGACGTTGTGTCACCTCAATATAGTTTACGACTGCTGTTGAGTTGATGTGGGCTGCCCCTTATATAGTACTGAGGTGTGTTTCATAGATGCAGCACAGAGTTTTTATAAAGGGAGCGGACTACAATCCTCTTCCCAAGGACGCTTATAACTTTCAGAGAACGCTTATAACTTTCAAAGAACGCTTATAATTCGGAACTTCAATATATATACAGGTTGTCCACAAAGTTATGGTTGCACACGATGTTCCAGAAAGATTTAAAGATATATTATTACGAATGTATGGTTCGTAACAAAATGATTCGAAGAAAAATTGACTCGGGAGCAAGAAGGTAACCAAACTAGCGAGCACCCTCCTCCTCCCCTGTTCTGCCCCAATAACACAAACACACTGCATACCTAGCATCGTGTCACTCCGTTTTACTTTGCAGGAACTTTCCCTCAAAGGTCCGTCAAACAATCAATGCTTGTGGCACTACTTACCAGCTATTATATGCTGAGACAAAAAACTGTTTCACGAGATTGACCGGTTAATCCGAGGACCGGTTGATCCGAGTCCGGTTACGAGAGGTTCTACAGTAAAGCAAGAAATAACTAAGGTAAAAGATTAAATAGCGAAAGAATTTGTAACATATTCTCCTAGAACTTGGCGCTGGCACACGTGCCTATATTTCTATATTGTTTACGCTATTTTCACAATATAGTATATCCATCAACTCTATGAAACAAAACTTTATTCACATTGTGAGTCCGAGGCAGCTGGCCACATCAATGTACGGCACCTTTTACAGAAAACTTTTCGGGAACTTTTCACAAAACTTGAAGCTTCACACTGGAAGTCGATAGGGTGCGGAAATTTGTACCATAGCGAGACTTCTATGCACTTAGCTGAATCCATTATTTATAAGTTTCAATTCCCCACACTTCCTCAATAAAATAGAGTCAATTTCGGTGAATTCATCTCAGTCTGACTCAATATCAAAAGTCTACAGCTACCAACAGTCAAAAAATCTCAGTACGTATTACTTATATTAGTATTTAGCTACAATGGCTAGAAATATATCGCAAAACAAGCAATATAAATTATACAAAATAAATGAAAAAGGAAAACGAGATAAAACAAACATTGATCAAAAGAATAGTAATAAGAATATAGTAAAATACATACATCTAACCTTAATAACAACTGGATTCAAATCTCAGGACAAATTAAAGGAAAACTTTAGAATATTGAACATGTCTTTTTATCCCTAAAATTGATGGAATGAAAGGTCTTTTATACGATAAAATCAAAATATGAAGGGACTGGTAAATTCAGTACGGCCAAAAAATTCTTGAAAAAATTGAGCCCTAGTTGCAAACAGGTTGACCGTTAATCATAGTTAGATTAGAGGTGTCACCAAGCTAGCATCAACATCGCAGCAGCCAATGATGTTTCTTAACAACACGACCCCTTATATTTAAATCTTGATCATGATAACTCATTCCACATTTTGTGATGATCTTGAAACTTGTCCGCTTTACATGGATGTTACGTCCAAACTCTTACAATTTTCAAACAATTGTTTATTTGATTTTGTTTCAAATTTTTATAGGTTTATAAATTAATAAATATTAATTAAATTTAAAATTATGGGCTCTAATTACCTCGATGTTGACGATCCCTAAACCCCCCCCCCAAAAAAAAAAAATTAAAATTTAGGGAGGCCATTACGCATTTACGTGAATGCGTATTTCGAATCCCTTTGGTAATTTAAAAAATTCCCGCTGCGGAACTCACACACTGTTTACCAGTAGACTGTAGTGAAAAATAAAAATCGTCTACTCTGCGCAATGCAACGGTTGAAGGCATAGTTTACCAAGCACACTTTCACGTCGAATTTTTGCCATAAAATCTACAAATTCGATTACGATACTCTTTCTAATATAGAACTGAAGAACGAGTAGTACAGTGATAATTCGTTCGAGTGAAGTCCCACTATATTGAATTTTAACTCGTGCCTTAACTGAAATGTCAGCGTATTGCTTAGAGCAAAATATACACTATACCTTATATTATTAAAAAAAGCAGGTACATAAATAAAGATATTTTTAAGATATGAACTATACATTTTAATATCTCGACGGGTTTTTTTTTCGGAAATCTTCAGTAGTATTAGTACGTTTAAAGAGTAGAATATGTTTTAAAAATATCTTCAATTGTATACCTTCTAAATACTTGCACCTGTGATGAACGAATAAGCAAGGGACATTTTTGAAGTTATACATTTTTGATTTTCAATTGTACTGAATATTACTTTTTTACCTTTTAGTGCAGTGCTTGTTACTGAATAGCTTGTATTTGAAAAAGGTTTTTTACGTTTATTACGAAACCTGTTCAAGTTCTGGAGGAGTCCGAAATACATCTAGAAAGGAAATTTTCTTGGTTTTATCGCTTCACTGACTTCAGCTGACCTCAGATTCCATTCTTACGCGAATTATGACGCTAGAATGTAAAAAACATCGATTAGATGTTTCCATTTGTTTTCTGACACGCATATTTCATGGAATTTTCAGCAACTACTTCATTATTTTCGGAATTAAACATTTATTACGGAGAAAATGTATTACGTGAAAATATTCCAAAAGAAGCGATACCTACATATTATCTCAGTGAAGCCAGTGGGAACATTTCCGGCTCCAAAACAATGTCGTGATGAATGTTTTAAATGAACACTGACCAGAAAGTCATTTGGAGGATTCATCAGAATTGGAAGCAAGCGAGTAAGTTTATCACTAATTGAAAGACTTTACATAAATGAACCGGGTGGTTAGAATAAAAGTTAAAGGAGCGGGGGGTTAGGCGCTCCCTCCCCCCCCCCCACTTTTTTAAAGGAAAGATAAAAATTTCATTTCAGCCGATGAAAACTGAGAATTNATGATGTGGTAAA
Organism: Laupala kohalensis; assembly: GCA_002313205.1. Taxonomy (NCBI): domain Eukaryota; kingdom Metazoa; phylum Arthropoda; class Insecta; order Orthoptera; family Trigonidiidae; genus Laupala; species Laupala kohalensis. The sequence continues at coordinate 456,921 of NNCF01126675.1, forward strand.
CACCAGTAGTCTTTTCTAGGATTTATTTCATTATTTAAAGCATTCTTCGTGGAAATATGAAGAAAATGTCATGTAAATGAAAATTGTCAATTTTTTTTCCCCCCCCTCACTTTTGATTCCCCATCGCCGCTACCGCTACGTAGAGCCCTTTCTGGTGGATTTATTTCGTTGAAACTTTGTAAATATGTTACATGGACCATGGAGAGAAGAAATCTGCAAAAAAATTGTTCACATTTCAACAACCAGGTGAGTAAGGGGCACATGAAAAACCAACAAAAGACAATTGCCATGCCTCCTCGTTCTCCGGACTTGAATCCCTGTGACGTATGGTTGTGGCGATTCCTGAAAGATCATGTCTACGAAGGAAGCACAACACGTGTTTCTGTAATCGATCGAGAAAAACTTTACGTTTCAGTAGTGCACGCTTTGAACATGTGATTGACACAGATGGAAAACATATTGAACAAATGTGTGAGTAATAAAGTTTTGTGTTTCCAATTTGTCTTATACATCGATAAGAAAGAGGGTATATTTGTATCATTTTCGAACATGTATCTGCTGACACCTCTGACATCTCACCAACCCCAAACGTCAAACTACATTAACTCACTACGAATCAATCCACGAGTCCCTCGGTAGCCTCGTTCCGTTATCGACACCTCTATCATGTCCCCTTACCTTCACGTCCTCATGACGCAATGTTGTGTCTCTTTATCTGCTATAATATGAAGTGGGATGTATTTTTAGAATTGTTGAAACCTTCTTTAAAAAAACTGAACAAAGTACAATCGAACCGAGGTATTCAATACTGATGTTGATTAGTGTATCTTCGATACAAAGGATTCAATGACACTGAATTGTATAATTATAAGGCCACTAAAACATGCACTCTTTAATGTACACGATTCAATAAGAGGTTTTAAGTCTGAAAACTAGTGTTAGTAATCCATCACAAATTCATTTTTGTGATGAACAAAATACGCAATTTTTCACAGTTACTTATGTTTATTCATTATAAATATAACAATGTAATAAATTAAAATATTTGTATCAAGTAATAACACAACGTAATTTATATAACTATACGATAAAATTCATCCTTCAAGATAAAATATGATACCCACAAGTAATTATAAATGCAATTTATAGAAACAAAACCTGCAAGACCATTACTGATTAGTTGGTTAAATTCAAAAAATTAAAGATAAATATTGTTTAAAAAACGAATTTCTGTGAATGAAAGATCAAGAAAATAGTAAATTACGTCAACATTCGGATCCAAGAAAAAGATCGATCAATAAGGCGTTATCGTGAGATTAAAATTCGGACGAGGCATAATTACGAAGTTTCAGTTGGACTTTTCACTCAAATATATCAAAGTTCAAATATTCTTAAGCAGAAGTAACTTTATTTCTTCTTAACCATAAACGTTTTGAAATACTATCAGGAAAAAAGTTTTGAAAGCATATCAAAAAGGATAATAACAGACAAACTACACATTAATATAGATTTGTAAACTATCAGAAAAATCTTCAACAAATGAGGAAGAAAAAATTTCACATGTACCTCAACATTCCAGTAAATAGGTTTTAGAAGGAAGCGTTGAACAAGGATCATTCATTTAAAAATTAAAATAAAATGTTGATAATATATGTATTGTCAAACTAGTGGTGCAAAACCATTCCACATACTTTCTCAGATACGTTCCTCCGTCTGCAGCACAGAGCGAGAAAAAAGTATATAGTGAAAGGGTCATTTCTGGCGTGGTCCTCTATATTTTGGTCGTCTTCCAGTGCTCTATTCATGCTCAAAGTCGCTAGATGAACTTATTACTGTCTTTTATTTGAAATTTGAAAGTAAAATGAATATTTATAATATTATATCAAAACATATAGCGATATGTCAGTCTTATAAATATCGTAAAAGTGTTATGTAAGTGTAATTTCGTTGTAGACAGGAATTGATGTATTTTCGTATCTGCAGTGCGTTTGCCGTCCTCCTATGTATTTCATTATTATCATTCTTTCATTTCAGTTTACGAAAAGTGTATTCCACTTCTGCTTGGTCCATTTACACTCCTAAGTATTATTCAAGCTTCTTGAAACAGTAACCTATTGTGTAAGTGTAGGAGACAGAAATTATTTTACTGCGTCTATACCAAACTTTCAAGCGACATATCGCCAATGCAGATGCAATGCATAATAATTGTACTTTACGTACAGAAAATTGAAGCAAAATCGTTCCATCCGTTTTTGAGAAACATTCAAAAGAGTACTTTGACCACCATGTGAAGTACCCTCTGTTTTAAACTAAAAAAATAAATAAATAGAGCACGTGCATCGACAACAAGTAAATTCTACCGTAAATACGAAATATGAATTAAATAAATTCATCCGTTTACTCGGAACGCTGCGCAAAAACGGACGGACGTTTCGCCAAAAACCACTTTTTCAGAACCAGGGATAACTAAAACAGACATTTCCGTCGAAATCTCACTCTCGATTTTTTCACGGATGCAAAACTTTGTATATACTACGTACATGAGAAAGTTAAAAGCAGTTACAATCTGCGTATGACCACGTGGAGAACAATAAACTAATTTACTCTCCGGAAGCAAGCAAAGGACCATCCCATCAATTCTTCTTCAAAATAACATTTTCTTAAACCATAAACAATCATATCCTTTCATTGTAATAAATGTGGAAACAATTATCTTTCAAACATTGTTTAACGTGTAATACGTAATGCAGCGGTGACGGCGTTTCGAGCCGAGACTGATTTAAGTGGACGAAGTTTAGAGATTAAATGATTTCAAATTTAGAGTCTTTTCTATGACATTTTCAACTGCCTTTGGTAGTTTGCAGCGCAAAAGTATGCCACTGTATGACAATTTTTGTAACTGCGTATTGTTATATAACATAATGCCATTGTATGTCATAAATTCTGTTATTGTACGTCAATATTTTTAAAACTTCATCATGAGGCACAGTGGACGAACTCAAGCTGTAAATTGAATGATAAAAAGAAATTTAAATTATTGCGATGTATTGCAACAGCTAAGAAAGCAAAGAAATGAAAAGTTACTCTCAGTATTATAACAATTATAATTATTAATTCACATACACAATCTAAAACTGTTTCGATAACAGTTTATTTCAATTATTATTTTGTTCCTCCTTCCATGAACTGAATCTATTTCCTGTTTTACGTTAAGCCACCAACGAACAAAAGCCCGAAATATACTTCAGCGTAGAATCCGTTACACAAAGTATGCATATAATAAATAATAATCTGATGTCATTGTCTAAGAACGTACACTGCAGGGAAGCACATATCAAAACCATCGTGCTACTATTTATCAAGAGCTTTTTTCCCGACACCAAAAAATACTTTTTTTAAATTCCGTTTTTTAACAACTTCTTGAGAAGAATCTGGTCACATACACATTATAAAAGGAAGGAGAACATTGAAAAAAGTTTCTTCTGGGTCCAATTTATAGTTTTCAGAAGGTTTATTAAACAGATCTACCTTTCAGAGAGCAATTTCTTTGTTGCTTTCCTTCAATATAATATGAATATTGATGGAATACGTCCCTTGCTTGCTTCCGGAGAGTAAATTAGTTTTTTTGTCCTCCACGTGGCCATACGCAGTTTGTACTGTTTTTTTGACAATAAATTTGTTATTATTTAGTTCTCTCAACTTGTGTTGGTTTTTCTCTCAGCAGTGAATTATTAAATCAAGTTCTGCTGGGAGGAAGAATCTATTTCAGGTCCAAGAACTTTCTGGTAATGTGGGCTGAGGACAGAAGGACGCTGTGTTGCAATCTACTTATTATATTGGTGTTGATTTTGAGTTTTTTAATGGAGTCGACCAGGGATTGGGGTACTAGTTCTAGGGTAGATAAAATGATAGGCACTATGATCACTTCTTGAACATTCCAGAGTTTTTTTACTTCAAAGGCTAGTTTTTGCTATTTTGATATTTTGTCGTTCTTTGTTTTTTCAAGATTGTTGTAATTTACGACAGCAAAATCGATGAGATACACTTTTGATTCTTTTCTTTTCCAAAGGATGGTATCAGGTCTGTTGTAAATTGTTGTTAGGTCAGTGAGAATGCTTCTGTCCCAGTACAAAATATTTGCTTTCAAATCGTCTTGCAGGACTGGTTGAGGTTTATACAGATGTTCGGTGGTATGTGATTCTTAATGAAGGTCAGTGATTTTGCAATTTCCAGGTGAATTATTTTTCCCATGTTATCGTGTCTAGTTTTGTAATCATTTTGGACAATCATTTTGTAATTATTATTAATAATAATAATAATAATACCGACACGCGAGACAGAGAAACGAACGTAGTGAAGGGCAGATGAAATAAACACGCGGAACAAACATAAGGAAGGTACTAAAACAAATATAACTGTACCTTGTTACTTGCTCATTCTGATGTAAATGAAGAGAGTTACGTTTTCAGTCCATTGTTTAATACTGAACTGTCAATGATTGCTCCAAGGCCGACTGGCATGAAAAGATTATATACTATATTTGTACTACGGGTATCAGTCATTTGCATGTGAAAACCTCTTCTTCTTCTTCAAAATAAACAGTGATTCATTTGCAGCTTTGGTAATCACAGTAATACAACATGGAAGTTGTAATGTTCGAATTTTCTCGAAACTGGTGTGGAGATATTTATTTATTTATTTATTATATATTATGTCTTTTAGCAAAAAGTGGTTCAGGCCATGAGGTGTGCTCTTCCACCTAACCGTTGGACTTGGGAGATAAAATTGGGAAGGAGAGATGTTGAGTTGCCGGGGAACTTATGGCACCAAGCAAACATTTGTCTGGAGTAGGTGAGGGAAACCCCAGCTGAAAACCTCACCTAGTTCGACCGTGAAGGGTTTGAACCCAGTCTCTCCCGCTCAACGGGATTATGGAAGCGAAGACGCTACCTCTAGACCTCCGCTGTCATATTGTGGGCTATCCAAAATATTTGTATATGTAGGCTATACAAAATATATTAAACAAAAATAGTGAAATTTGAAATATTTTGTGTCAATATCGAATTGTTGATCGAGATTTGCAAACACTCAACAGAACTAATTATGTTACGTTGAATGAAAATGGAACACGGGACCGAGATTCAAACTCGGGACATTGAGTTTTGCGCGCTCATGCGCTTACCAACTGCGCCATCCCGTTCGCCTCCCAGACTCGTCTTCCATCCTCATTCAACTTCCGAGACCCAAAGACATCTGAGGTGGTCTCGTAGAGACTACGCTCCTCATATGAGGCGCTCCTCATATGTGTTTGTGAACCAGAATTGGAAAATACGACCCAAAACAAAGTAGTTCCTAAGGGAGTCGCCTCATACGAGGAACTTAGTCTCTACGAGACCACCTCAGAGGTCTTTAGGTCTCGCAAGTTGAATGAAAATGGAAGAAAGGACCGAAATCATTAGGCACGTCATCCAAAAGTCAAATTATCTTCTTTGTTTATATTGAAATTACTTCGTTTGTTATTTGTATGAATAATAGTAATTAGGAACAGCAATCTTATTTGTAACAAAAATATGGCTTCTGGTGAAATTAATGAAGGCTGCGTACTTCCTTGACAGTTCGTAAGCAGGAATGGTCTGCCATAAGCCTTAGGGCTATTGTCGTTTGCAAAGGTGAAAAATGCGAAAAAAAAATAATATCTCTTCAGAATGTCCGCAAAACTCTACAATATTATATTGTTTTTTTTCTAAAGTTTTCAAAATTTCATTTATTTTGAAATATTCGGAAAGAAATTTATTTTCGAAAAGAAGTTCTTTTCTCGTATAAGAAACAAAGCATTTCATCCACATATTAAATCGTCTATACATCGCTGTATGTCATAAAAGCTAAAATCGAAATAAGCATGTATCGTTGCATCCGTTGACGCAAATTTTCGACATTTTAACGATTTAGTGAACTACCTTTATCCAAAAATATTTTGACTTACTAATGTCTCACAAAGGGAGTCAGCATGGCTCAGTGGGTAGAGCCCTGAGCTGCTGCGGTTCAAACCCCTATGAGGTCGGGATTTTCATCACACCTCAACATCCAGATACTGACCACATCTCCTCCTTCTAGTACCGAGGTCAAATAACTGTGGAGCCCTACTCTCCGCGAACCCCATAGACCTTCGGGGCTTGTTGTGGGATAGTTTGACTCTGACTTTAAATGTCTCACAAGATGCATAGAGATGCGTGTTTCATCAATATCAAATTTATTACTTTAGCTTACTAAATATGTGCTATCATTATATTGGCTTGCATTTTATCCTACATCTTTGAAAACATATTTTTTTAAACAAGAAATCGATAAGATAACAACAGAAGAAAATAATTTAATAAACGTAGAAGAACTCACGGAATTACCCACAGAATAGTAACTTCCACAAACACTCCACTTGTAAGAACGGAAAGTTTAAAACAAATTGATAGGCACGGGAAAAAAGTAGGTAAAAATGGCTCTATGTCGCCATTCACTAAATACATGTTCGTCAACGCGAACGTAGTAAAATTTCCATTTCGTGAGTAACAGGATTTTCGGAAACTTATTTCGCGGCGTAAACAAGCAGACCAAAAAAGGGAAAGAATGTTTTCAGATCATCAACGCAGTGATTTTCAAAATTCAACTTCAAAAAACGTCGTAAAGAGGTAATAACAATAAAAACAAAATGATATTGAGTTAAAGCTGCGCTGTCTAACTTTTTTAAATATTTTCCATCGATCGGGCCGGCACGGGAAGGGGTTTGGCAAAATGTTGCCTAATGAATAAAACTTATTAATCATATTTATTAATTTGTAACGCGATAATTTGGCCCCCATCAATAAATATATATTATTTCAAGCTGGGAGATGAAATATTATATTTTGTATTTTTTTAAAGTATTTATGAAATTGCAATGTGATAGTAAAATATTTTTATATTTTTATGAACCGGATATCTAAGAACATAATTTTCCATTTTCTCTCACCGAACATGCCATATCAAGTATTAATTATAACAGCTTAGTTTTATAACACAATGTTGTGTCCACAGCGTTTGATGAAAAATTTGATCTAAAATGTACTATATCTGGCGGGTTGCCAGGTGAAAGCGCTGAGTTAACGTCAAGGAAATTTTCTAAAAGCAAAAACGAAGACCGCAATAAATGTTCAAATATTATTTTATTCTTCATCCTGCGGCAGCCGTATCAAAATGTTTACGACGCCGTGATGAGGGAAGAGGGGAAGGCCGTGTCCTGCGTGGGCGACAAACGCGAGCGACAACAAGCGACAATATTCAAACACCCTTGTAGTTACGTGTCTGTCCTAAATGAGCGACAGCGACACTGTAGCGCTGCAAGCACCACTTTCGACATGCTTGAGTTTTGTCGCGCGTCAGGCGCTACAAGGAGTGTATAGTCTCCTTGATTTCACACAACTTACTTGATCATACTAGAGATTATCGTTTGTCAACAATAAAATGTAGTAGTATCGAATAGGTCTTGACATTTCGTCGTGATTTCACCTGAGGTTACTGTGTTTTATAGGTGAGCTCATGTAGTATCGAAGTGATTACGGTTTTGTGCAAGTTCAAAACACGACAAACCGAATCTTTTTGGTGTTGCAAATTAGTTCCTTTTGAGTAATGTAATCGTTAATGCCATTTTCAAGGAAATAAAAGTACAAATCAACATACTACTATATTCAAAACATTTTGGGACGCAAAAACACTTGCGAGTACAAGTGTTAAAATTCAATGTAGTTAAGATGTTATTTTCTGATAAATTTATTGTGTGTTTTTATGGCATCTTTTCCTTAGAAGCACGCATTTCGCTATAAATTCGTCTTGTCACATACATTCACGTGTTTGCGGTGTGGCGCCATCTTGCTTATAGAGCCAACCGACCGCGCGCGCGCCCACGCAGGACACTCGATCCTGGCGACGCGACGCTACACTTCTGTCGCTTGAAGTTGTCGCTCGTGTTTGTCGCTCACGCAGGTCACGGCCTGAAAGAGCTTAGAAATATGACCACATGGTCATATTTCTGTCATATCTACGATAAAAGGTTCTCTCAACGAGAACCTATGTCATATGATCACAGTTGAACTGTGATCTACGCGTGTGAACTACACGGTCATATTTTTGATCATAGATATATGACAATGAAATATGACTGTGGAATACCGGCCTTAGCGGTCGTATCGTTGCGTGGGTTCGCTGATATGAATGTTTGTGAGTGTGACCAAACAAATATTCATCTTAATCCACGCGAGTTTCTTTCTCAAGTTTTGTAGCGACTATTCATGTCTATCATTGTGAAATTGGTTGCGTGTTTCAATTTCACACAAAGAGAGAGATTTATTTCAACTTAAATTTTTTACACTGAATGACAGTGTTTGAGTAACGTTACGTCGACCGAAAATTATCTACCTCCCTAATAAATCTCAATAGCATCGTGGGTTACGCACTCAACTAATAACATGAGTCGAGTCTCATTCTCAAATATTGTTGATCAGGTTTCATTTTTTGTGAACATTGCGTGACGATTTACCCCGATTTCTGGTGAATATTTCCGATAAAAAACAGCTACAATAGGAATATTTCGCTTTGTCCTCTCGAAATGTTTAGCGCAATGTATTTCAGTACTTGAAAATCACAAAGTTGATTTGAAGAATGTGTATCGTAACGAGAGCTTTTGAACAATGTAGCAAATTAACTCCATGATTCCAGAAAAATAAACATTTATGATATAATTACTTGGGAAATATTCATTACCTGATTAGGATTTCAAAACTGTCATGACCAAATTAAAAATAATCCTAGGTGTTCACCTTAAAATATGTTTATATTTTATTACTCCATAATAACCAACACAGCAGGAAGTGTAGTTTGTAATGTAAGCGTGAGATGCAAAGAAAAACTGTATTACTCTATTGACGGTAACAATGAAGAGAATCTAGACCATATTTCCTTTTCGCCAGCACTGGAATAAAATGTATGCATTGAACACATCACCTACAAAAACGAGCAGTCATTTACGTTATGTCTTCACATGTATCGGAAAGTATTTGTTGTGAAAATGTTTCGCAAGACAATTCATGTGAACAGCCACCGCTCTTACGTCGCTGATTCCGTTATCTTTGAGAGAGAAAGAGAGCCACATTGAATCTAAACCTTTATCAGAGTTTATCATATGAAGTTAACAAATGAAGAGGTGACTACTTCTAACAGGAGCTTTTAGAACATTTTCCAAATCCAACTACATTTCTAGTCGACATGGCGGGGCAAATTCCTTCACCACATTAACTCAATGTCCCTAGTTTCAAGTGAATTAACAGCACAATCATGATCTAGGGAAAAAATCTTCCTCTTAAATAATATGCAAAATGTACTTTAAAGTTTTCTAAATATAACATCAAACTCAACACATTTCTCATACCCCACACGTTTGACACCAATGGCCTGGCAAAGATTGCCAACACGAGGAACACTAGCAAGCTAATTACAATATTCGCTATAATGTAGAATTGATTTCTTTAACGAAACTTGGAAATATCCTGCTGCGCGTAGTCAAATGAACGGAATAACCCAAATGAGATAATTTAGGAGAAGCATTTTAACTACTACTGAAACTTCCATTATTATCATACGAATTGCATAATAAAGGATAAACTATAAAACACTATGTACAATTGATAAAACAGCAAACTAATATTTAATGTCGTACGGACAGAGAAATCTCCACGAATGCTTTCCTTCACTTCGGGGAGAAAATTATTTGTATTTCGGTGTTACCTTGGTTTTTCTTCTCTTCGTGTGAGGCTAAATGTCATCACTTCATAATTCTTATCGAGATTTTTGCAAATGTTTCTTCTTTTTTTTCGTACTCGCAAAAATGTTTTTGCGGCCCGCGAGAACTATAAATTTTACATCAAATTTTTGTCAACCGTTGTGGAACATAACATATTTTATAACAATAATATATCTTATAAACATATTTTGTCGGAATTAATATAATCGATAGAAAATCGTGTTCGGAATTACTCCGTCATATATTACAAAATAAAAACATTTTGTTATAATACAAATTTATTTCTGTAATTTTAAAAATAAAGAAATACGCATTTAATTTTTCCAGCTTAAAATAATATAAAGTTGATTTAAATCAGTACATCGCGGTACAAATAAATATATATGAGGCATTAGTTGTGTTCGTAGGGCAAAATTTTGCGAAACCTCATCCCATGCCTCCCTGGTCGATCGAAAGTGAAGACGAGATGGACAGCGCTGCGTTAAGAGAACGCTGTCCTTGAGAAAAGCCTTTCCCATTGTTCGCATTCACAAGCTACGATATGAAAACTGCCCTACCGGCTGCTTAGTGTAATTACCATAGTGTAAGATTCCAAGACGTGTCGGATTCTCGAACTTTCCAAGACCCACACCACAAGTAACTTAATTCGTGAGATCCAGAATGTAGAAATAAAGTCAGTAATGCGTACGAAAGTAATTACCTTTTCTTCGAAGAGACCACATTAACTTCAATCTACTCTATCTGACACCGCCTTGACGAAGTCTCACATCTTGATTTTTTTTTCTTTCTGACAAATGAAACCCCGGTGTCCATCAACTCCTCACCAGTCAACTACGATCTGCAAAACTCAATGCTCTCTGTTCACCGCTGAATACTCAAGTAATCTCTCCAGACCTTTTCTTAAACCGATATAAAGTGCTTCAATTTATGGGGGGAAAAAAATAGATGAATATTCTCTTTCGAGAATTGGAGGAGAACATCAGCAATGAACTTCGTGACCTTCAAATGAATTGGTGGATTCATTCTCTCACTTCTACTACACCCGTTTCTAAATATATTTGAGTCTTATGACCTTGTTCAAATTAAGTTTCATCACCAAAGAAACGAAACCTTCAGATTGTCCTCAATGGAAGACGACTTGCGCTTTCCAGAACTTACAACTGCAATTTATTTTATTTAACTTCATCTTCGGCGCGTAAATCAATGTATCACGTGGTTTTCGTATAGGTACAAATGTAGGCTACAAAGTTCGCCGCGAGACCATAAACAATCAGGTGGTTGGAATACGGAAGTCCGCTCGATTTGACCTAAGGTCAAGCAGAAGGACATCCAATAAATTGTGAAAATGGCATCATATAAACAATACACAATAAATCAACCATTGTCAGGTAAGGAATGTTAAGAGGTGTGATACTCACGGGGATTTCAAATTAAGACTCTTTTTATTGACGTTTTTATGTTTTTTAAAATTTTCTTTGTCTTCAGTTCATGTTTGACACCTCATGCCAAATAATGAATTCAGTAAACTAATATTGCTTTCATATCAATAAAACATTCATTCATCAATTTACTTACGTTCCATTTCCAAAAACCAGTAGAATATTGAATGTCATGTGAAGATGAAACAAAAGTGTTGCCAAAGCACTAACATTTGAGGCCAAGGAATGCGAAGCGACCAACCAAAAACCATAACAAGGGTACTGTGTTTGGGCGCATTATACACCGGGATGACGCAGTTTCCTGGTGATGACACCCACAATGTATCCTTTTGATCGCAACACTGGATTCAATGTAGAAGGGAAGAGTGGACGTGAACCCCACTAAACCGAGCGACAAAAATTCCATTTTGAGACCCTTAATTGAATCTAAAGTTAATCATTTATTAAAATTGTACTTGGTCCATGTTTTCAGTGTTGTTAGGATTTTATCGGTGATTTAAAGAAACTATATACCAAAATAATGCGTTGCAATTGTGATATTTTAGGAATGACTTTCGGTCTAGTTGGATGTACAACATTGAAAGTATTTTACAATTTTTTTTCTTGGTCGACGATCAGAATATTTACGAAACGATTCAAATCATTGGCCCGAACGATCAAATTTAATTAAATAAGTAAGCACTTATTCAAAATGTTATCGGCCAACCTAAAGGTTGACATCATCTGTCAATCTTTACATCAAACTCAATCAAAGTCTTTTACATCAAACAAAAATGTTCATTAGTTTTATTAGAATTTTCAGTTCAATTCGAAAATCAAGATGAATATCTTTTTAGACCGATTTCAAGTTGAAAACCAGAAAAGAATGTTAGTGAATACAGCATACCTTACATTCACTGACAGCTGTAGTGAGGCGGTAGCGTGTTCAGGATAGCGCGGGTTCTATCCCAGTTTCAGCAGGGGTTTGTGTCATCGATTTGATGCCGTACGATCCCCGGCAACTCAAAAGTTCTCCTCCCCAAGGTGGCAGAGCAGGCCTCATGACCTGAATCGCCCCACGAGACATGAACTGAAATAAACTACAATACCTTGCTGCAAATGGACGACACCTGTCGCGAACAAGAGTGGCGGCCGTCGGACTCCTCGTGGAAGGCCACGTCTTCAGCCGCCGCGACACCGCGCAGAGCCAGGAAACACAGCGCAGAGACGACAACGAACCGCCCCATGCCCTCCGGAGCTGCGGCACTCATCAGCGCTCGGCACTCACTGTCGTCCTCGAAGGACACAAGATGCGCTCCGTAGTTGGCGATTGGACGAGTTCGATTAAAGATTGTTGGGACGATGGAAACATTTCATTAGCTCGTAGTGACATATTATAAATTTTAAAAAATGTTCACTCACAATTCGAAACATCACAAACCATTTAAAACGGATCGCTCAAAAAATCTAGTTTTGAACACAAATCACTGTTAGTAAAATGAGAAAAATGTTATGGAATCAACGTCAGTGTGTTCAAATGAAAGCATCACGCCGGAGGTGCGCGTCCGCGGGGAAACGCGCCGACCACGTGGCGAGGGCCGCCAGCGACACGCGGAGGCCGTGCGGCGGCTGGTCGGGTCGCGCGCGCACTGGCGCTCGGGAGCTCCAGCAGCGCCGCGAGAGCCGCTGGGCGGGTGGCGACGGCGGAGAGACGAGCCCCTCCCAAGCGCCAGCCGTCTCTCACGACACCCACTTCACAGATAAGAAGATGGCGAGATAAGTCATCTGGTGCTGACCGCCGCCGCCGGTTCACTGTGTTCCTGCACTCAGTCACTGGAGGGTGTCACGGTTCACGTGTATTTATCAAGGCACACGTATTCTTGAATTGGATAAATAAATTATATACTTCATTAGTTATATAGTTAGTTTATGTGTACATTTCGTGCATTATATGACTATACTCACATATTCCCATAGTTTAGATTGATAATAAATACACAATAAATTTATTGTTATTTATATACACATATAATTGAACTTATAATTCTATTTATCTGCTAGGTAATGCATTTTAGCCCCTTGAGGAGGAAGAGGGGGGAGGTCCAAATCCGTTCGCCCACCCCTGTCGGTACGAGTAAGTACCTAATTTGCAAAGTGGCGATATGGCACTCACAGGACTACCATTATTGTTTCCACGAAGTTACCCCATGCAGAAAGACAAAGATTCCATAGACGTCGCGCCCACTTGAATGACTCTGTGCCGAATGCACTCTGAAAATACAAAGTGGTTTACTAAAAACGGCGAGAAATGTTACGCTCCCTCAAAGGAGACGAAAAACATCCTGATTCGAGTCACTGTGTGTTCGAAGACTGATGCTCTGAACGAAGTTACGTAAATATACTCCTTTCGGATACGTAGATATACTCTATGAGAATACACTTATTCATCTTATCTCTTTTTTATTGTGCATAGAAAACATTCATATCATATACTTCCTTAATTAAAAAATTATGGACCTCCTTAAGCTGATTAGAGTAAATTTAATCGGGTGATTCAAAGCTTCTTTGACGCCTAGTTATAAAAAAGCGTCGAAATTTATTAAATCGTGAATCTTAACAACATTGACATTCAATGTAGAATGTTGAATGGATAATCTATTCACTGAGGAGGTGGTATTGCCATGCAATACGTAAACTCTTCCTTTAGTTGGACTTGCAATTTATCGTCCTAATACGTACTATGCATCGGGATATTGATTTCGCTGCAAAACAGTCATTCTAATTCTTATTCTCCAATTCTTCCTTACAAATTAAAATTCCGCCGACAAATTTTGAATTCGATATTTATCTCAAAGGCACTACACATCCTGGAAGCGTTGGATTCTTTGGGTCAGGTAACTCATTAAGGGGAAACAGTTTTCTCGGCGTCTATTCATTGACAGCACATTCGAAAAATTTGGACTCTTAGCGTTAAAATTACGGTCCCAATTTTCTGCTTTTTTCTGAGACAGGTAGTACGTCGAAATGACTCATTTTCATTATTTCCGAGCTGCATTCCCAGCAATGAGCAATTGTAAGAGACGAACAGAAAAATGGGGGGGGGGCTGTGGGATGTGTGCGAGACTGGGATGAGTGTGAAGCAATTAATAAAAAATTAACAGCATTTTAGAAATTAGTGGAAAATTCATTTTCAGAATATAAGCTGTCAGTAAACGGTTTTATAAAAACAACAATAAAATAAAGTGATCAACAAGAACTCATATTATAATACTTGGAAATGTCTTAAATTAACAAATTAATATTGAGATATGAAATTAATTCAAAACTAATTAGATTGAAGTGAAGAACAAGTTTACGGGTTGGTGTTATTCCTCCGTCCATAACACATAGCAGTGTTTCGGTTATCTGCATACCTACATGTTATTTACTCTCCGTTTCAGTTCCACTACCGGTATTTCTTTCATCATCTCATTCAACGCATCAAAACACACTTTCTTCGTCTGGGTTGGGTTTCTCGGACTTCCTTCTCCTTCCCCTTTATCACATGATGTCGCCTTACTACGGGAGACACGGTGATATTTGCAAAATCTACAGCGGAAAATCCTCCGCTGCGTCAGGAGCATATGCGCTCGCATGTCAGGACGATAGTATAGAATGGGGAAAGGATGGAATGAACAATGTGAGGGAACAAATCACTCTCATACATATTCACAACTGCGCACAGTGGGACAAAACCTAGAAGAACTGATCAAAATGAGAAATAACATTTCTCATCTAGGGGTTTTAACACTAAGTCACCTGCAAAGTGTTCTCTTACAATGAGTACGTATTAGGGACACATCGTAAATTTGCTGGTTTATAGGACACTAGGAAAAAGACTCTCTTAAGTCCCAAGTGAAGCGTCAAGAAAAAATTAAAAAGTGAAAGGTTCCAGAAATTGTTACAAGTTCGCAATTTCGATCGGACAAAATAATTCTTCTCCTTATTCAACATTCTCCTCTCCATGGTACGTAAAATGTTAATGCGATCTACATTCTATTCAGAATCTAAAATAACTGCACCTTCCTACTGTTGTAACTACCCATTCCCTCGAACAAAATAAACCTTGGAAACAAAAAGTTTATTCCAGTGCTTCTACACTGTAAAAGAATTTATTGATTTTAACAAAAGTTAAATTCGCCTTGTGCTTTATCACGCCATTGCTGTAGTACTTTTTAAACAACTTATAACAATTTCAAAAACTATTTTCTTGCATGATTGTGTTGTCTTATGGCTCATATTAATTTAGTTTTATGTGTACTCAACATTGGCACGTTTGTGTACATAAATTCTGTAGCCCCATCCTGGCCCGGGTTTTTCTCCGGTTTTCCTTCGGGTAGAGGCGGATTTATCATACAGGTTCTCTAGGCTTTGTCTAGGGGCGGGTCTATTGTAACAATAAATCGTGAATTTAGTGTTATTTCAATTTTTAAGCACTATACTCAGAATAATCTATAGTTCGATAATAACTTACATGTAATTTTTTGCTTAAAATTACAAACATATTGACATTCTATTAGTATTATAACTCGCAGCTAACTTTTTATCTTATCTAGAAACTTATGCTAAATTTTTTTGAATCCGCCTCTGCCTTAGGGCCCTTGATCGGAATTGATGGGATGGTCCCTTGCTTGCTTCCGGTGAGTAAATTAGTTTTTTTTCCCTCCACGTGGTCATACGCAGTTTGTACTGTTTTTTGACAATAAATTTATTATTTATTTATTCTGTTAATTTGTAGTACGTTCTTCAATTTTTCGAAATATTGAAAATTCAGCTGCGGAGAGCTGCTCTAATGTTGTTGGAAAAAGTTATTGAATAACAATACTTCCCACTAATTTCAACACGCCTGCCACATCACTTTCATTTTTAAGTAATTCCAAATTACAACTCAGGTACCTTTCATTACAAGATGCTAGACTTCATCATTTATTACATCATTCAACGCATCGAATTGAGACGCATTCGAAGATTAATTTCGACTTCATTTCTTACCATAGACCTTACAACCACTTAGATGTGTAATGTAAGACATTTACTCATGAATCATTCCTCAGTAATATTCTACCATTTTGTTTTTAAAATTTTTAGCTTACGTTTTTTGTTAACGACCCCATTTTCAAAACTATTCCAAAACTTCTGTCAGCACGAAGTAAAAATCATTACAACAACATTTGTAATCAACGTGGTTAGAATGGCTTGAATGGACATTCAAGTTACAATGAATGAATTGTATAAAGGGACACGTAAAATCAACATCGTCCTTCTCGTACGTCAACGTTAACATTGATAAATATTTTATGTATATTTCATGAGCTCATTCTAAAATAAAGCACTTTCAAATCTGCGAATCCATCACTTCTTTCGTCGGATGTGAAGTGAGGAGACTTGGCGTCATCTTAATCAATTTCCAATCAATGAATTCTTAATCAAATTTTTAGTCAGCTGTATTTAGAGAAAATAACTTTCCTCCGCACGGTAACTTCCATAAATGCTAAATATAAATTAAATATGAATGCTAAAGTTTATGGAATGTTTTTGTGACTAATTTCCAAAGTGGAAAGTTAAAATTAAATTAGTATGAAATACAGTAGAAAGTAGTATAAATATACAGTTTAGAAGTTAGCTGATAATTGATGAAAATGTAATTCACTTGAAGTCGCATGAATCGCGTGAAAGATCACTTGGTTTGAAAGGGTGTTTGCCAAATGCACCGCTCGTTGTTTCCGCTAACATCATATAACATCTTCACTTTACCGGGGAGGCTAAGTGGAAACGAGTGCTGGTGCTAATTTAGAAAGTGCTCTGAGGAATTTTTAACAGAAAAGTGTGTGAGTGTTAACACCTAAATTTTTCACGTAATTGGTAATAAATGAGACGGAATTGAATGTACAAATATTTTGGAAGGGAGACTGGGAGGAGACATGGAATTTCACGTGATTGAATGAAGTTGTGTGTTGTAAATTGTGAAATGTTTTGGATATGTCAGAAAGAGTTACTCTTAATCATACATAAAAATTAATGAAAATATTTCTAATAAACAATGCTGAAAATGGAAGCAGAAGCGCGTATCCATACATAAATCAACTTACATAGATAACAGTCAGAGGAGAAAACGTTCTACAGATCTCTCTAAATTCAGTGATATCAAACACATCCCCTTCAATTGTCTTAGCGACCGTACTAATTCTTGCGGTTATGTTTTTTTTTTTTTTTTTTGTGGGGCTTTAGGGCTCGTCAACATCTTGCGGTTATGTATTGTAATGAATTTTCCAAAATGAAAAGCGTACCACCGTTCTATTTTTAGCACGGTTTAGCTATTGAAGAAATTGATTTTAAATATAAATTATTTTTTTTGAAAGTCAGCAAACAAATAATGAAGATCTTGAATAAAAGTAGAGAAATACAAATGTGTTAATTTATTTGCAGTATTTTAGACTGGTTTATTAAAATGAAGATTACGTAATATTCTAGTATATTTTTATGATACAAAAAGATCGTAATTGTCTCAAATTTCCAGCTGCACAGACGTGATACTTTATGGGGGAAAATGATGCCTTCACTATTTATGAACTTCGACCCTCGAAACATTGGGGCATTATAAACGACTATATACTTCTTCGATTAATCGTTAAAAAATCGGAAATCGAAGATGACGTATTTTGAGTTTAATTTTTAGTTCCGTTGGATTTTTCACAATTTTGACCTTGGCCGGAACCTTGAAACTATCAATAAATGGATTTTAATACATCTAATAACCTTGAAGAAGATTAATTCGTGAAGAAAATGCCCATAGATAACACAAATGCTAGACATTTTACGAATATAAGGAGTAAAACACCAATTTTCGGATATTTTACTTCAAACGTGCTTTTGCAATCTACTATAACAACACCAGGGATGGGAGCAAAATGTTTTTTTTAATAAAAATAGAGCGAATAAATCCTTTTTGAAAAAAATAGCGAACCATCGAGGGATTTTGTCCTATTGCTCAAAGAATATTCCATGTTGTATCAGCTCTTCCTCTAAGAAGAAAATTCCGAAAGAATGTTAACCGCGTCAAAACAGATGATGGAAAATCTCGGAGACGTAATGAATAGCAATTTCGGATCAAAGGAAGTGAAAGTGGGATAAAAGACAAGGTCATGGCCTATAAGCGCAACACTGTGGAAGTTAGAGGAAAACTGTTATCATCGCTCTTCACAAATTTCTGGCTTTTGATCATCTGGCTATGCAATTGGACTGCACTCGCCTGTAATTCGCTCCACAGGTACAAACACGTTCAAAAGCCACTGAACACTTCGAATCGACCAGCGCAGGGCAATGCTAACCGATTCTTTCAACGGATTTAAGCTACAGATATTTTTCATCTTTTTATTCCCTTTTCCAGTCGCACTCAAAAGATTCGCTGAAGGTCTCCAAATGACAGGAAAGGATGGATTAAGAGAAGTTGAAAAAATCCTACTTGGTAGTCATTACGTAAGCATAAAAATCGGAATTTTTATATCCCCCAAGTCCCAGGTAAGACAGCGAAATAATTTGAGCTTTCCCGTCTCAATCTGATGGACGATTTTTTATCAGCCTCTCAGTGATGAAAGAGAAACTCCAGTGAAACATATTTTATAGTATTAAATAATTAATAAATACAACCAAATAAAAATAACTAAAATTATTTCTTAGTGGCAACCTTGCATAACACCAACAAAATTTAAAGTACTACGAAAGAATTTTGTCGCAACTACCTTCCCTAAGTAAAAATCGTAATTGTCGCGACCACTCATCCCGTACCCTCCTCGATGCTTACATAATATTTAAATGATCCCTTTCAGATGAACATAAAATAGTTTAAAATAGCGGGCGCCAACCTTGAAGTTCTGATGGGCCTCTAAATTCAAAGTTTTAAATTCCACAGATCACTTAATGTTTATGATAAAGGTGAATATGTTTGTCTAAAAAGTGCATCAGAAATTTCAATTATAAGAACGTGAGATGCACCCATTTTACACAAGAAAACTAAGACGCGTTTTTGTAAACCTTTATTGAATGAAACATATTTATTCAATTACTGCAACAATATCTTAAGACACATACCTTAACACATTTTTGGACATCAAATATTTTTAAAAAATTCATTTCTACAATTCGTTTCCTTTTCCTCAAATATAATTCGAAAAATTGTTATGTTTGTGCCACCGCAAACTGGATTTTTCAACAGAAGATCAAAAATTGCGATGTCCAGATTTTCCTGCCGACCACCAACATTTTCTGCGATTAAAAAACGAAAGACGTGGAGGAGAAGAGACGGGAACAAAATTTTATAATAAATATTTTTGAACAATATTGTGAAGGGATGAAACTTATTAAAGAAGTGGTTTTAAATACTCCGCCATCGACCTGAGATATGAAGTAATGGGTTCAAGAAATGAAGTGGAGCTTGGGCGTGATTGGCCAGCGTCTTGACAGAATAAGGCTGAGTTACAGAGTGTACCTTCACCTCATGAGGCCCGGGGCGGGAGAATTTTTGGAGGTCCCCGCACTAAAGGGTTTGCATGACTACTAGTCCATGTCCAACGCTCTAACGCATAAAAAAGAATTGGAACTTGAGTTTTATTCAATAAAAGCCTCACGTATTAATTAGTTTACGGTTTTACAAATATTTTGTATAATATTTATGTTCAAATTTAAATGAGTTTAAATAATATTTGGTGACCAATTTGGAGGTCCGTTACGTGGTGAGGCCCGGGGCAGACCGCCCCCGCCTAGGTAAGCTGAGTTAACATACAAAACTAAGAATACCAGAAAGATGAGGTAACTTATTTGATGATAGATTATTTTTTTTATGCTAGTTATTCTTTTTGAAACAAGATCTGCTATTTGGTACAAATTTATCAATAATGCATAGCACACTCAAATATAAATTCATACACATTTTGTCTATCATCTGTTCTATTCCGAACCTCGCTTTAATCTCCTTTTCGATGTATTTATCTGATGGTTTTGTTAGTTAGTCATCCTACGCTGCGCTATGTCTCGTTTATTTTACTTTGCTACAATTTGATTCATTCTCTCCTCGGAGCGCGGTAAAGCGAGCCCCGACAGTTTATCTACTTGGTAAATTCAGTCCCGGGTGTACCTTTGGGTTCGAGTTTGTACGAATCTTTAACACGTCGAAGATTCTCCCAAACCTCTACCCGCTACCGGTATATTGTACTTAACAAAAGAATCCGCCCCTCAGGAACCGATTATTAGGGTCCAATAATCCCAGTTTTTCGCCGGGTTTGAACAGCGTGGACGCGGCCTTTCGAAGCGGTAAACTGAGTTCGTGTGGGCATACTTAAACTGGGCGAATCCTCAAGTAAGAGGATAATTTCACCCTTAAACTCGACACTTTCTTAAGGATTAGGACTACGCGGGACTATTTGCTCCCGTCGCGTGAATCCCCAGTCCAGTCTGGAACGGAAAGAAAGATTTTGTAGCTTGCTATTCAAGCTTTTCTACATGGAGCGGGAAGGTAGGGTGTTAGAAAGAGAGAAGCGTGGTGTGATGAGCCGCTTAGCCGGCGTATCGGCAACTTGGCTCACCAGTCAGATAACGGGTCGAAGGATTGGGTTTTTATGTTGAATACGGATACCACAGAACGTCAGTTGGTGACCTTTGAAGCGCGTAGGGGACTGGTGCAGTGTTCGTATTTCGCGATATTTTTCCAATAACGGTGAGGTTATCGGATTTTAAAATGCGTCATTTTTGTGTTTTTTTGCAAGTTCTTGGATACATTCCGAGATAGGGGTAATTTTATGTTTCTTTTTAATATTATTGAAGAAAGTGCCTCGTTCAGGTTCATATGCGACACGAATGAAGTGGTTTTCCGCGAGGGTTAAAGCATTGACGGGATTACGAAGGGAAGCAGACCAAGTTTGGCAAGCGTAAACGCCTGCACTCCGAACGCACGCTTTGTAGACTCGCGCTTTAACTGCGCCGGAGATCTTCCTGGAACGGCTGCGGAGGCGTCGGTGCATGTTCTGGGCCGCCAAGTGGCAATGTTTAAAAAAAATTAATTTTCGATTGAATGTGACGCCGAGATATTTAACTGTATCTTGCCACGGGATATCGTTGCCGAGAATATTAAACGGTTTTGTTGTTATTATGGTGCTAATTGAAAAGGAGAAGAGAAGCACCTGACATTTGGAGGGATTTAAAGTGAGTCCGTTATTGCGTGACCATTCGACGAATTTGTCGACGCCCCGCTGCAAATGCTTATCGGCTCGGGGGTGGAAAGCAAATTCCGTGTAACAACGCGACGTTGTCTGCGTATAGAAATTCACGGATCATTGGCACGCTTGGTATGTCTCTGGTACAGACGGAGAAGAGCGTGGGTGCGAGAACCGCGCCCTGTGGCACCCCTCCGTTGACGGGTCGAAGTGAAGCGCTGGTACCGCTCTCTGAAGGTGCGTCCGGATAAGTAAGAGTTGATAAAATGTAGCAAAAATTCCGGTATGAGCGATTTTAATTTTGAGAGAAGGTGAAAGTGATTTACTTTATCGAAAGCAAATGATAAACCGAAAAATACCGTGGGGAGGGAAAAATATTGTTTCATGGCCGTCGCCGCCTCCATTGCTAAACGAAGTGTTTGCGAGGCTGACGGGCGACCTTTCCTAAAACCGAATTGCTCCGAACGGATCGCATTTGCGTCGTCGTCAAGCGTGCCAACACTATTCGCTGTAGGATCTTCCCTAAAATGGGAAGTAAACTTATAGGGCGGTAACTATTTGGGTCGCGACCGTTTTTACCGGCTTTCGGAAGCATCACTACTGTTGCATGTTTCCACACAGTGGGAAAATAGCCTAATATGAAACATGCATTAAAGAGGACGGTTAAGAATTTAATGGCCGTGCGGGGGAGGTTGTGAAGCATCTCCCTAGTCACTCGGTCGTGACCCGGCGACTTTCACTTTTTGGCAGATTAGACAGCGGTGCGGGTTTCGGATTCCGTAATGGCAAAATCTTGCGGAATCTCTAGTGGGGCTGTTGAAGTAAACGAGATGGCGGGGACCGGGGAGGGGAGTGACGTCGGCGTGAAGCGCTTCTCCAGCACGTCGGCCAATGTCTGAGCCTTGACGGCCGGGTCGTACGTCACTCGGGGCAGAGCGGTGTCTGGTATAGAGAGGACCGTGACGGGGGGCATTGGTTCTCTCAGACGTTTTTGGAGTTTCCAAATATCGTCTGAACGCGAGGTACCAGACTTTTCAAGATGATCCTCCCAATGTTTAGTATGGTGGATTTTTAATTTGTCGAGAGGGTCGTGTGTGCGGAGAAGACGTCTTTCGCGAATGAGGAGAAGGATTTCCTCGAGAAGTTTATCGAACGCTGGGGGTGGAGGGGTGTAAGTAGTGGAGTTTTTATGGGCAGTGGTGGCGTGGCTGGTTATGTGGTTGATTGCAGCGTCGACGTCATCCTTTGTACTCAAAGGGAAGGACAGGTCGATTTTGCGGGAGAGGTGGGAGTCAAATTGTTTCCAATTTGTGTTAGGGATGGGTTAAATGGTATGTGAAAATGGGAGTTGCACCCACGTAGAGTGTGAAGAGGGCGGGGAGGTGGTCAGGTTTGAGTTCGAAAAGTGGCAGGGGAGGGGGTGAGACAAGAAGGGTGGAGCACGATATCTAGTAAGCCGTGTGGTTCTCCATCGTAGAGGTGACTGGGTCCGGTGGGAGGTGCGAGGGCAACAGTTGGGGTGGAGTTGAGAAGCGATTACCGGGTGTGGTTTGTCACGCGACAGTCGCAGTTTCGATTTTTTGGGTTAAAGTCGCCTGCGATAATTACTGCGGAGCCCTATTGAAAGAGCGAAGAGAGATCCGCGTGGATGAGTCTTTGTTATATAGTGAAACAAAAATAAGGGGATCCGATGTGGTACGTATTTCGACAGCGGTAGCTTCGATGCCGATGAGCGCGGGGATGGGCAGGAGCGTGTGGGGGATGTGATGACGTACCGCGATCGCGGTTCTCCCGCCTTTAGTTGCGCGACAAAAGTGATAGAGAAACGGCTTTCTGGATTTAGGTGGGTTTCTTGGATGAGGAGTATTGAAATTGAATACTCCACAAAGAATTGACGTATGGAAGCCGTTTCTTCCCTGGACATTCCATGTGGCAATGGATAGGATTCGACCTTTAGGTATTAAATTTGAAGAATCACTGATGGTGATTAATCAAAGAAGGATGCGAGAATGGGGAGGATCTGGATAGTTTGAGTGAGGGTGTCCATCCCCGGGGTCTTCAGGATGCACACAACTTCCATGAGAACACGTGAAAGTTTCACAATGTCGGAGTGGGAAATGTGCCCCAAGATGAATCTCAGATCCTGGAGTTTGGCCTCTCGGTGAACTCGGCTGGAGAAGCGATAGCAGGAAGGGGGCGGGTGGACGGAGGAGCAGCGATGTGCGCGTGAGTGGCAGGAGGAGATGGGGCGGAAGAGGTGGAAAATCCGCCGGCGAGGTCAACCCAGACGGGAGCGACGGTTTGGAGAGGGGGGTGCGGCGGCAGACGAAACTGTGGGAGGCGCAAAGCCAGATTAGTATTTAAAGTAAAATGGTATCAATGTTTATTTCCGAACCTTGGGTGTACCACAATGCAAAATAAAGCTAGTGGTAATGCTTCTAAACCCATGAGCACATACGGCACCACACATTGACTGAAAATGCATGACTGTAGATAAAATACTTGCCTTAAATAAATGCAAAGTACTCTCATGAACCAAGCACGGGCAACGAACACGATTTCCAATTCCAACTAACGAATTTGGACGACTCCCTACCAGCTACTATCATTTCAGTTCCTCCAAATCATGGGCCATTTGTGTCCTGTAGGCCCGTTGGCTTCGCGAGTTGCATTCTGGGTACAGACGTAAGTTCCGCGAATGCTGATACATGGATGGTTCGTGAATGGGGGGAAAGCACTTGGCACTAAAACTAGTTGTATCACGATTGGAACAATAATACTTAGCATGGCGAAGCATGCTAAGTAAAAGCTACCATTGACGTAACCATTCGTGCTATCTGGATTGGGACTCAATTTGCCGACCCATACAGTTGCTTCTCCATTGCTCTTTTAACCAGATCACCCATCTCCAGTAAAACCATTTTTTCAATTCTTTCTTCTAATTCTTCCTTTAACTCTTTCTGACCTAATCTTCCTCAGATGCACTCATTTTCTTCCCGTAACACTCTTATCTCCTCCCACATTTTATGCAGCGCTTCTCTTCTTTTGGTTTGTGGTGCCACTGCTGTTCTCTTAAACTTTACATGTCATTATCACTTTACTCGCATATCTCATCGTCTCTTCATGGTCCAACACATATATTCGTAGCCTTTTCCGAGAGTTCTTTCCCTCTTGGCTCCCATTTTCGTAATATAATTTTTTTTTTAAATTTTCTAGTAATACTCTGACCTATTTCATTTTCCCCCTTTTGGTTTGTTCTTGAAAATGCTTTAACTAATATCTATGAATATCGCTTGTTCCTACCAATTTGATTAAAAATCTTCTTAATGACAGAACTTCAGAACCAGTCTTTTAATTCCATTAGCTTTTCGCCAGTTAATTGAAAAATTTGTGATTATTATTTTATTAATAATTTAATGTGGTATGTGTCATCCAACTACTCAAAGAGATCTCATTACTTCCTGTCTTATAATTGTACCCAACTTCATTTCTAAATAAAAATTAAGTATTTTATTATTATTATTTGAATCTACTATTTATTTTGAGCTATTCTGGTAGGCAATTTAATATTCATTCATATTACTATTCTATCTCATAAGTTTGCTAAGTTATTTGTGCTTAAAGAATCTTATCAATTTTGAAATTTTGAATCTCATCTTTTTTCATTATTTTTCTCGGGGGATGGTTTCTCATTCTAAGTTCACCTTTTTATTACCTTGAGTCCCATTTGTTAATGGTGTACCATTTCACTAAACCTGTATCCATAATATTCTATAAATCTTGTCCTATATAACTTGATTAATATAATCACTTATATCCACTTTATCTAAAGCATGCTTGCATGTATGTTATTTCCTTATAATCAATTTCAGTTTATAGCCACATGTACTGATGTCTTAAGATAACATAAGTATTGACATTTATTAACAGACGCTCAGCAACATAATACAGTTGAAAGTTGACTGTATAAATAAAATGATTGGCAACACAAGCAATATTAGTTTTATTCTTTTAATTACAGTTTAATGAACCCTCATTTCAGGTACTTCAAATAGCGATGATACTGAAAAAAGGACCGACATTACAAAGAATTGTAAGATAATCATGATCAAAAACATTTTTATTGTTCTTTATCTAATGAGAAAAACAATATAAAGCAAACAAAACTTTTACTGTTGGTGTTTGTGATATGAAAAAGTCATTGTGAGAGATTTCCTTTTTTATTTTATTTCTTATATTTTTGAAACCATGTAAAATACCTGAGAAACAATAAAACTTTTTGTCAACAATATTTGTTCCCTATCACAATATTATGAACATTATTCTACCAACACCATAATTCTACTAACAGAATAAACACTGAAATTACGTTTCAAAACTTTTTTTTTTTTTCATAATACTTTCTACCTCAAAGGTAGGTAAGTGGCATTCCTAATACAAAATTCTGGAAATATGTCGCTCGACCCTTGTGGTTAATTTTAACCAGAAGTGGGTTAAAAAGGGTTAATTTCTCTCATATAAACCAGGTGTATGAAATGAAATATTTCTTAGCTAAATCTGAGCCCTTCTAGTACAAGCACAGGCAATTCTCGATTCCCGGCTACATGTTATGTCACCTACACAAAGAAGAAAATTTTTTCAGCCTAAGCCCTTTAATATATTACATTACAAGGCTTACACTTGCAGAAGTAGACTCTAGTATTCTCACAGGGATAGTACATTAACGTCATTGAACTAAATGAGGGTGTAATGAACTGAATTACTAAATTATTACAGAACAGCAATATTTGTTTGGTTGCTACTTTCATGAAAACCAGCAACTGAAAAGTGTCCTACTTGTTTCCTAGTAAATTTCAATAAAATTAAAAGATGCATTTTTAGAAACAATTTTTTTTTTTCACAGGTTATGAAGTAGCATGCTGATAATAAGCATTTTCTGTCATTGGTAACCAATGACCCCACAATTATTGCCATAAAATGAGGGTCTACAGAACAACTTACCTCTTAACCATAGGTTTCATTGCTTACACATTATTTGGGAGTCTAAGAAATTCTTATATAAAATATCACTAAATTGTTAGCAACTCAATTCTGCTTTATTTTTATGTACAATGCACCAACACTTTTCACTAGTCAGTATGCAACTGAAATATAAAAACTGAGCAAAAAACAGTACAAAACCTTAACTAGTAATAACCACTGCAGGAGTAGTAAGGAAACCTTCCTACTTATATTAGTTGAAGTCACACATTTAACATAGGTGCAAAATCAAAGTTCAATTTTCTGCAATGAAAGGTCTACTCAAGAAGCATTTTCAGAGTTCACTTGCTTCTATACCTGTACACTGAATAATACATCTGAATTCATAATAAGATAGAGCTAACACACCTTCACTATCTGGAAATTTTCTGAGAAAGTTTACTTCAGAAACAAGTAATTTCAAGCAAGAGATACCTGAATATGGGACATAAATATCAGACATTTTCATGGTGTTTCAACCAATACATTGATTGAATTGAAAGGAACATTGATAACAAACATCCTGTTTCAAAAATGTAACATACCTTTTATAAATTACAAGTTTATGTGACAGTTAAAGGTATCTTGACAATGTCTAAAATTCTCATAACTCCTCATTCAGTGTAACTTCTTGTATTTCTTTAAGTTTACAATGGTTCCTGAATACAGAATTAATTTCACTACGAACACCATTGCACATTTTGATACATGATTAATATGAATATGATGTGATATTAATCATTTTCTTGAACTTAACAACTTCCATAATATAATCATAAATTGATGTTCCGTTATTGACCAACTGTTCATTTCTTCATAATGTATTTAAATCATAACACAACATTCCTTTACTGTTCATAAAATGTTATATTTCTTTCTATTTTAGGCAATTAAATGAATTATACCCTAATAGCACAACATATTATTCAGATTTCTCTTAAGAATGTTCATACTAGAATAAATGCATCAAACCAGTTACAAACAAATGGCGTCAATAAGGTAACAAATTCTTTACAAGAGAAATAGACCAATACCAACATAAAAGACTAGGCCAAAATTGGATAAACTATCTCTCAGGTAGTCCTGATCTACTCTTGACTACGCTTTCCAGTCTTGACTACATTTTGGAGTCAAGCGCAACGCTAACTGTATCCTATCTCCTTCGACTACAATTCTCAGAAATCTTATGCTCTGGTAAAAATTACTATAAAATTAACCATAATATAACCGACATAGACTTAATAAAACAAAATTTGTACCCCACTTCCACGATGGTACCACATCTCCTAATTCTCCTCGCAAATTCAAAGTCCTCTCTCTTTAAGTAAAACTTCAGTTTAGTGAGTTGCCATCTCAGTAACAGAATGTCATAGATGTGCAACTCACATAGTTTCTTTTGTCTACCTCAGAAAAAAGGGTAGTCCCAGAGAAATGCAAGATTTATACTTAACTTTATCGTAGTGTATACTAAAGCACAAGATTTATGAAAATTGCATTTGAGGGAGATTTCTTACAGATCCAGCTCATCTCTGAACAATTGGAAAGTGTTCTTAACAACAATTTGGATAGGTCAGCGACACAAGTGGCAGGTTTTCTTTCTTTGGCGAAGATTATTTTGGGGGGAATATTTAACCACATCTGGTAGATTTAACTCCGAACTGCACTCCAGCTCACATGCACTTTTAAGATGGTTCCAGTCACACAACTGTTTAACGTGTAACTTTGAAGGTGAATATATGTAACAAGCAAAGTGTGTGAATTCTATCCACTAGACATCGCTTATATCTCGCACAATGTATTTGTATAAACAAAAGTAATAATAACCATGAACATTTACCATACTCTTTTCACATGAATGAATTTTTTTCATATTTCAGTATTATCTAGAAAAATTTTAACTTAAATATGAAAATCTTAGTTAAGAAAATAAAACTGAAATACAAAGAAAACTAAAATGTATGACTGTACAATTAGGAAATAATAACAGGAATATGCCATTACAATGGGAAGCATAGCCTCACGATGGTATCTTTAAATATTTCTACACCTTCAACTAGATGTCTAGAACTCAAGAAAAACATGAAACACCATACCAGATGACGAGAGAACATTCAGAAGATATGTCCATTATTTACTGGCTTGAACTAGAATAAAACTGGTGTGAAACGACATTTATAAATGGCGAAATTTAAACTAAAGCAGTACAGTTTGAAAATGGTTTCGAAACAGGGTTAGTTTAGTAAGTTATCTGATTAAAATGCGCAGCAAAGCTCAATAATTCCCCAACAGCTTGAGTACCCAAGACCATAGGCAACGTAAGACACTAATTTAATAATATTGGAATGCAACACATTTTTGAAAAAAAGAAAAATAACCAATAGAATAATTTTAAAAAATAACAATGAGAACTAATAGAAATAATTTTTTTAATCCTTCAAAATAATTATAGGATGCAAGGTAGTGTGTAGTTAAGTAATTCATAGAGAAATGGAGATAAAAATTAATTAGGAGGAAATTTTTTTAAATAAGCATTAGAATGATTTTGAGAATAGTTTCGTATGATTCAATTCCAGCGGTTTTATTTGGAACTGCCTGGCATACCAGAATATAGTACCCAAAATTACTAAGTTCCCAATTTATAATATTTAATGTGATACAATGTGATACATCCACCCAAGGGGATTCCAGGGAATCAGTCCGATGATTATTTAGGATGAAAGTTGAGCTCTAGAAACTGCGCTGAATAAAAATACAAGTGTAGTTGTGTCTGACCAAACTGTTAAGATATTTTAATAGAATTCCATTTACATTTACAAAATGAATTAGAAATTTATTAACTTTAGGAGAAAAAGAAAATGGGTAAAAAATTACACCAAAAATTCAGGTATAAAAGAGCAAATGAAAGTAACAAAAAACATCATTTCAAAATAATTTTATTATTAAGCAAGGAATCAGCAGGAAGCATCTTACAAAACCTCTATCTCTGTATCTGCACTTAATGTATTTTATCATCCTTAAAACTGCTCCCAATATTGATTTCAAAAGTCTTACAGAATAATATCTCTAAAACATGGAAAACTTGTAAAATACATTTGGCTAAGCCAAAATTATTCAGCTGGTGGTACTGATTCATAGTATTAAAGAAAAAAAGAAAAATTGTTTCATTACTTTTAATAATTAAAAAGAAAGAGTGTTACAGATATGTGAGAATAAATATCAAAAAAATATTCATCAATGTGTTTGAGAACGTTTTACAAGAAATCAAAGATATAAAATAGGAAGAAAAGAAAAGAAAACATGTTCATCACAAAATAAATTATTATTGATACTGAAGTGTTTAATTTGTACGGATAAAGGAAATATTGAAAATAATACAATTTACAGAAGGCAGTGGATTTTGGCAAATTAAAAGAAAATATTCAACAAAACAAATAAAATATATACATAATGACATTCATACATACATACATACACACACACATACACACACACACATTTATGCATACAAGGAAAACACAAACAATATAGAAATTTGGAATAAATGACTTCTGGTGCAATTTCATTCACTACAAGAATTGTCTAAGCCCAAAAATATGATTCCATCAACATGAGAAATCTTCATTTGTTACGTCTCTAACAAAGGTCCCAATAACAAAACATATTCTGCATTTATAACACACAAATAATTCACTAAAAATTAACCGAATATAAAAACTGATGAGTCAAATCAATATATAATTTCTACAGTGGGTTACAATTATTGGTTTGACACTCAAATCAGTACTCCGAGTTAACTTTTAATTACAGTACAATTGCACAGAGCAATCTAGAAATTAAAATTTACATAAGCCATTACCCATCTTATGAAAATATCACCACACTGAAGAGCTCAAAAGACATTAAGCAATGATTGTAAGCTTATCAGTTTACATTTCGAATTCTGCAACTTCAATTATAAATAGAAGAAATAACAATAAATAAGAAATTATGAACTATACATTTGACTACAAATTGAAACTACAAATTTATTTTAAAGATCACAAATGATTTCATACATAAATTTGTAGTCTACAAGAATGCAAATAATCAAATTATTCCATAAATTACACTGCAGGGTATACATTTCTATTAATAATTATCAACAACAGAATTATAATTAAATAAAACTTAAGTACTTTGACAGTAACTCAATTTTCATTATTTTCGCCATACACTGTTTGAGCAGAATGTGTCATACAACAAATAACAAATACTATTTACAACATAAATAACAAACAATAGTTCTAATATACACTGATTTATATTGAAATTGAAAATAACAATGAAAATTTTTCGAGGAGGAAAAACAATTTCTGTTTAAACTGAGGACAAACAATGAATGGTAACAGAAATAAATCCACTAAAAACTTGCAAATATTTAAAAAATCTAGTAAATTTAGCATGAGAATTCAATCAAATTTATCATCAATGAGAGGATAGTTGTCTATTCCATCCATGTAGATCAACCATGATGAGATTAAAATGTAATCCCATTAACATTTTTAATGAGTCTCACACAAAAAAATACTCCAGTAACTGTCTGGCTCCAATTTATAAAGACAAGACTATTTAAGGATTTATGGAGATTTATTAAGTTTCATATTGCATAAGCAAAAGGTCTTCAAAAGTGGGAAATATAAACCAAAACCAAGAGTATTCACTAACATACATAGAAAAACGTACAGGGTGAATGATATAACATAGTGCCATGACTTAACCCGAAAATGCCATTTCAGTAAAACCGCCCAAGCATCTCTGTACAAAAAATAATCTTTCACTAAGCCCTCACAATGTTTCGAAGAAAGTTGTCAAACATTGAATCTTCTACTAAATGCGAAAATAATAAGAAAATGTTAGATTTGCATGAAAAATTATTTGTGCAATACACATGTACAGTTATATTCCCAGTAGCTTGTGTGATGAAATATGTTCAAGAGAGTATCACAAAAATAATGTTAAAAAACAATCAATATCAATTTCTAGTAAGATTGAGGATACATTTCATATTATGTCGTGTTTACAAGGGAAAAAAATGAACAGCTGATTTCTCACAAAACGCAAAAAGTGAATAGAACTCGAATAAATGCTACAAAATTAAATATAAGTCACTTAAATTCTGTGTGCAAGGGTGATTCTATAAGAGCTAAGAA
This sequence comes from Laupala kohalensis, assembly GCA_002313205.1. Lineage (NCBI taxonomy): Eukaryota > Metazoa > Arthropoda > Insecta > Orthoptera > Trigonidiidae > Laupala > Laupala kohalensis. The sequence goes on from NNCF01126675.1 coordinate 488,617, forward strand.
AATTAGTATGTCTCATTTTCAATGAAAAACTATTAAATTTTTGTACAATGTTATATTTTTCTATAATATTCAAATTATTTTACTATTTCTTTAAAGTAGCAACAATGTAAACTGATTATATCTTATTTTCAAAATACAATAAATTTTAACATATACATCCTTACAATTTTGAAGTTTTACTTTATGTTTGATGAGTAAGAAGGCATAGAAATTAAAGTTGTAGTAAAACGTAACAGTTTTCATCAAAAATGATTGAATTATCCAAATAAGAGTCAATTTGATTCTTCCTAATAAAATTACTAGCTGTTCAGTCTTGAACAAAGGCTGCAGTGTGCAATATGATAAACATTTTGTGAGAAGAATGAAAGGATTGAACAAATTAAGGGGGGGGGGCAGGGAGGAAGATAAGTTAGATGGGGTATGATGAGGATCTCCATATTAGATTTTAAGCATGGGACCAAATTTGTTCCAACCATAAACACACCAATGTCCATAAATTACAATTTTTTTGAAACACTACAGCAGATACACAAGATTAAAGTACACGAATGACCATAATACAAAAGAAAATCTTACTTAATGTCACTTTCTTTTCATTCAAATCAATACTTGTTTTTATTATCACAGAGTTGGGATCAATTGATTGAAAATTATTTTCAATTTCTTATCATAGAATTCATCATAGACTGTTACTCAATGGAAATAGTATTTTTATCTCATTACAAAGTCAAAAAGTGCTTCTATAGGAAATTACAATATGTTGACAAGATCAAGAAAAAAGATAGTGTCTCTGTTATGGGTGATCTCAAAGCCCAAGCCAGAAATGGACTTGGCTGGAATGATGAGATGGGTGATCATAGACATCAATGAAAATGAACTCGTCACTAGATGGAGAGCTGAAAACAAACATGATACAGGAGACACCCCATTCTTTCATAAAACCATCCATAAGATTTCATGGGAATCTTCAAACAAAAATGTGGAGAACCAAAAGGACCATTTTACAGTTACCTTTTTCACCAGACGAGAAAGAGTAGTCGATATTAACAGTGATAATAATGGTGAAGTAGGGGATAAAACTCAAAAAAAACCCACAGAGAAATACAACCACACCATGATGAGGTGTACACTGTAAACTGTAAAAATTGGAGTAATTATTCCACTATCAGTCCAGAGTTAAGTCCTGAGCGTTTGCATGGAAGTGCTATATCTGAGTGCAAGGAAGACCAAGGAAGGTACAGGAACATTCCAAAGAGATGGATCATGTGTCCATCAGATTCTCCATATTGTGTTGAAGCAAAGCGTGGAATACATGGAATATGTACCTAGCAAATGTTGGTTTTGAGTGTGCTTTTGACTCCAGACAAAGAAATTATATGCTTAAAATAAGTCATCCCCAAGAAAATTGTTTATTTAAAATGGAATACATAAGAACAACTAAGTGATATACAAAGGTAAATTGTCCTGCCGCAACTGAAGTCGGACAGGGATACACTATCATTCAGTCACTGTTCCTCATAGTTATGGATGAAGTTATGAAAAGGGCAGTGGAAAGAGAAAGATATTTGATCTGGGGGATATTTGATCAACTGGAAGTTTTGGACTTTGCTAACACTATCTGCCAAGTTACATTCCTTCAACAATATGCAGGAGAAACTTAACAACCTAGAGGAAACAGAGAGAAGTTGGGCTGAAAATAGATACTAATAAGGAGGTTTTGAAGATGTAAAAATGTCCGGTAGGTCATTAATAAAGAAAGTGAACACACTGACCCACAAGTGTCTCATGGAACTCCATATTTTAGCAAAACTCTGCAGATGTCATCAATTCTAAGGCAAACTGTTCTCTCAAATGGATAATCACTTATCCAGTCAATAAGACAACCATTAATAGGAAAACTATACAATTTATTGATTAGAATCTCATGATTAAACAAATCAAAAACCTTTGAGAAATCAGTATAAACCACTTTATTTACAATTTAGGGTGTCTTTATTTACAATTAGACTTTCTAATTTATTAAAAAAGCAAGGATATTGATCATGATTACATATGTATTTAGGAACAAACTCATTAATAACTCTAGTTTACCTGTAATTTGTAAAGGTATTCTTAAGTTTGATAATATTAAAATTATATGCTTAGAGGATATTGACATTAATATATCCCATAATGATTTACAATAGCCCTAACAAGGATTTTCAATATTCTCTCAAGTTATGAATCTAATTCAGCACCTCGAGGTCTGCACCAGCCTATTTATAATGAAGACTCTTTTTTGTCATTAATTTGGAGAAGGATGCAATATGCATTCTACTAAGGTATTAAAATAGACAACTATCAATAACTTACACACAACTGATTCAAAGTATGAAGTAATGAACTCCATTTCATTGCCCACCACACAGTAAAATCCAACCAATTGTATATTGGGGAAGCAACAACTTTTAGAAGTCTGATATTAAGGCAATTCCTGGAAATCCCATACAGGATTTCAAGAAAAAGAAAACAAATGCAATACTCTTACTTGCAATGCACCTTACCAACTACCAGCAAATTAAGGTACAAATATCTTATTACAATATTTTAATACTTAATAGACTAGATATAGGAAATCTAATGGTATGCTGTCATATTTTCTTGGATAATAATTTTTTTGGCACTAGAAAATAAAATTACATCTCTTTTACAGAAGGAAGTGATAAATACAGTTAAAAAATAATATTCAAAATGCAATGATGCATTAGTCAATTTTCATCGTTCTCAGAACATCTAAATTTCAAACAAATGAAACTTCAAAAAATTTCCAGGGATTCATACAAAAATGGAAACACAAAACCTCAATTTCATTTAAGGTCACCCAAAGCCAACCATAATAATTAATACAGTACATTCTTTCACACCTCATGCGTATCAGGTACTCCTAGAATACAAAAAAGGAATAACAGGATTACAACTTAAGGTCTTCAAGAATTTGCAACAATGAGTATTACAAGCATGACCTGCCACAGACCAAATGAGGAAGTACCAACCATAAAATAATAAACATAAACAAGTATCAATAGTACAGGATTTATTGTAATACATCACATGTAAAAGGGGTGCTTGAATTTCGTAGAATTATTTACACAAACGCATGAAAAAAATATAAGCGATACTATACATTTAAAAAAATTTGTAGATAAATGACGTACAATAGAAAATCACTGGTTTTGGAAGTTTGTTTCACATTTAGTTTAATGCTAAAATAACCAAAAAGTATCCCTATTGAATCAACTAATCAAAAAGTTGAAGGAAATTAGGTCATAGGATTCAAATGTTTATGAAAATGAAAAAACAAACATGTATTTAGCAAAAGAATTTCGGACAAACCCTCACATCTGGTTTTTTCACAATTAACTCGTAAGTTCTAGAGCAAAGGAACTTCAACCTGGTATAGTTCTTCTTCATATTATCTCAATCATGATCCCCACATACCATTTCAAGCATCTACCAAGTCAAATTTCTGAAGATACTAAGTCAAAATAAACGAAGATTTTTAAAAAAGACTACCTCTCTCTATCATCATTTATCCTAAAAAGTGGCCATTAATTTGAATCATAATTTTACTGTAACATATCATCAAAGAAAGCCAAATTAAACCGTCTTAGCAAGTTCATATAAGATTTCTATTAAGAAATTTTCAACTATGTACACTTGTTTGCTTTTATAATTTAGTCAAAATTATTCAATAAAAAAGTCCAAATCAAAACAGCAAGAGAAAAGGAGTATGTTTATACAAAGTAAATGTGATTCAGAATATGAAAAACACTCTTGACAAGAAAAAAGAAAAAGAACTTTGAACAAGAGTATATGTTCAACTAAAGCAGCAATTCCCAAATTGTGATTCATGAACCTCCAAGGAATTCGCGAATTCAATTTTTTTTCCCTTAATGGTGCATTTTTGAGACAAAATCTATTTTTGTCATTTTTATCTATACAGTGTTTTTGTAATTTATTTCACTATCAAATTAAATTATTAATTATTTGGTCACTTGAATTATGTTACAGAATCCATATATTCTTGTCATATCCTCGTAATCTCATGTTGCTCTCACTACTAGATCCCCCTCAAACATTTCTGCTCTACTCTATGGTGACTTAAAAAACTTCTCTACTCAAGTTATTTAGAAACTTAAGGCCCTTCCAATATTAACAAGTCTTTTCTACTTGAAAAGTTAATGAGTGGATACAGAATTCAACTTCTTTTGTATATGTATCAAATGATTACAATGAGAATGTCTTCCAAGAGTCTTTTTGCGTTTGCTACCATATTGCAAAAACTGGAAACCAACTTCGATTACAGATTTCAGCTATTTAGTGTGTTTGCTTCAGATGGCAATGAAGAAATGATGTAGTACTATGTGTGCTGGGAGAATCTCTCAAAGGAAGTCAACATGGTCTGACAACACTGACAATGCCAAAAATGAATTTTGGGAAGTTGTAGCAATCGAATTTTGTGCCAAGGAGGATAACAAAGAAGACTAATGTAACCAATTTATCTATTTTGCAACTTTTGGTCCATTATATTTACAGTTGGTAACGGGGAAGTATCACCGTAGACCTAATGTAAGACATAAGTTGAAGAACAAATACTTCCACAAAAATACAATAGACTTGATTTGTGTATGCATTTGCTTGGGTAATGCGAAATCTATGACAGGGTTTTACACTAGTTTGTAGGCAGAATGAAATCAACAAAGCTTCTTGGACACATTGATGCATTCATAGACACACTGTTGCTCTTTCCTAAATGTATTACTGATAGATAGAAATCTCCATTGGACAATACAGTGAAAACAGTTAATTTTATCAGAATTTGCCCTACAAATTCCCATATTATTGCAGTGCTTAGTCAAGAAATGGGAAGCATTTATGACTGTTTATAGGTATCTCCTTAGTCCACATATTTGCACAGAAAGTCTTTTCCCTCATAGGCCTGCTTTAAAAAAATACAATACCATACTTTGTGCTGAAAGTGATTTGAGAATTTAACTTCTGAAGAACCCAACTTCAAAGTAATGTACCCTCTGAAGCAGGTGATTCCATCTCATTGAAGTTCAAGGAAGAAGTGAGTAATTATAATAAAAAATTGATAGGGTACGATGCTGCATCTTGTATCATATGTCCGACCTTGTGCAACATCATTTTCCAAGTAACTTCACGTGAAGGAGTGTTTGCATCATCAATGACCAGGTGAAAACTACAGACGGACTTGAACCTGGGGCCACCTACTATGGCCACAGGTGTGCAGTGGACAGCACACCAGCAGTCATAGCAGGTGGCCCCAGGTTCAAGTCCCAGGCCATCACAATTTTCACCTGGCTGTTGACGATGCAAGGTAGACACTGTTGCTTGCCCAGGAATGAGACCACATACAAATGTCGGTTCCCACATTTGCCTTCATATGTAATCTATAATTTTTAACATGCACTCACAATATACACAATTCTGTAAACAATGCTAAAATTGAATAAATGTCATGGAGTGACATTTTGGCTCTCCGTTTCATTAAGTTATCTCACTCCGTACACTATTGATTTTAACTTTTTCTTTCTCAATGGTGCCGCTGAAGTGACACGTTCGAGTCTCTATCAGCCAGGTGTATTCCAATTCGTGTCGCGACCGCTTGCCAGCGATAGTTACATTGTCGCAACATTGACAACCGGATGCATTCATGCATACAAATTTACAGGAAATAAGTTGTGTGGTTTGACTTTGAATTAACATTGAAGCTTCTAAAAGCATTTTGTTCTCTTTGTTCTATTGCACAGTATTACTAAATCCTTTGATCAAAATCCCCCATTTTAAGTCGAGAAGGACCGCACCCGCAAGAAAATCCTTATAAATATGTACGCTTGGAACACCTCGAGGACAGTCAGTATCAAACCTGTGTTGTTGCTCTTCTGAGCCACAGGTTTTATACCACCAATTGTCCAAGTTGTAGACGCAACCCGCTGCCACATTCGAGTCCCGAGAAGGTCGATGTTCCATTGGGTATTAATATAGCACACATGCAGGCGTCCATCGCGTTTCAGACCGATGGTCGTAGCCTTAGGGCACACTTGTTTTTAGCTTGAGAAAACTATGCATATTAATTATTCAATAAGAAACGCAGTATGTCTGCATCATTAATATCTAAATCTCTGATGTCTGAAGCAACAGGGAGGTTTCTTGAAAAACAAAGAGTTTGGATTAAATTCATTTCTATTTTATTTTCTTGGTGTTAGTTCACTGTTTGATTCCCTTGTGGAATATCTTAGTGTAATCACTTAAATAACTATGAAAATGACAGTTTTTATTCATTAGAATCATAATACAAGTTTAGTAAACATCATATTTATCCAGTTTTTATGTGGTTTCTCTAAACCCTACGTCATCTCCAAGAAGGAAATATCCCAGTCAAAGCTCTACCACTTATATCTGAGGTCTATCCTTCCCACCCCGAGTCTCTTAAGGGCTGAAGGGCTGACCCTTAAAGGGCTTAGCGACATAAAGATAGCATATGTATGATATTCTAAGTGAATTTGAGACAGTGAAGTCTTCATAATATATTACATAAATCATGTTGTTAACCACACAACTTCCTTAAATTTGTCAATTAAATTGAGTGAAGTTGTGAAGTTAAAAATATGATTTATTATAATACATGCATAATTTATGTTGACCTGCATCCATTTAATAATATTTATAGTCTACCTCAAAACAACTCATCGAGGTTTCAGAGAGTAAATTATTATTCAACAAGGCTCATCAGCAGCCTATGGCACACTTGTCAAATAAAACTCAAGTTGGATGCAAGTGATGCGATTCACAACAAAGGACAAACAACTAACCAGTTTAACACACATCATCCTCTAATCAATAAGGTCAAAATGTTCCCTCAATAGGCTAAGTGGACCAAAAGGTTCACAATATATAGAGCTCCATTATTTCTAAGCTTCGACAGAGGAAGGGGCGACACATGAATCACGCTTTGGCGATTTGACCCACCATAATAAAACCCTGTTTTCCTTGTACAGCAAACAGAATGGGACTCAGAATTCTTCTGTGTGTCTTCAGTTCTCTATTTTTTGGCTTTTCCACCAGTAGTTCAACATTCACAGAGCCCCACCTTCACTAGGAATGAAATAAACCTCATACTCGGAACACTTTTCTACAGAAAAACTAAGTCATGTAAAAAATTATCATCAAACTCAATATTAAGTTACGTAGAAAACCAATATGTGCCGAAGTTACCTTATTCTCTTGATACACTTAAACGATTTACTTTTACTCCATTAACAATTCTATATGTTCTTTTTGCAGAAAGAAATATAAATTTAATTTATAATTGTTGTCGGAAGAAGCTGCTTTTTGTGTCCTACGTGAACGAGAGGAATAATAACAATTTCAAACACCCCTAATACAAGGTGATAAATGTAGAATAAAAAATTAATATTCCACAATACTTCTTGAGAATTCTGGAAAATTCTTTACAGAATATTTTTTTGGCAAATTCACTTACCTACAAACAATACTATGCAATATTGACATTGTTTAAAAAATGTGTACTACTTCAGCAAGTGAAATTTGCAAGGCCATAGCTACAAACGGGGCTGAGATACACTTGCATAGTTAAGTCTTTCCAGTCCATGGTCCCACAGCCCTTTTGCTTTCATAAAACATATTCCATCTTAATGTTAAATATAAAACATCAAGTTACATGTTTTCCAATCTTCTGTATCTACACACTTTGGAGGCGATATTGGTTCATGTTATTCATCCTCTGACATCAATGGTACACTAGAACATATGTTTAAGGCATTCATAAATAAAATTGTTCATTGGAAGTTGTCTTTTCTATGACAACCCATTCCACTAATGCCTAAACATTCAGTTCACCACAGGGCAGCTTGTACAGTCATATAGTAAGGCATAGCAATGGTGTAGCCATGATTTTACATTGCATTTAATATCTGGACTAGTTGGTTATGTCCATCTGAAATAAACACGGTATTCTGGAGAATACCGTGTTTATATATTTTCACATTCTGGAGAATCATGTCGGAAAGGTGTAGTATCTTCTTCATACCCCACCATGTGCACAGGACAACAAAGAAACCATTCTATTGTTTCAGTCCACATTATCTTGGAATATTAAGCGCACATAGCCAGGTGCACCACTCAAAGGGGTTGCACAGAATGGACAGACAGCATCGAACCCATTTGTTCCATGGGGAATCGGTACATTTGCCCAAAATCTGAAACACCACCACAAAAATATGTCCCAATTAAAATGCACACCACAACTAAATACATTAAATTTACTTGCTAACTTAACTTGAAAAGTCAAGTCAGATTCTAACAAGTTTTTGGTTGTTCAATACCTTTAACAAATCCTGAAATAATATGAAGGAGAACATTAATATTTTTCTGAATGGACTACAGTTGTCAAGTTGTGAAGTAGCAATCTCACAGCTTCAGATCTGGGAGACTTCACTTCTCTAACAGGAGTGAATGTTATAGATTTTACACTGTTTCCTAGGTGCTCAGTGTTCCCTTGGTGGGCAGTTTCCTCAATTTTCTCGGTGCTCCCAAAACAAGTGCCATAGCACTACCCTAACTATCACGCCACTAACCACACACAAATATTCTTCTCCCCCTGAACCTCATACAAATAATCTCATAATATTCACTTGGCCCCCTGAACCTCATAAAAATCACACTAAAACCATATATATCACATACAAGCTTGGAATACTGCGACACTGAAAAAGCTTCCGATGCCCAAGGGTTGTTGCACCACTTATTAACATTTCTCTCAATTAGACACAGTCGTTTCAATATACTACATTTTACAGCAGACCACTAGTAAATTTATTATTAAGAAAATCCATCTTCCACCAGAAGAAACTGATCACAGTGAGTTGAAAAGAGGAAATAATGCTTTAAAGAATAATTTATCTCGAAAGTGAACTGTTTAAATATTGAAAATGAAAATTGTGAGAAATTTGTCAGTTCCTTTACAATGACACATTCAATAGCAATAGAGAGTTCTCCATACATTGAATCATATAACTATTACATTCAAAGAAAGGGAACCCCAAAAACCAGACAATAATTTGCAAGTAGACTTTCTCCATTAAAAAATCACGTAAAATAACAAAAAAATTAAGGTGGTTCATCAGTGTTAACCAGAAAGCAAAGAATATTTCAGCACTTATCAGAAAAAACAAATATTTCACAGCCTTCTAAGAAATACTTCACATTTCAATCCTTTACACAAGTTTGATAGCTGACACCTCGCCAGTGATACCACCAACTTACAAGAGAATTATATTGAGTAAATAAGAGGATATGTGAAAAGTAAAATTTAAAGAAACAACTGAACAAAGCAGAGAGCTGTTTAGATGCTTATTCTAGGTAGCCACCTTCAGCTAGTCCACCAGAATCATCATTCAAATTAAACCAAATCGTAACATGACTATTTTTCTTGACACAAAAGAATTGTGAGGATGCATTTATTCACAAATCCCACTTCCCATGTTACAAGAGAATTTGAAATGGGTAAAACATGATATTAAAATAAAAATATCATTCATATGACAAACCTAGTATTTTGTACACAAATAATATAAAAGTAAATTTTGAAGTTGCTATAAAATCAGAATTAGCAAAATAATTCGGAGATAGAAAAGTTCACCGATCAACATTTCTCGTCAATACCGTGTCACACCGAGACACGTTTAGCAATTACTCAGAATACCAACCGTACAAAGAACAGTAATACAAATTTAATAGGGCAGTGTTCATTGCAGCTATAGGTGCACCTTTTCATGACCAGATGAACCCAACCACATAAACAAAGATGCAAATTTCTAAGATGCTCATCATCACATGTAGACGTTTCGTATCACACTTCTCCGCTTGATATTCGTATTCACCCCCATCCCCAAAGCCTCTCCACACACACAACTAGTACACAAATTGCTCAAAGGAGCTATAAAATCATAAATTAGAAATAAAATACATGGATAGAGGGCACCACGGACAACTATGAACACCTCACAAACAACCCAATTAGTTAATTATGATTACTGATACATACTACAAAACCCTTTTACAAAAATAATTCATTCCTTACTAAATTCCTCTACATAATGGGTACAATAGGACTCCTAGCCTTTTTGAAAGGAAAGAATTTATGTGCAAGAAATATTTAGTTCGTAGTAAGAAAATGAGGTTAGTGAACACAGGCTGTTTATGCAATGCAACATAGTGCCAATTATACTCATTTTTCACTTGAGACAACTTGAAATTATTAGAAACAGATAATCTATTGTGATAGTTTTTATCAACTTCAACTGGGAAGGAATGTACACTGAAGCAGTTGCGACAAGGATTGAAGTTCTCTTATTGCTTTCAGCTGGGAGATCTGATTCCTATACTGCACACATTGTTAGAAGGATAGATTTATTGATCTATATTTTCAACATTTCATAATTATTCAACATTCCTAACATTCAACATCATCCTGACAAACTTATGTAACTGTGGCAAACATTTCAGAAAATCTGTGAAAAGACCATAACATTACAGAATTTCCTTAGCTGAGTCCAAAGACCACAGGAGAAAGAATAAATTGAAGAATCTTAATATTGTTTCCTCTGCAATTCTTATAAGTACAGTTGGATTCATAGTAAATTAAATTTGTCTTAAGGTGAGGGAAATGTCCTTCCAAAACCCTTGTGTAAAGTAAATATTTATGTGAAATTATCATAGGGAAAAGATCATTTCAATAATTTAATCACTATCATAATGGTTAATAACCAATGTAAAAAAAGGCCTCTGGCAAATTCATTAAAAATTTATTATTCTTGGCTTAAGTAAATATATGATTTAGAAGAAAATTATGCAATACAAAGGAACACACAGTAGATATATAAGAAGGTCTGAATAAGCAATTTTAAATAGATTGTACTTACTTTACAGTTTTCTCAGTCGCCATATGGCCACAGGGATTAAAAGCAAAGGTTGGAGGGCCGATATCCACATAAAATGCTTGTTCTATACCCATACAAAGTTTGACTACAGGACCCATCTGCAAAGGAACAACAACAATAAACAGAACAATTCAACCAAACAGATAGGATCTCGAGCAAACTACATGAAACAAACACATATTGCTCATACAGTATTAGCTCATTTTTTTACATTCCCTTATTGATCATTTTCACTCATGATGAATTTTTAAGGTCCATTCACTTTCCATAAACTAGCAACGTATCAAACTCTTTGTTTATACATAATACGATTTTAATTTTCCTAAATTACAACTACATTATCTAATAATTGGCATAAGAATATTTCACACTGCTAACTGACCATCATTAGTTCATGTGGTATGATGTGGAAAAACAATGAGGTATCACCAAGATAAAAGAATCTATCACAAAAACAAATCTCACCCTTTCCCACGATGTAGCACAGTATTACCAAAGATCTATGTCCTATTCTTCTTCAACAAGAACCAAACAATAAAATAATAGTACCACTATTAGTCTATAATAATAATAGTAATTTCGTTTGTTCGATAGTTTGGTCAACATTGTGCATTAATTGAATTCATAAGTTAGGAGATACATGAAAAAAATGGCAGTACTATTTGATGTGCTTCTCACATTTCCTGATTGAACAACACGTTTCACATTTTCCTCAGAGAATTGTGATATATTGAACATGCAAGATTAAGAGCCATAGTAAGTAAAAATGTTACTAAAAGAGAAAAATAGATAGTAAAATATAGGAAAACTTATGAATGCTCAAATTAATAATACTAGTACATAAAATATGGAAAAAGTGCAAAATTTCAATAATGCTTTCACTTGCCTTTAAACAAATAGGACATTTTCGAGATTCTGAATCTTTTTCCTGACCCCAATCATGATGGCCTTGAACATGCCCACAATTCAGATACACATATGGTTGTTTTTCATTAACACCTTCAGTTAAACTAAGTGTCATCTTCCTTGGAATGACAAGAGTGTTGAGACCTACAGGACATTGTGGTCGTCCAGCATTAATTTCATCGATTAATGCTTCGAGTGTTTGTTTTGTCTGTAACAAAAAGATATTAAGATATCATACATTTACCTTTATAGAAATAAAATTGTACAGCAAATTATATCTTCAAATACGTATTTCCAAGCTTTATTAATTCTCATGAAGAAAAGAAAATTTTTCTGTCCTTAAAAGATGTTTGACTTTCAATGTTTGTGTGTATCCAATGAATCACACTAATCATAACATTTTGAATACTTACAGGAGACTTTTCCAAACCCTCGGCTGATCGCCATAAAAGTGTAGCTCCGCATAGATCTATTAGTGTACCATCTTGTAAAATATTAGTTTCATCCTCAACCTGTAAAAAGCATACCATTTTATCTACCTTCTTTTTATTCTGCATGGGATGCAAATATGATCTTCAGGATTTGCATGAAAATTATAATATCACAACAGGAACCCACAAAAAGAAACACAGAAAATTATAAAGCAAGTTCAAGTTGTAGTCATAGTTTTGGTCACCTGTTACACCTTAATCCAGAAAATAAAAAAACCTTGTTAATCCCCTTATGCTCTATTTTGTCAATACCCCTTGTCCCCAAAACGCTTTGATAGATTAATAATGAATTTTATGTTATCAAGACAGTTTGGTATTTCATGAAAATAACACCTTGTGGAATTACATATCATTCACAATCACCAAAAAGCTCTCAACAAAGTGGGGATGGATGAATATGATTATAATTATTAACTTGTTACATGTATTTCAATTTAATACCAAGTAATTCACACACAATTCAATAAAATAGACAATAAATGAAATTATACACCTTTTAATGTGAACAATAAGTGAAGATCATTGTACAACCCACAGAAGGCATAAATAGTATATACTTAATTATCTCTCAGTAGAGAATAGTGATGAGGTAGAAGTGACAAATGAGACAGATATGAACAACTTTTTGTAATACATAAAAAATCAGTAAATACAATAAAAATCTATATACTCCATATTGTTGACCCCAAATTTTATAATATAAACTGGTTATTAAGATTGGGTCGAGAGAAAAAAAGAAGAAGAAATAACATTATTCCTTACTGCCGAATTGAAAATTTATATTTTCATTTTTAGGGCTACACACAACAAGATCTACAATTAGCCGATATACTAATCTTCTAGCAATAAGTTGAACACTGAATAATCAATTTAAAAAGAAACAAAAAAACATACCCGTATCAATTTGCAGTACAACAACTCACTCATCACTCATCAATCACAAAACTTTCTCACATTCCATCTTGCATACCAAAACATACATAACTTCCAATCTGCATACATAGTGTCTCACACTCATCGCCAAACCAAGCACTGAGCACCCTTCATGCTTACAAACAACTGTAACATCACAGACGCAAGACAATAACAAGGAAAGAAAAAAGAAAACAAAAAAAAACCCACAACTTAACATACAATCAATTTCAAAGGGTATTAAAACTATTAATTATCCTCAATATTACACTTACAAATTATTAGATTATCTAATACATACACACATAATCTATTATATATATGTATACTCTAATATATACACACAATCTACTATATATTCGTATACTATATATACACACATAATCTATTATATATACATATACTCTAATATATACACACATAATTTATTATTTACACACATATTTTATAATTGATTAAACCTAACACTACTGTTTATTTAATTTATTTACAATGTTTGCATATATGTTACTTAAATTATCTGTATTACACTTCAAATTGTTCGCATGTTTATGCTGTGCAATGTATACCATTTCCTTAAATAACCGTTTCCTGAACAATGGATCGTTCTCCAATGTGTGCACTGCATCAAAGTTAAAGGTTTTTTGGAGCTACTGGCATGTTTTCTTAAAGCACAGCCTGGATCCTTTTTGGTACAATCAGCATGGTGCTGAGTCATTCGTTTTGCCAGTTTTGTCAGTTTTTGTCCTGTTTGTCCTATATATACATTATTGCAAACATTGCAAGGGACTCTGTATACAATATTACATGTATCTTCTTCCTTGACACAATCTTTTATTTTAGAAGATACCACATTACCCAGACTATTCTTATTCTGAAATGTGATTTTAGCATTACTTAACTTATTATTTATTTGCCTACCCAGAGCTTCCGATAACCATTGAACATAAATCATGGATTTATATTGCTTGCTATTCTTATCATTATCCAAGTTCAGAACTGTTTTATTGGTTCTATTATATAATATGTTATTTGTCAATCCTTTGGGGAAACCATTTGCTATTAATATTGATGTAACTTTTAGGTGTTTTTCATGAAATTTTTTGTCTGATAATTTCAAAGTTCTAAACTTTAGACCCATAGCCATGTTAATTTTCTGGTAGAGTGGGTGGTGTGACTTGTAATTCAGGTATCGCATTGACCTCATACCTTTCCTGTACCAATCAACATCAATGCATCCATCTTCCTTCCTAATCAACAATAAATCAAGAAATGCTATTTTATTATTCTTTTCATTTTCAACTGTGAACTTAAGCTTGTGATTAAACTGGTTAAAAGTATTTAAAAGAATGTCATTACTCCCCTTTGGGACACCTAACAACAAGTTATCCACATATTTATAAATCATATAAACTTGAAATGGTAATTTTGGTAAAACATTGCCCAATAAAGTATTCATAATTATATCAGCAATGATAGGCACTATAGGAGACCCCATTGCTACACCATCAACCATTCCATAAAAATTCCCTTTATACGACAGATACCTTCCTTTACAGCATAAATTGAACAGTTCCATGAATTCTGACACATCTGAGTATACTCTCCCATTCCTTACAAATCACATCTGTTGCCAGATCCAATGGTATATTCGTGAACATCCAGTGAGATAAGTTCAAAGCCACTTGGCAATGTAGTGGTTTTGATTTTATTGTATCATGGAAACAAAATTAGTTTATTGTCCTCCACTTGGTCATACGCAGTTTGTACTGCTTTTTTGACAATAAATTTATTTATTTATTTAATCTATGACATTATAATCACCTGAGGATATATATTTCAGTAGTATTGCAAGATGTTTTGCCATTTCATAAGTAGGACTATTTACAAAACTCACCACTGGTCTGAGTGGATTATCAATTGTATGGTCTTTGACAAGACCATAAATTTTAGGAAATTGTGAATTGTAGCAAACTAATTTTGACTCTGTTACAGACTCAATTTTCTTGTTTTTGTATAATCCTAGAATAAATTTATTATTTTTACTTTGTATTTTGTTAGTTGAGTCTTTATCTAACTTGACAGCAGTATTACTGTCACTTAATAATTCTTCCATTTTCTTTTCATACTCATCAATGTGCCTAGTCACAGTACAATTAGTTTTATCTGGCTTGAGAATCAAAATATCTTTGTTATCATTCAAAACTTTTTTCGATTTCTTAAAATTTTTATTAATCTCTACATTGTTTCTATCTTTCAATTGTGAAACCTTATTAATATGATTCATTACTACATTGGCGCAAGAAGCTGATTTCATCCTGTACCATCTGATCTTTCACTCCCACCACAATAGAGTCAATGTCAGCCAGCAATTGTATCATAGGTAACTTCTTGTATTCATATGATACCCCAAATTTTGGACCTAGAGAAAGAAAATTCTGTACATCAGGGATGTTTCTATTACTCACATTTTTGAAGCAGTTACCATATCAATTGTTGGGTGTCACTTCCTTGGTTCAATTCATACAATTTATTATACTTAACTATATGTTTGTCCTTGGAATTAGTAAAACATTTATGAAAAAATTTATCTTGAGAACATAAGAACTAGTTCAAGATATCATTATCTACACTATTACAAAATAATTCTTTATTATACCTAAGTCTATTATGGATATCTCTAATTTCAAAAATTACATCCTTACTTTTTAAGTTGAGAAGCGACCCGTGGCGTAGTGCCTAACGCGCTCGCCTTCTACCTCTCGGGACGCCGGTTCAAACCCGGTCTGATCCAAGTAGAATCCAAGGTGGTGGACGGAGCGTTGTTCGCGACAGGTTTACTCGGGGTTCTCCCATTTCCCCCGCCTATCATTCCACCACAACATTCACTCATTATCATTTACCCTCATGTCATTCATTCATCATACGCCTTGGGAAGGTGCGTCAGGAAGGGCATCCAGCACCCCTGTAATTTCCCCTGCCCTGACAAAAAGAGGCATCGTACCATCCTTCATCTCTGACCCCTACTAGACAAGGGAAAAGGAGTTAAGGTTCATCACAATTTCTAAGCCTCAGTTTGAATCTACATGTCGCTCTTTCTAACACTTTCACCAATCTATTATTATTATTGCCAAGTCTATAAGTACAGGACACATTTTGAACTATGTGAATAGGAATTAAATTATTTGACCTACATCAAAGTAGATAATTTCTGTTGATGATACACAAGGCTAGTTTCTTAGTGTTTAACACAATATTTTTCGCACACCTGTTAATATCAAATCTGTAATTAGCTGTTAGAAGTTCGTACAACCCTGTTGTGTCTTCATCCGCATCCTTGCTGTTCTCTGCATCAAGATCTGTATACTCCATATTGTTGACCCCAAATTTTATAATATAAACTGGTTATCGAGATTGGGTCGAGAGAAAAAAAAGAAGAAAAAATAACACTATTCCATACTGCCGACTTTTCAAAAATTTATATTTTCATCTTCACAGCTACACACAACGAGGTCTACAATTAGCCGATATTCTAATTTTCCAGCAATAAGTTAAACACTGAATAATAAATTTTTTTTTAAACACACACAAAACAAAACATACCTGTATAAATTCGCAGTACAACAACTCTCTCATCACTCATCAATCATCAATCACAAAACTTTTTTCGCATTCCATCTCACATACCATTAACATACGTAACTTCCCATCTGCATACATAGTGTCTCGCAAACAAACTGAGCACCCCTCATGCTTACAAAGGACTGTACATGAAGCGTGCTCCACCGTTCAGTGACTCATTGTTGTGCAGTATTGCTATGTCACAGAATAAGTGCCTTTTGGGAATATAATTTTTCTTGTAGTACTAATTAAGACAAATAATGTATATTTAACTTTTAAATATCCCAATACACAATATTTTTATGAAGTTTTATTCACAAGAAAATCCACTAATTAAGAATCAATGCAAAACTTGGAACACTAATATCCACGCTTGACACCAGTGCATATTGGCTCTCTTGTGAATAATTGTATCCAATTTATCAATGTTTAACTTAGTTCCATCAAGTTCACCTTCTTAATAAATTGGGACAACTTCAGCAAATTATAAGTATTCAGGGCACATTCCTGGTTAAACTAAACAGTTAATATGAACTAAAGATGAGATGAAAACTTGTTGTAGATGTTTGATTTGTACCGTGGGAACCACCAAGGGTATTTTTAAGATAGTTAATTTTCATATTGCTTTTTCTTCAATATTTGTTAACTAAAAAAATTGATTAGTAATTGACAGGCGAATCAGAAATATCTCCTTGATAAACAATGAAGTAATAAAGTGAGGCAATTAGTGAATGATAGTGATCATTCCACACTGATTTTAAAATTGTTACAAATAAATGAAGACTGATCACTCACCACTTCCCCTTTTTGTTGTGCAGAACGAGATTGGCGCAATGAAAAAATACCTCCTCCAACTGATACCTCACGCCATAGGCCTGGTTCCGCTTCTCCTCCACAAAAGGAACCTCTTGGATGCCAAATTAGTACACCATTAGTAGTTAATCCATCGATCTCCCGACCTTCTTGCCATTTCGTTGCCTTCTCCTACAAAAATTAACACATATAACAAATGAAACAACAGTTTGTGGCACAGATAGTTAGTTAAAGGAAGTAATGTATATGGGTTCATTTAAAGATGTTACATGTATATAGAAAACATAGTACATCAAATTGTGGGGTCAGGGTGGAAATGGTGTATAGTTGTGGAAGGCAAACAGGTAGTGTAGTAAACCCCTGTGATCAAAACAGGAGTCCCAGATTCAATTCCCGGCTTGTCACCTGACCAAAAGTTATCACATATCTTCTCCACATGGTACATGGAAGAAATATATGCATAATATATTAATACAATCTGACAAAATTATCACAAAAATGGACTACAGTAAAACAGGTTTAACTTCATGAATGTACAAGATTGACTGCTTTATCGCCTTTTGCAATTGAATTTAAAGTACAAAAATGCTTGACAAGAAAATTCCTCAATCTTCAAATGGATAAACTTAAGGCACCAGCATGATTAAATAATAAAAAAAAGATTTGGTTTCTCTTGCTAGCCTACAACATACACCAACAATTCAAGAAAGGGTTAAATTTCGTTAGAAAATTAAATAGTTTGAAGTTTTATGCTTCAAAAAATATTAACCAGATTTCACCACACTGACAAGATATCAGCAAACTATTTGTACAGAGGTTGAAAGAATAATATCCTATAAACGTAGCCAAAGACCGCTTCCAATCCTTATACTCCCCTCCAGCTTGCTCCGTAAACCTCAGGGTCTGCTTTCTATCATGATGTCACTCCAAGCTGCAAATGCCCGAGGTCAGCCAAGCTGTTGGACAGTAAGAGGTGTAAAAAATACTTACACCGAGGAAAATGTTGCGAGACGAGTCAAATCCAGCAGCGTAAATTCGAGCTATTTTAGGGTTGGACCGATCCGCTAATATTCGACACGCAAACCGCGATATAGTGCTTTGCAATACTTTATTATCTCCGCTCTTATCGCCAGGAATCGTATCCATTACAACAAAGTCAATTGGAGATTCTGATGATCTACCAATCTGAAATTCAAGGTGAATACATATTAAAATCTATATCTAACTTCTACAGAACAACCCTTTTTATCTGGACTAATTGGGACAAGTAGTAATTCAGATAATCCAGATGACATAGAAAATAAGTTAAATAACAATATATTTGAACAAAGAATATATGAAACTAGGAATTCCAGAATATTTCAAACAATAGGATATCATCCTAAATAATTAGGTAATAAACCTAATGGACTAATTGGATTTGCATAGTCTTTAATAGCTTCAATCAACAAAACCATGTTGTGATTTATTGACCACTAAATATTGATAAAGCTTCTTTTGCTGATAATTATCTCGTTTTAAGGCAGTTTTTAAAACATTCAGTATTATTGGCCACTTTCATATTTTTCAAACAACACAAAACAAAAATAGGAACTATTATATAATTTACAGAACAAAAAGCAAATGGGCATACATATGGTGATAACAAATTGGCCATTTTCCTGTGATCAGGAGCAGATACCAGGTAAATTATTGGCTCGCTGCTAATTTCATCATGTCTTAATTGGCACAGAAATGCAAGAGAGCTTCTATACAGTGGGCATTTAGTTATCAAAAAAATAACAAAAATGAAAAAATATTTAAAGACAATAAATTTTTAAACCATTAACTCACCTGAAACATATCTGTTTCCAGGTCTAATGTATATTCCACAATTACTGCCTGATTTCTCGATAATGTGTAAGATATAGAATGTTGCTTAGTATCCAAAATCGCCTAAAAATACAAAATTTAAAAGAGTTATAAAACAAAGTATTTTCATTACAACTTACAAAAACTTAATACAATAATTTTGAACAGTTTAATGCATACAATTACAATTTCAATAAATGTTTAAAATTGTATACATATATATAAGCAGACAGCAGCTACAAACTGTGGCATAAGAACACTCGAACAATATGAATTAGCAACAGTTTACTTAGTCTTTCAACATGATTCTAATACAGTTACCATTAACTTCAAATATCAGAGATAATGGTAAGCAATATACAAAATACTTCAGAGCCAGTTATCTACTGCCAGCTATTACATTTCATTTAATACAAAAGGAACAGTTATTACACGCACAGGACTATTTTACTTTTCTTACTTGAGACGAATGAGGAGTTTTAACAACATAATGCTTTGATCGCTTCACTCCACTAGGTGTTGGGCGCTGATACAAAACAAATTTACTTCTTCTTCGTCCTCTGTCTCCGAGAGGGAGAAATCCATTGTACCTAAAGAGAAAATAAATTTAAAACTCCAGACATCAATATAGAATGTTTTGAAAAAAGAGATACGTTAGACAAAAATGTAATTTTGAACTAAGATGGTATTAGATAATCACATCAACATGTTAAAAAAAGGAAGGTTAAGGTTTAGAAGTGTATATGATGCTTAATACAATAGCAGAAATATCCAATGGATAGTAGTTGTAATTTTCAAAGAATGCACAGGTAATAATAGTATTACAGGGACTGTAATTGTGGCTCAAAGTATCATTATTTCATATTTTTGATTCTCCTGTGCAATTTAAGTTTTCTACATTGAGTCATTGTTCCACCGGACAAGAAAAATAGAGGTATCCTCTCACAAAATACCATTGATACATTTCAAAACAGGCTAGAATTCAGGGCGAGATGAAAGTGCATTGATAATTTTGGGTGCCATAGTATATTCTGGAGAACATTTGGCAATATTACGTGATTCAAATCATGAAGTGCATCAGAATCAATTCTGAATACTTCTAAAGTGTGTTGGAACCAATACTGTGGTCAACTATCACCTTTTTCACCTTGTGCCAAATAAAGACAAGAAAAGTGTCTATCTAGAATATCAATAAAATTAATGATATTAGAATTTGCACACGAGGGCAACACATATGACACAATAAATTTAAATATGCCAAATTTTATCATATTTAATACTGAGTTGACCTTTTAGAAATCAATAGCTAATCACAGTAGGCTGTTTTTTTAATTATAGATACAGAAAAAAGGGATATTTGTAAGTTTCACAATTAACAAAGTAATATGAAAATGTATTAAATAAATGTTATCACACTGATTGACACTCCAAGTTTAAACATTTTGCTAACAAAAGTATTGTAAATATGTAATTCAATTTCATTTCTAAATAGAATAATTATGTACTTAAATCTTCTCAAATGTGTGGTTGTGAAACATCACAATGGTCTAGTAGGAAAGCTCTCAAAACAAAGAGCAAATAGTAGTAATTTTTATTACTTTATAAAAGAAAACAAAGTTTAAACAGAAATATCTCTTTAATACTGCAATAACCTGAGTGGACAGTATCAGGAGAGATCGCCAGGCAATGGTGGGAGAGAGAGAATGTTCACCCTTAAATGCAGGCATTAAAAAAAAGGTATTTTTTATAATTTAAAACACAAATTCTTTTTTGAATGACAAAAAAACCCAAAATTTTAACTCAATAATTTTTCTGCAGTGATATTGAGAACTATTTATAAACTTCTTTTGTTATCTAACCAATTACAAAAAAAAAACAATTAAATATAACTCGACAATAGGAATGAATAAAAAATGTATAGACTGTAACTCTGTGATAATCAATGATCAACAATCAAATAATTTTTTTTCATTTTCACATGAAAATATTTAACTAGAGATCCATTTTGAAAATTGATGTATATAAGTTGTGGGTACATAGTCAACAACTTTCAGTCACACAAGTACTATCAGACACACTGTTACTATCTGCAACTGACACCTGATATTGTAGCAACTAAACCAAGTCTACTTGCCGGTAACGGAGAACATACCACAAACATACCAATAAGTTAGACAAAACGCGGTAACATTTATAAATGTCCTGTTCAGAGGTCCGCCTCAGCATCCAAAATGGGGATTACAAAAGGAAATAAATACCCAGAACTGTAATATATGTTGTACAAAATGTTACCCATGGTTTATGGCCACAGGGAGTCTTCAAATAAAAGCAGCAGGGCAAACAAAAACATATACCGTGCCTCTTAAATTGTCTTGAAAACAATACATACCCTAATATAACTAGTTCTCCATATTTAACGGCTGGCTTACGCTGTTCAGCCGACACACTGGAGTCTGGATCCTCCAGCAATGGGGACTCAGTCCCATCAGATCTGCAATAAACATTGAAAAAACATTCCTAAAAAGGTGTAAAAATAGACACATAAGAATGCTTCAATTAAGAAGAGTATTTAGACAGAAAAAAATAAACCCTTATCAAATTAAATGGGTTGTTTGTTTGAGCATTTCACAAAAACGAGAACTAACGTAACATTTGAATGAATAGTTAAGGTATTAGAAGGGAACTCTCATCAAATACTGCCACCCAAAGAATGAATATTTATTAACTTACAGGCAGTTTTCCACCCACAAATATCAGAAAACTGAACTCTAAATAATGTCATGATTTTGGAATTGCAATTTTTCATGTTAAGTGTACTTCCTACAAAAGAAAACCCTATTATGACATAAAATTGCTCCTATTGTGGACCATAAAACAAAATTAGACATGTTATTTTGCAAAAAAAACAAAAATTAGACATAAAACAAAATTAGACATTCATTAATTGTAACAGAGTTAAGATAACTTAATTCAAAAATAAAACGAAGGCCCTAGTATAAGACGAGTACAACCACTGCCCACAGTTTAATTCAGTAACTACATTAAATTCAAGTTTCTTGAGTGGTAGAATTGATCCAGAATAAAGATATGATACAAAATAAAATTTTCTCAATAACTTTCCCATTTCCTTGCTAAGCCATTTCATGGTATGTAAAAAACAATGAAAACATTATTTGTCTTAATATTTACAATAATTGATCATTATACTGTATATGCTATGAATGGTAACTACCTTAAAATGGGGATTAGCGTCTAGGTAATAGGACATCATAAAAATATGGTTCAAATTTTATTTTATTTGTGAATCTTAGATGCAAAAATATAGCAGTTTCTCGATAACATGAAATTAATAGTTCATTTTGTAGCAAAATATACTAGCAAGACATTGAAATTAGGAGCAAAGGAATAATTTGACCACAACAGATTAGGAAAGGCGGGACAAGCCTTTTATTTGCATTACAATCAGTTTAATACCATAAGTGAATAGCAATGACCACGCAGCAGATTTGTGCAAGAATCAACGCAAGGTGTCAGTGTGTAAGTCTAGTGACACTACTTTGTTCCCTGTTTAATAAGAGAAATATA
The DNA here is from genome assembly GCA_002313205.1 of Laupala kohalensis. Classification (NCBI taxonomy): domain Eukaryota; kingdom Metazoa; phylum Arthropoda; class Insecta; order Orthoptera; family Trigonidiidae; genus Laupala; species Laupala kohalensis. The sequence continues at coordinate 511,820 of NNCF01126675.1, forward strand.
CTTGGTAATTGTGGAGCTTTATCATGCATAAGAGAAATATGTTTGAGTGGTATAAACATAATAAAATTTTCCAGTATTTTTTATAAATGGGGTTTTAGGGCCCGCCAATGTATAGGTCATTAGAGCCCTTATCCCCAGTATAAAAATAACCAAAATAATAGAAAACATACTAAATAGAATAGATATAAAATCATACGTATAGAAATTAAAAAAGGGGTTGTCATTGGCAAAGATAAATAATCGTAGAAGTAACATACGATTGTATCATTACACACTATAATTAATTAATTGAAAGTTATTCTTCGCAATAAAATAATAAGTTTCATTTTTAAAATCATTTATTTATTGAATTTTTACAATTATCCAATAACAACAATCATTATAACTATACAAATATTTTGTGAAAAAAAATTCAATTTTTACTCTGAGTTGGAATACAGCCATGAGAAAGAAAAACAAATCCGAGTCTCAGAACTTCTAGTCCCTCACCTAACCGGTGCTTCAAAATCGCAACTCATCGTATTAAACTGAAGGGAAATACTTGATGCCGGTAACAGACGATTCGAGCGAACACCCGATGGGAACGGGCGGGGCGGGGCGGGGCGGGGGTTGGCCACCCACTAAAATAATTCTAAGAAGAAATCTATATGAATAATCCTGAAAAATATCGGTTGCGACCGTGCCAAACCCCGTCACTTATCGGCAAGACTAATGAGTACGTGTGCTGTTAAACACTCGAATGTCCAGCCGGTGTCGGAACAAGTGACGGGGTTCCTGTCGTTTCCATTTTTTAAATTATATTTTATGGGGCTTTGGAGTTCGTCAACAGCAAGATTAGAGCCCTATGTCTGTTTGTAATTCGAAGACCGATGGAAGATTACACGACTTAGATGAACTGTACGTTGAAAACAGTATACCAACTAAGTGTACATATTTCTTCCGTGTACCCTAAACGTGGAGAATATATGTCATAACTTCCGGTCAAGTGAAAATGGCGACCAGCCGGGACCCGAACCCGGGTCACTTGCTTGGATCGCAAGGGTGCTAACCGCTACACCACCGGTTCGCCTTCCACAACTGTACACCATTTCCACCCAGACCTAAACCCCGGCAGACCTGAGACACATCCCCATACAGGAGATAAGTGAACCAGGCGGCACACTATGTTGTGTGCACTTTATTACCGGTTTCACACGTACCTACGTGTTAAGATGCGTTATGTACTTATTTCTTCCGTGTACCCTAAACGTGGAGAATATATGTGATAACTTCCGGTCAAGTGAAAATGGCGACCAGCCGGGACCCGAAGTTATCATATACCAACTAATTCAGATATTGTCGTGGAATTCAGATATTGTTGTGGCAGTGTGAATTGATTTGTACCATGTATGGATGTGTAATGATCTGTTATTATTCTTATTTTCCATATGGAGTGTACCAACTTATTTGTTTAGATGTGGGGTTAATCTTTCATATCACGTTGAAGACTGGCCTAGACTTCCGTGGTGCAATGAATGGAGAGTAATTTGAAAATTGGGTCAAGGAAGCGTTTATTCCTATTAGAAATATGGGACCGTGTTTAATTGTTATGGACAACGCTCCGTATCACTCCAGATTGTTAGATTCAACTCCCAAATCCAGGTGGAGGAAGTATGAATTACATGTATAATAATATTCCATTATTTTTGTTTATTAACTGTTCCATAGACAAGTTACGATATGTCTCTTTTGTTTTGTCTTTTTGGCAGGATTGGTTAAATAAGAAACATTACTTTCAATCCAGAAGCATCTGTTAGTGAATTGAGGGTCATTTGTAAAGTACATAGGGAGAGTATGAGAAGGTACAATGTATTATTTTCTTCATATTAATAGTATTGCTTTCTGTTAAGTGCAGTTATTGCAAAAATTGATATTGTCTGAATGTTATTAATTGTGCTTGGTTTATTTGATGGAACAAGTTTCTGGTGTGTGCATTTGTGATTGGCAATTTGTTCATAAATGAAAAATTATAATCAACAGGTATACAGTTGATGAAATGTTAAAGAAACAGAGCCATGAAGTTTTGAAAACTCCCCAGTACTATTGCATCTTTAATGCGATTGAGCAAGTTTGGTCCGATGCAAAGAGGTTTTATGATAAAAATGTAGTATCGAGGGAAGGTCGAGGTTTTGAGCGGTCCAAAGTGGTGTGGGAAGAGGTACTATATCTACAACGCATCAGAATATCAAAACTGTCGCGATAAAATGCATCGTGTGAAGCCAACACAGTAGGATAAGCATCACAGCTGTCTGAATCACAGACATCAAAGGACATTGGAAGCAAAAAAAAGTATGCTAGAATGAAGTGCAAAATGCATCGTGTGAAGCGAGCTTTAGTCTAAAAATTACTGTACTGTATTGGAAGAAAGGTGTGAGAATAATTTCCTTCAGTACCATTACACTGATTAAATTCAAAAATAACTCAGGGTTTTTATTGACAGATACGAGCCTCAAATTGTGAAGTAAAATTTATTTTCCCCATTATACTAAATCAGTACGATGGAACTCCATTGACTGCTCTGGGGGGTGGATCGAGTAGCTTCCCAGAGTAGTTGCCATTTCCTGTTTTGAGTTCCTGCTCGTTTGTAATGTGACGGAGTTCACAGTTTCAATACATGGGTAATTTCTTCTTCATAGAAATTGAGAATCAGAATAATGGAATTCGATATTACTAATTTTTCATGATTTTTATTTAGTATTGTGCAAGATACACAGAAAAGTAAATAAAAGATTTTTCTTATGTTCCAGGATATATTTTTCATAATTGTTGTAATGGTCCCTTCCTTGCTTCTGGAGAGTACAGGTTCATGTAAGTGACATACTGTATGACAATACCACAAAAGAAACCTAAACTTTTGTTCAACAAACATAAAAATTAAGTTAATAAAACATGAAACCAAGTTAATAAAACATTTTTGATGTCCATTAAATTACAATTTAAATTGTATTGCAGTACATACGAACTAAACCACCATATTAGTAGTCGTAATTCGGAGATTTTGACGTTTTAAACTTAAATCACAGTCACCAGTATTCTTTTATCACTCTTTTCTGTCACGCGGATCCCCCAGTCCCCGGGCACTGTCGCTATGGAAACGACAGCACCGCACATGTGGTGTCCCTGGTCAAGATGGTTAATATAAATATATTTTTGGACGAATTCCATGATAATGCGGTCATTATTCATTAAATCTGCCTTTAAAGCAGACAATAAGAATAAACTGTAACGACCGATTTAAGTGTCTAATTCGAAGTTTTTGTAACCGATGAGATAACTAAGACTCACGACGCCGTTGTTCAGTAGTTCAGCCCCCATGGGGTAAGTCACACCTAGCACTCCTAAACGGTGGGGAAAAGCGCTAGCACGTAAAAAAAACTAGAGAACGACCAATATTACTGCCAAATCCACGGTTTTTGAGGTTACCGAGATGAATATGTCTCCCGATGCCACAGAATGAAAGTTTATCTCCCCCCTCCCCATGGAAGGTATAATGATCATGGCACCCCATCAATAAGACATTTGGTACTTTTTGATGAATTTTGCTCACTTGACATAAGAAAAAAATGTCTAAAAAGTTAATGAAGTTCAAATTCAGTCCTCGCAAGTTTAGCACCTCAAGGGAAATTTATAAGGAAAAATTAACGAAACTGATCACTATAAGTATTGAATCTAAAATTTCGAGGCCCGTAAAATGAACTACGAGACTACTTCAGTCGTGTAAGGCCACGTTCTGCCCCAAAGTAAGACAATCCAGCACCCTTACGAAACAAGTTCACTAGATTAATTGAGAAGTGTATCTTCCTTAACTATGCAACCAATTCATTGAGGAAAAGCTCTGATAGTTTAGCTAATAAACTATATAGTTAGTATACGTACATATACTGTGTTTTAATGTAGTTTTAAACTGGATTATATACACACAAAGGTGAACTTCATATAATAGTATTTTAATGTTAGATAAATTCAGTGCGATTCTGTATAGTCTACATAAAACCGCATAAAGACAATGAAGTCATTGTATATCAGCGATAGCCGAAGTTGGCAACAGATCACAAACAAAAAATACGTGCCTCAGAGATCACGTTGAATAAGTAGATGAGATAAGGGATCTGCTAAAGGACGAGTAAATAAAGGGTGAATGAAAATATAATACCCTTAGAGATATGACGAGATATGCGCTCACCTCCCCGTGGTGGGGACGGGCTTGTTTTCGACCAAAGCAGCAACGTGGCGAAGTGTTTAAAATTGACATAAACGTCTCAATATTGACGTTGGATATATATATTCTCTAGACTTAAATTAAATTCACGTAATTTTATATATATATATATATATATATATANGGGGGGGGGGTGCAACAGACTAGTGTAGTATATACGTAAATATAACTATATTTAACTAACTATATATTATGGGGGTATCAATTAAAAGGTTAACAGACAAAAAATTCTGAAAGAAACATACGACACATGTAAACACACACACAATTGAACGTATGGATAATGTTTGTGAAAACAAAACCGGACAATTTTCTTTAAATGTCGGGGGATGAATCCCCTATATCCCACCCTGGTACGTCCCTGGATGGTGTAACTTATACTGTTTCGTAATGCAAATGTTCGTAATTATTATCACTGAATGACCACTCTTGCCGCATCTCGCGAATGAACATAATTTCCTGATGTAGTTTACAATCGACTGGCACAAAGTTGTGTAAAAGTTATGAGACGTCAATTTATTCTCCATAAAAAATACTGTTTACTATTTTTGTTGACAGATATTTAGTACTGCAGGTTTAGCCCAGTCATTAAATGTTTTAACCCGGAAAGTTTTGATAAAGTTCTGAAATGTTGTTAAATTCTGCTGCAACTCGAAAAATTTAAAAAACTATGAAAAGACTCCAAAAACAATAAAAATTGTTTACTTTTTTTCTCCTCAGTTGAATATTTTTCCTGTAAAAATTTGTTGAAAATTCAGGCTTACACCAGCAATTCTTTTAAGTTACACAAAAGTTATACACAAGCAAAAATTCATAGATTGTCAATTACTTTTAGGGAAAGTGTCAGAGTCCAAACGGAACACTTGCTAACTAGCAAAATACTCATTTGACAAAGGAAACTTACATAGCTACACTGCAGGTGAGCACCAATGGGGTGGAAGAAGGGGACCGGACACACCCTAAAGAATTTACCATCTAACAGTAAAATTAGAGTTGTAAGTATTTTCCTTACATACATATAAACTATACATAGTATATAATTATAGATAAATTATGTAGTTTATTTATGTATACAAACTATATAGTATCTTTATGTATATTATGAGAATGAGTACCTGTGATAAAAGCAACATAATCACCTCGTAAGCCCCCAGATGATTTTAATGGTGTGCTACTGCTAGATTATAGGAAATGTGGTCAAGTTTTTTGCTGATAAGAGTTTAAGTTCTTGGAAATGAATGTAACTACAGTTCATATGACTCAAGTTCATACAATATGTTAAATACTAAAAAAGATAAAAACAATATTTTAGGAGTCTTTTTCATGTTTCCTGAAGTTTTACAAGGTAGAAAACTTAAAATTCATAAGCAACATCTCAAAAAATATCTGGAACCAAAACTTCAGAACTCAAGAAAACTTTCAGGCAAATACTCCTAATAGCTAGAGTATAAATTCAACTTGCTCCAATGGGCAAACTATTCATCTGAGAAAAAAATTACATAAGTACATTACAATAAATTTTGTCTGGTTTATTATATTACACAATTTTTTCAAAAAGTTTAATGTCATGAAATAAATCAAAACAATAAAAACAAGACTTTGTTACTTTTCTGTTTTTTTATATTTCCAAAAAAGAAACAAAATACTGTCACAATCACTCATGAGTTGTAACAAAAAGAAAGAATAAGAAAAAACAGTATGAAAAAGAAAAAATTTGTATCAAGAGATTAAAAAATTAATTAATGACATAATATTGTATAGTTGATAAGAGTTTGCTGACTGATTACCATCACAGTTTAGTAATTCCCGACTTCATTATTATTTATAAAATTATTTTATCATTAAGTATTATATAGCTTCAGGCTGGCCTTTGATACACACAGTTCACCAATGGTTGACAATAGTTTAAATAATTTATTATCAGGAATACAGATGTTATTACATCTTCAGTGCTCAGATAAACTGATTAAGGGTACAGATTTGAATGTATTAGTAATATTTAAACAAGACTCTTCACTTAATAAAATTAAACTTTATTTAAAATTGTAGAAAAATATTTTTTATTCAACCATTTCAAACCATGTTAAAACATTGAAAAATATATTTTATTCAACACATGTCACCCTCCATATTCAATTCACACTTGCGTTCAAGAACCTCATAAATATAATGAAAGCTTCAGAACTACAGAAGTAAATGAACACTTTAAAAAAGTATGTTTGGTCCAAATACATGTGGAAAATGAGGAAAAGTAAAAATTTAGAATATGCATGGAAAAAGAAGAGAAGTCCTCTGGTCAAAATTTATCTGACTGAATACTTTTTGTTGGATATGGTACTACAGTATTTAGACATGTCCTTTATCTTATTCAATCAAACAAATGGTAGTTTTAAAATAAATTTCACTTTGTTTTTAAGCAAGACTCATTTTCTGATATAAAATAGATATTTTCCATTCCAACCAACAAGAATTGAATATTGTGATTTTGAAAAATGTTAAAGAAGCCTCTCAGACCTTGTGTGTCCTCTCTCGTTACAATATATGATGTACCTCCTCTGGTGTTAGTAAACGTAAATATAGTAAAAAGATATAATTTATTAATTTCTTTTTTATTCCAGATTTTATACTCATTTTCATTTAAATCTTGATTCCAATGTTTTTCGTGTAATCTATAAAAAGTAGTACACACTTTCTGCCCTTTCATAATCATTAAACTTATAAATTGTGTACAATGTAACTCACACCAAGTGACATAATCCTGACAATAAATTCGTTTTCACAAGAAGTGCAGAAAAAAACATTTTTACTGAAATATCACATAAAAAGACAATTCTGACATGAAGCTATGATCCTCTCACCACAACCTGTAATGCCTTAAAACATAAAAACAACTGTGACTAATATAAATATTATAAACATTTCTATTAGTTTGTCTAAAAGCATTAATGACAATGGTTATGCTATGTTTGCAAGTAATTTCCAAGAATCTTAATAAAAAAGGAACAACATAAAAACATACTTTCTAACAACTGTAATGTATTAAATTACCAACTGGTTACAGCAGGTATGATCACCATACCAAAAAGACACACAGGATGATCACTCACTGAAAGTCCATCTTCTTCTTGCTTTTATTATAATGATTAATATTAGAATTATTTCTTAAGCAAAAATTTACTTTCCCTTTACTACTACAATACATAATTTCTCATTTTCTTGAAAAGTAATTAAAGTTAATCCTCAAATAAAAAGAATTAAAAAAAGAGAAACATTCATCAAATGTACATGAATAAGATCTAGGTAGATTATAATAGGGTAATTTTTTAAAATAAATGCTAATATCAGAATCCTAAGTACAGACAATCATCATCTCAATAGGAAAAATTGCTATAAAAATCTTCATCTAATTTATCCAACAAATTAACTGCACATTTACAAAAACTCTGATGGGCTCTAATGACCTTTGATGTTGACGAGCCCTAAAGCCCCACGAAAAAAATAAAAAAAAAATACAAAAACTCTTAAAAAATGTATGAAAATAGTTGTCAAAAAATATTTATTTCCAAGTAAACATTACTATTCTTATTCAAAATATATAGTACGTAAATGTTAATCTAAGTGTTTTGATGGACATAGAATATCACACATTGTTCATGCTTATGTTTTTCCTCAAATAATAGAATTTGGATATTTTTGAATATTATTTTCCCTTGACTGTCACCACAAAGCTTATCCCCAATATTTAAAGAAATTTTCCTTTCCTCTACAGAAACCAATACAACAGATGATATACACTAGAGTCTTGAAAGATACTCATTATTACAACATACATTTAACAAAACTAACTGATAAGATTAACATTAATACACTCACTTGGAAGTACCAGCAGGACTTACAAATACATAAAAATAATTTTTCTATGAATCTTTCTCTACACATACAGATAAAACGGAGGAAGGCTCCCTGATACCTCTTTTTAAAGTAATATACATGCCACACCTTTCTGCACTTATCTCCAAAGAGATCTAGAATGGCTTGTGTCTATTAATTAAATTAAATTACATGATCAACAAATTTAAACACACATCACAACTGCTAAAACTGTTCCAATGAATGGATCTACACATTTTATCTTTCCCTCCAGTCCAAAGAAAAATTCAACTGACACTTCCCAACAAGTTTAGAAACAGAATTTATAATCTCATATACATTGAAATTACTCAGGTCCTAGTTCTATCCCAAATCAAAACTACAATAAGGCACAGAAAATTGATAGCAAGTTCATATATTTCACTTTAATTTTTTTCTTGAAGCACTTTTCTGCAACTTCCACACTTAACAGAATATAGTATTTCCACACTTTAAAGTATACTTCCAGTACATACAAACATTGAGGGAAAAAGGATTTCCTCTTCAAATCAAGATAATCAGAGACATTTGTAGTAAAACTAAAACAAAACCCACACAAGCCTAAGGCATATACTAGGTTTTCATTCACCATCACAATTATTTTGAATAGAACGGACTTCATACATTCACAATGGATAAACAATTACGAAATATTTGTAGCATGTACTAACAGTGGTTCAAATTATAAAATTGAGGAAAATAAAATAATGCATCTACTACCATTATTCAGCAACACCAAAACATAGACACAATTTGCCCCTGAATAATTTTAACTGCTTAGCTGCTTAGGTGCTATTTTATCGTCTACGTAGCTTATTCTAGATCATAGCATATTTTCATAAACAACGTCTCATGACTGGCGCTTAGGGGAAGTACAATAACAAACGATTGAGACCGAAGGAGTTGTTCCGTCTTACGAAATTATCGGGTGATTTATTCTACACGCTAAATGATAGGAATTTTCATCACATCATGGAAAAATTGAACTGCAACATAACGAAGTCTAACATCTTTTGTGCAAAAACACAGCAATTCGACCCACTGTTACATCACTCCTTAACATACCACTATAAACATATTTTAGTTTATGTACACTTTTACTGTTAAAAGAGCGACGGCTGGAAAAAAGAAGGATAAACAATTCCTCAGATAGACAGGATATTACGATATCACGAAAGCAAAAATGTTACGTACATTAGACAGAACAAGAAGAAAAACACTCTCACAATTTGCGAACAAACAAAATTCCTCACCTTATCAGCATTTTGGCGGAGGCAATATCCTCCGGCTGAGCCCTAGTTCGTGTTGACGTTGTGAGATTTTAATACAAAGCCACGGTAGATACAGCATTCGGTAGACACCAACACCATCAGCCGTCTACGGACACACAGGATCCAACAAGACTGCGCATGCACGAACGACCATATCCGAGATCCTGAGCGAGCTTCTCTTGCCTAACAGACTTCACACCGTTTCATGGTTTCATACCTTGCTCATCGTTGCATCAATTTCACTCAAACCGAAGCCTAACGACACGCTTCACTACAGCGTTGTATTTGTGGTGGACTCAGCTCATATGCAACGCTTATTATTACGGAAATACATAATGGTGGATTTTCGTAAACCACTTGCGCAACACGTTGGAGCTGCAATTCGAGAAACAGTCGAAAAATGTACATTCGTTTGCATTAGGGATATAATTAAGATGATTCGCTTGTCTTGAATGGAATGTTGAGATTATTTTAGTGAAATGAGAGTAAATATATTATGAGTAATGGAGTGATCTATATTGAAGATTTCGTCGGTTGAACAATATATTACAACAAATTACAATAAGAATATCATTCATGTATCAGGTACTAAGAGATCTATGACTTATTTCCCCATTTCCTACATATTTACCCTAAAACTGATAGTTTTTCGTGTACAACCATGAAAATTACAAAATTTTCATAAACTGACCCCTTCAGTTCACAATCACGTATAACAAGCCCATAGATGAAATGGCAATTACTTTCGTTTCATTTGTCAGTAAGTTCATTTTCATGCGGAGTAGGTAAACTTGTTATGAATACAAGGCATACAAATTATTTTTAACCACGTTTTTATATTATGTGACAATCATTTTTTATTAGATAGCCAACAGCCCAAGAATGGCACACTCAAATATTTTTTTTGTTCGACTAACGTCCTAGAATCTAATCTTTAAAGTCTATTTCTTGGGATCTTTAGTTAATGCAAATTTACTTTTCTCTTCGGCAACAGATGAATGAGGAGGTCTTAAGCAGAGGCGGTTCTACCATCAGTCGAAATAGGAGTTACCAGCCGCTTAAAACCTTCTCGACGGACTTCTAATAGAGACCTTAATGTAAGAATGTAGGTCTCTAACTTCTAATGGTCTACTAAGTGTAGGTCTCTAACATCTAATGTCTACTAAGTGTAGGTCTCTAACTTCTAATGGTCTTTTCTGTTCTGATTTCAGAAGAACCATCAAAGTGCTTCAAAATTACCAAATTACAAAATTCATAGGTATAATTATAACGTTGACACGGGCAGGAAAGGGCGGTCCATCCCAGGCCTCACCTGTGAGGGACCTCCGAATGATGATCTAACAAAAATTATAAAAACACTTAAATTTTAGCACTCGTCTCTCCAGTTCATCTCAAACATTGCTAGAACAGATTATTGTCAACAATGAAATTTCGTATTCCTCTGAAGTGTTCTGCACAAGTGTTGATCATTAAAGATAAACTGAAACCACATAAAATCATTTACAAGTATTCCAGACAGTTAAACGACACAAATTTAGCCATATTTACAAATTATTTGCGTGAGGAAACTTGGAAAGAAGTTTACAATTGCCAAAACATCGATGACAAATTCAATGTATTTATTTCAACATTCCGAAAACATTACGACTGTAACTTTCCAATAACACGTAAATTAATTAACACAAAGAAATACAATAGATGGATCACCCAAGAGATAAGAATTTCTTCCAAAAACAAACGCCGTTTATACTATCTTTCAAAACTCTATATGCAACCATCCGAATTCCGAGATTATTCCCGTAAATATAAGACTATTTTCCGAAAAGTAGTCTATGCAGCGAAAGTTATGGAAAATGACAGGCAGATACTAAAATCGAACAACCGGACCAAAACCACGTGGAATATTTAAAAAGATTAAAATTACGAAAATCGCGAAGAAAACATTTCCCTACAAACGATGGCAAAATCGTATCAAATCCACTTGACATCGAAAAATTTGTTTAATTCTTATTTCTCAGAAGTCGGTAAAATAACTAATCCAATATCTCAAAACCAATGTTCTCCGAATATATCCACCCATGTGCCCCATTCTATGTTCACTTCCGAAACTAACGCCAGTGATATCATGAAAATCATCAGTTCATTAAAAAACAAATTTTCAACAGGCATAATGATATGCCCTTATTTATTGTAAAATTTTCGACACGTTATATTAAATCCACTCACAAACATATTTAATAGTTCTTTATCGGAAGGGGTGTTTCCTAATATATTTAAGAGCGCTAAAGTGAAACCTTTATACAAAAAAGGAAACAAATACAATGTTGGTAATTATCGACCAATTCCTCTACAACCCACTGTCTCAAAAATCCTCGAAAAATCGTTCTATAAGCGTCTTCTAGATTTTCTATCAAAAAATAACATTCTCTCTGACGATCAACACGTATTTCGGAAGTCCTTTTCCACCCCAGCGCCATATTTTCTTTCTTAAATGATGTTAACACTTCTCTTGACCATGGAGAAAATCCTCAGTGTGTTTTTCTTGATTTATCTAAAGCATTCGATGTCATTGATCACGAAATTCTCCTTTCAAAATTACAATCTTTTGGCGTTCGTGGACATGTGAATCAGTGGCTCACTTCCTATTCAAAAGATAGATATCAACAGGTCGAAATATCATACACTAAAAATAAAATACTTCAGCATTGCCTTTCAGAAGCAAAGGCACTAACTCGCGGAGTTCCCCAAGGTTCAATTTTCGGTCCTATACTCTTTTCGTTGTACGTGAACGACATGTGGTCTTCCACATCAGATTGCAAATTGGTTCTTTTTGCCGATGACACTAATCTACTATGTAAACACGCCAACGCTCAAAAAGTTTTATCTAACCTCTCGGATTGGTTCCATTCAAATCGCCTCATTGCCAACACTGACAAAACAGTGTCAATGTCATTTCACAATAGTATCACAAAATTTTTACCCCAGGTTTCCCTTTCGTTAAACGGAACTCAATTAAATACTGTAACTACAAAGCTTTTAGGTCTTCATATTCAAGACAATCTCAAATGGAATAGTCACGTTGACAATCTTAATTCCAAATTAAGTAAATTGTGTTACGCATTATGAACCTTAGTTAATACTGTTAGTCCACATATTTCTTGTTGCCTATATTTTGCAAATGTTGAATCCCATTTACGATATGGCGTCATCTTCTGGGGCAATTCTGGGCAGAGCGTCCAAACTTTCACAATTCAAAAGAGGATTGTTCAAATAATTGTAAACCTCATTCCCCATTCTCCTGTAAACCTTTATTGGAGGAATTAAATATTTTAATACTTCCCTGTATTTATATTTATGAAACTCGTGTTTGTTAAGACAGAATTACTGAAGCCCCACCCTTGTTTCGTACAAAACAGTTTTGTTCACGACCACAATACTCGCAAGAGGAATAATATTCATCTTCCAAGTGTGTCAACCGCGCTCTGCCAAAAAGGGTCGTATCGCTCGGGAATCGTTCTATATAATTCCCTGTCCAAAAATATAAAAGATATTATTAAATTGAATCTCTTCAAATCCCCGGTTAAAAGCTACCTTCTGCACCAGTGCTTCTATACTGTAAAAGAATTTATTGATTTTAATAAAAATTAAAGCCAACTTTATCACACCATTGTTGTAGAACTTTCAAAATATCTGACAATAATTTCAAAACTATTTTCCTGCATGCTAGTATTATGTCTTATTATTCATATAAATTTAGTTGTATATATACTCAACCCCATGTTGAGTACATACTATGTTTCACGGTTGTGAACATTAATTCTGTAGCCCCATCCTGGCCCGAGTTTTTCTCCGGTTTTCCTTCGGGTAGAGGCAGATTTTTATAAAGACTCCCTAGGCTCATGCCTAGGGACGGCATCAATTTAAATAATTATTAGAGAATTTAGTGTTATTTAATAGTGACGAATTATTAACAATACCTTCCGAATGATTTATAGCTTGATAATAACACGTATTTGTGAAATGACTTTTCTGTGATTTATAAATAAAATATTTGTTGGTATTTGTTAATACTGTAACACGCATCGAACTATTTTTTTATCGTTAGGAGTATGTTGAAATGTTAAATCCGCTTCTGCCTTAGCGCCCTTGATGGGAATTGATGGGACGGTCCCTTTGCTTGCTTCCGGTAAATTAGTTTATTGTCCTCCACGTGGTCATACGCAGTTTGTAACTGCTTTTTTGACAATAAAGTTTATTGAATAGATATACTTTAAAACTTTTTTGTAACAGTAAAATAAGAAATGGTTGATATTATTACAATACGAATCTCAAATTTTCATTTCAGTGTTTTAAAATGAATCGGTGCACTTGTTCCCAAGCACTTTTGAACACTTCCACGCCGAGCCTCATTACACGAAGGTACGCAACCGGACAGGGGCGTTTCCTCACTTCAGGATACTAACAAAGCTGGCTTCAAGAATGTAACAATTTGCTTACTTATTGCTCACCTAATATTCATCGTCATCGCCATTTGTTGTAACTGACAACCTCGACACGAACTGTTCCAAAGAAATAATCTCAATTTTAAACTTTCATGAACACAACGGTCGTCTCCTCGTCGTCACAACTGGTGCTGATCAGTGCACCTGAATCGCTCCGTCGTCACACTTCACCCTGTTGTTTCCGCCACCGTTGATGACGTGACACGCAGAAGAAGACAGAGGTTCTTGCAATGTGGCGAAATTTCTTATTTCTAGCAACAATTCTCTCAGTGATGTCGCAAGCCCCGACTCTCCGCTCCTGCGCTGAGACAACATTGTGAAAGAGCTTTTCCGCTTCTGACTCACTGGAAATAGTTGATTAGTAAGGAACCACTAACTAGGTATAACCTTCCATCATTTTTATTTATTTATTGCGACTGACTTCAACCTCCTTTTCTGTGTAGCGTTAGCAATACAAGGAACTACACATATTTCAAACTCTCTTCGCGAATCAGCTCTGGTCGCTGCACATCATCCAATCAATGCAAAAAGCAAGATATAGAAATAAATCTCTCAATTGTCTGGTCACTGTGCCACCCCAAGGAGAAATGAACGATCGCTGCCCACGTCACGTGTTTTTAAGTACCACTGCACACCTGAAGCCATATACCATCGTCGATGTCGACCACGATATATTTCCTTCACGTTGCACTTCACCCGCTTTAGACGAGATGCGAGACTTAATGCGCACCCGTGCTGCAACAGAGGGGAGACTCTAGACTCATTACAAATAATTTCTGTATCGCTAGATGGAAACGGGATAATGGCGTTTACTTTTTTCATTTTAAACAAAGCATTTCTTATAGACTAGCATCCGCACGTTTATTTCCAATAAAATTCATCGCTTCTGCAACTGCAAATTTAGAAGTCAGCTCTCACGTTCAATTCCACGCGGGGTTTTACGAGTCGTTAGGTAGAAGTACGGTAAGGTGAATCCACACCATACGACACAATGCCAGCCTACGTCATTAGTAGAACTCGAATGTTTCGCAAAATCCTTTGTCTCGCCATTTTTATCAACGTATAAATATGCCTTTCGAGATACCTGGGAATGATTGGGGCGCATATTATGGGTATTTTTGACGACGGTGTCCGATTGAACGATAAACATAGTTCCCAGTAATGATGGCTGCGTTATAGGTCATCGACCCAAGAAAGATTCAATTGGAATCACTTCAGTCAACGAGAATTTCGGTGAGCTGTGAAAAAGAAAGTCAACCTTAGTTAAAGAGAGTCCCAAAACCCAATTTCAAAAGATATTTGGGCTTGCGAAGGCCATTACGTAGCAAATAAGAAATAAATTGTATATTCATCTTTTGCTATTTGTAGATAAGCTATATTGTCCCATACCTGCATATAGGTAATCATGTTATCGCCCGCACTCTTGACATTCCAACCTTTTAAGTCTTCGCAACACAGGAAATTCCGCAGATCAAGAATTTTATCTCGTTTCGATACGACTCATTCCTAATTATATATTGTTTCTATTGTTTGTACAGACTCACCAGTCCCGACAAGCAACACCTAGAAGTCTGTTATTGAATATGGATCCAGTCACACAGGAAATTTTGTAGGCAACATTCTTGTGTATATTCAAATACAAGAACGTTAGCATCTCAAAATTAAACTCAGTTATCAGTTAGTACACGAGCAGAATTCCATCGTGATACTTGACAATAGACTCATTCACGCTTCCAAGTAAGAGTGAAGAGGTGGGGAAATGACATCATAGCAAGAGCTCTGAACAAGAATAGCTTCAAGATGTCTCGATCACCATTCGTAATCGACTGCGGTTCCAGCATGTTCCAGTAACCACGTGCTGTAATACCTGGATGCCACTCATGAGAAGCGATAGATTGACCTCGGAAAACCAGTCTGTTGACCTCCCGATTCATCATCACGCTGACTGAGAGAAAACGATCCAGATTGTTCCTAGCATCGACCGCGGAGTGAAATGAAGAGATGTGGCTTTACTTCTTCTTCTTAATAGGTTCTACAATATCTTTCTTGATGTTTTGACCTGCTCCACGACAGCTTTCCATCTCTTTCGGTCTTGCACCAATACGGGCCAGTTCGTGATTCCAAGTTCTTTGATGTTTTTCAATACGTCTTCCCTCCACCTAGTCTTTGGTCTTCCTCTCTTCTTTGTTGATGCAGGGTACCAGTTATAGATATTTTACTTTTCTCTCATCCTGCATTCTATACAGATGTCCAAACCAGTCAAGTCTCAGTGTCATTATTAGTGGTTTATTATATTCTTTGAGTTGATGAGGTTGTCAATTTCGTAATTGTATCTTATTCTCCAGGTACCATCTGATTCTTGCACCGGACCGTATATTCTCCTCATGATCTTCCTCTCGAAGACATTTAGTCTTCTGATATAATTTTCTTTGAGAGTCCACGTTTCTGCCGCAAATGTTACTATGGGTCTTATGACAACTTGGTAAAGTCTAAGCTTTGAACTTTTTGAAAGCAGCTTACTCTCGAATAGTTCCATATTAGCATAATAAACTCTATTACCAGCTGCAATTCTCTCGGAAATCGCTTCTTCGAAGGAATTAATTTGATATAAAATTGAACCCAAATATTTAAGGGAACTGACTGATTGGTACTGTTCACCGTCAAATGTTTCTTCTTGTGAGATAATTTTACATTTCATATATTTCGTTCTTCCTTGATTTATTTGCAATCCAATTGATAATAATTCTTCCTTGTCGGCGCCGATGGGTGAGTGGTTACCGTAGTGACCTCTCACACCCGAGTACGCGGGTTCAAACTCGCTCGAGGGCGACGGATTTTAAGGGTGCGAAAAATCCACACGACATGTAGTATGTTTATATTGCATGTAAAAGATGCCTTGAGCATCATTTGATGCTCTCGGCAAAAATTAATTCTCGGCGAAAAATGCACAAACGCAGAGTTCCGTCTTCCAGATGGCAGCGAAAGACAGAACGTCTAAATTGCGAAGCCCAAGGGATCGCAACCAAAGAAAAATGGACCACAATTAACGGGAACAGAGACCCATACGCTGCCTATTATTATTATTATTATTATTCCATCAGTAATACATCGTATGCGTAGGCAACACATTGTTTTAATAGGGTTGTTTTATTTCCTTTAATATCTATGGACTTTAATACAAAATCAATGGTAATATTGAATAACGTTGCAGGCAGAGGGTCTCCTTGTTTAACTCCATATTCCATTGTGAATTCGTCACTCGTGTTGTCGTTTATCTTGACTTCGGCCTTCGTGTTAGAGTTAGTTGTATCAATTTCCTCAATTTTGCTGGTACTTTATATTTTACCAGGTTTTCGAAGTCTTTATTCCTTAGAATAGGCCCAGATATAGTCAATAAACATATCGTGTAATTCGATTCCAAGTTCATAACATTTTTCATAGATTTGTCGCATTACAAATATGTTGTCAATCGTCGATCTATTCCTACGAAATCCTGCTTGATTTTCATTGAGTTTGTCTTCAACTATATCAACTAGCCACTTATTCGCAAGAGCAACAAAAATTTTGTATGTGATGTTTAATAACGCTATAATTCTGTAATTTTTACAATCGAATCTATCATCCTTTTTGTAAACTGGGAAGATTATACTCTCGTTCCATTGAGATAGTAACTTTTTTTGATTCCATATTTTAAGTAACTAATTATGTATTATCCTTTTAAGGGTTCTCCCTCCATATTTAATTAACTCGGTGGGAATGTTGTCAGTTCCAGCTGCCTCATTCCGTTTCAAGTTGTTAATTATATAGCATATCTCATAAAACGAGGGTTCGGCGATGTCATGTCCTTTTTGTGTCTCTTGGTCATGTGAAACTTGATTACCTCTTTGTGCTACTTCTATTAGATATGGGGGATTAAATATATTGACAAAGAAAGGTCTCCATCTCGCTAGTATTGCACTTTCTTGTGTTAACATGTTCATCTTTACAGACGTTCTTGTTTCCACTGTTTATTCTCTTATTCATTTTAGCTCCCCAAAGAAGTTCCTTGATTCACTCTTCTTGAAATTATCTTTCATTGTGATTATTTTGCTATTGATCCACTCCTTTTTTCTGTTACAGACTTTATTTGCCTTTTTCCTCTCCGATCTGTAATTATCGTAACTGCTTTTAGGGTTTTCTTTCGCTTAGTTTTTCTTGGTTATTGCTTCTTCGCATTCGCTATCTCACCATTCAATTTTCTTTTTGCCTCATTTCCTACCTACGACACTCTCAGCTAGTTTGGTTATTGTTTTTGCAAGATTTTCCCACTCTTCTATTTCTCCAATTTCGTTCTCATTATTTATCATGTCCTTCATTGTCATTTTATATTGTTTCAAGATCTTGGAATCTGGATCAACTACAAGATCCAATTTTTCCCCCTTCATTCTATATATCTTAGGAAGTTTTTGTTGCGGGATAACTTTAAGGAGAAAGTGATCGGAGTCTATATTGGGTCCTCTGAGAGATCTTACATCTTCTATTAGTTCCCTCTTGGGTCTATTAATAATGGCATGATCTATTTGATTTATTGTTGTCAAGTCTGGCGAGATCCACATACCTTTGTGAATTACTTTATGCTGAAATTGTGTGCTCAAGTCATTACTTTTCGCAAAACCACATAGCAGTTCTTCGTTTTCATTAGTGGTATTATGTATTGTATATTATCCCGTTACACTTTGGAGTGCATACTCTTTACCTAGTTGTGCATTAAAGCCCCCCAAGACTATTAAAATATCACTCCTAGGTACTTGATCAAGTGTTTTTTGAAGATCTTCATAAAACTTTTCATTTGTTGGTGCGTATATATTTACTAAAGTTAAATTATTAAACTTTCCTTTTAGCCTTAGTTTGCTAAATTTTTCTGAGATGTGTGTGAAATTTATTACTTTATTTTGTAGGGTTTTCTTCAAAAGAAAACCAGTCCCTGCTTGTAATTTCTTTTTAATGCATCCAGTTTCTGGCCATCTCATTTCCTGTATTGCAAGATCTTCCAATTGAGTTTCTGAATCTGGTCAACGAGTTCTAGTAATTTTCCTGGTTTCAGTAACGTTCTAACATTCCAGCTTCCAATAATCAATGTCCGTTTTCTTTGCCTCTGTTGGTTTGGTCCATGTTCATATTCCGAGGCTGCTTAGTGGAGTGTTTAGCAGTGTACGTTTTTTTACGTGATGATGGGGAGCTGGCCCAACATCCAACCTTCCTCCTTTTCCCGGACTTGGGACCGACAACGGCGGCTACTAAGGTAATCAATCCCCCCAACGCCCAACGCAGGCGGGGATAAGACGGCTTTACACCTTGCCATATTCCACTCTTCGCGCTTCGTGCTAATTGGCACGATCTTTACCGTAATATGTGAATTTAATATTTATTTACAAAACTAAATGTAACGTATTCATTAATTCGATACGTTTTAGTTGTACGTTTCGACTAGTAATTGTTTCTCTTTGGGCATCTATTTCTATTTCTTCAAAACTGAATATTACTCATCGAAGTGAGAAATAGAACATCGGACAGGCTAGGAATTATGGTTAGAAGCTTTATTTTCTCAAATCTAATCAAAATATATCTTAGTTTATTTATGAATTAAGTTTAACTACTGTTATCCTTCAATGACTCAGAAGATTAGAACGAAATTGATTGAACTTTACTGATTCAAAAAACACCGGGGAATCGGTGAGGTGATAAGAAAGGTGACATTGCCTGATCTAGCTATAGAATAATGAGTGGTACAGGAATTTCTGTCGATATAACTCTGCACATTTCTGAGTGAACCTATGCAAAGAATTAAGAAATCTTACTCAAGATATTTAAACATAGCTCCCAGAAGATTCTAATTGACATTTTTGAACACCAGAAATAAAGAGGTCCTACTATTTCTATTATCTACGCAGTGGCGTAACTATCCAAGTCGGGGCCCCCGAGCAAAATGTAGTTCGGGGCACCTTTAGTGGCCGTTGTTAAAGTGGTTTAATATAGTTAAATTTAGAAATATATTTAATGGTTTTTAAGACAGGAATGCAAATCTTAATAACAATTTAATTATCTTATTAAATAATATTAACATACTATATATTTTAAATGTGGTAATTGTACAAAAAATCCAATGATAGATTTATATTTTCTTGCGACGTACATTCGTTTTAGAAAATGTTTTAACTAACCGATGTAATATGCTATTTAAATCATTTGTTTTCACATATTCGATGGATAAAACTCTTAAACCGCTTAATTTGCCTTGTATTTTTCAAGTAATTTTTAACGAGCTTCAGCTTCGAAAATGACCACTGCAGTCGCAACTGTAACTGGCTTAGTTAAAATATCATGACAATTGTACACACAACCGGAAAACTGGCCGATAGCGTAAAATGATCAATAAATAAAAATCGAACCGATGGAAAGAGTTCGTTGATTAATTATGGCTAGATTACATAAATTTGTTTTTAATAACCAAATTCTCCTGTTATAATAATAATTTTTTCTTCACATCGGTTAAAAACCATGAAGGTCCCCTATAGCTTCCCGAAATAAGGGGCCCCACAAGACTGGGGGTCGCCTGGCAATGTGCGGGTGTACAGGGTTCTAGTTACGCCACTGATTATCTACGTATTTTTCGGAATGGATGAAGAACTAAACATCTGTTATTAAACATTTATTAATCTATAATTATGAACAATTAAAAGAAGTTGCGATCAATTAAATAAACGAGAGAAAGGATATAGGACTAATAGCCAATGGGACTAATTAAGTAGACTGAAAAGAATAACCGAAGAAACTACATGAAAACAAACTCCTATAGACGGAGGTGTGTACTTGCCACTCAGAAATCTACGGCTATTCGATGTATGTTTTTCAAAATGGGTAAATTGTCGCAAAAGAAATCAAGTCTTGGGAAACGTACAAGAATATGCTAGGGAGAGAAGTTGTGCAAATTCCCTTTAACCGAAGTATCAACAAAGAAGAGTTCAAATATCTACATAAGGAGAGTTCAGTGCACCAACCAAGTCTCTTTTTCGCATTTCTAGATTTTTAACTGAAGAGGCGTAAAAGAAATTTCTTTCAGTGTCACAATTAACAAAGCCCTTGCTTAATCTGATTTATACAAAAAATTATCCATATTTCTTGGCTAACTACAGAATTGAAAGTGCAAAGAAAACTTTACGAGCCAATATCTCAAAGTCAAATGTGGTTCGTGGCTGACATGTGTTCTAATACAGAAGGGACAAGTGCGACATTCCAGCAAAGAATGCAAAACATTTACGTTACATTTGTGCAGGAAACTCATAACTGTATCTAGGATGATTTCAAATGAAGTGACCAACGGTCAAATGCATTACGCTGTAGTTTTGTCGAGCTCTATCGGTTCAGGTCTTTGTTTGATTTCCTCAATAAATTAATAACAAGTAAGGTTGGCGTCACACGAACAGTAAGAGTGTCGCAGTGTCGGACGACAGAACGGTCGGCACATTGAACGCGCGTTCTTGAGAGGACACACGGATAACAGATCGTCGTCCGTTTCTTTAAACGCACAGTACGACGCATTCGCAGACTGAACCATGGCGCAGGCGTAGGGGAGACACCGCCAGGTACGCTTTCTCTGGGTATCCCCTCAGTGTAGATTTCGATAATGTTCTGAGCCCAAGCTCAGAAAAAAAAGTTTGTTAAAAATAACACATTAATTTAATTCTTCATTATTAGTATTTAAATTTTTGTTCGCATTGTAATAGTCGCTCCCCCAACAAAAATTTAACTCATCCGTTTTACCAAACAAAACTGTATAAACATTTTAAAAAGTCATGTTTGAAACAACATATTTTTAATTATTTTACATTTATACATATGAGATACTTTCAATTAAATTGACTACTAAAATGATAAAATCGAACATAGGTCTTCAATTACAAAAGTCTAATATACCATAAGAAATAGATTACATTATTATTAAAAAAGTATGTATTTTATAATGTAAATTTTCACCTATTAATTTTCTCTTTAGCTCTTCTATTTTCTCATAATCCGGAATCAATGCCTCAGCAATCTCGTATCATGATGAATATATTTTTGATATATTCTGGTAACTGGAAATATCCCACAAAGTGGACGGTTTTGAATTTCATTGCTCAACATTTTGTTCTCAATATGAAATATTCATACCATTTTCACTGAAATATTTCAACTTTTGTAACTCTCCAAGTGAAGAAAACTAACCACTCTAGAATGTTAACTGTGTTGCTGTGGACTTTGGTTTTTCCCTTGCAACCCGGAGTGTAATGCCTTTTTCCTAGAGCACCCCTCCACTATTGGCCATTTCATTGTAATCCAGCTGGGTAGACAGCTGCAAGGTTGCCTCATGAGCCAATATTCTGTGCAATTTTTCATTGCGAATCAATAATAGATTTTAAAATATTGTAACATACTTAAATGTCAATATATGCAAGAATTTCCAAAACAATTCAATTGATTAAAAAACATATTGATTTTAATTATAAATATGTTTCAATTTTAAATTATGTTGTAGAAATTTTTTATAAAATATTCATGAAACATAATAATAAATGAATTCTGAAGTATATAAATAATACTCCAAAGAAATGTTCTTCTCGATGTAGGCCGTGTTGTGCTGAAATCGCTAAGCACACCTCAATCTTGGGCGGTGCTCTTTAAAATTCTATAATATTTTTGCTATTGCATACTATGAGCTACAACTTGGTGAAAAACTTCCTTATACCTTATGTTTTAATATGATGTAGGTAAAATCTCAAAACTCGAAACTTCCGTACTTAACTTTTTCAATTCAATTCACCAACTCATAAAATCACACACGAAATGTTTAATAAACTCTTTGAATTGAATTGAATTGAATAAATTACCACCCACTTGAAAAATAAGTTACGACTTTCTAACTAATGTTGCATTCACAAACAATAGTTGAAAACTATACTGTTAAAATTTAGGAGGGAAATATTTTTTAAAAAAACTGAAAAATCATGAGTTGAATGGAAAAAAATACTTTAAATGAGTTCACACATTTTCAGATTTACAGCCATTTTTTTTACCATGATCCCCCCATTTTATATGAAAAATAATTTCATAGTCAGAATCAGCACTCTTGAAATAATAAAATTAGTGACTATTTTGCCAGTTATTATGACCATGATTTTTACTTCTATTTCCCGCCCATGAAACTGTTGTGCATTTCTAGAAGAATGTTGCAGGTCAGAAAGTGTCGAACACAAGCCAAGAACTGAATGCACAGTTCTAATATTGTCGGGCGCATGTGTCCATCAGAAGCATAGTAATGCATCGTCCGACACTGCAACACTTTTACTGTTCATGTGACGCCAGCCTAAAACATATATATCAGTATTGAACTTACGAAAGAAAATACAAAACAGCACTGGAGCACAGAAAAATCTATATTTATCAAAAAGATGTGTTCACAATTATTAAATAGATTGTTATAACATGGCTCACCCATGTTCACCAGTCGTAATGTCACGTTAAAAATACAAAACAATGTTCACAGATATAAAGCACATACTTCAGGATAAAGTTCTCCAAAGGTACAGAAAATCGTAAAAAATTTGATAGTAGAGAAAGTTCATTTGAAGATGTGAAAAATGATGAACATTACAAACATCAAATATTCTCGACATGACATCCCAATCATGTTTCATCAAATATTATTCCTCATCACATTCTTGAGAATGTCCAAGAACAAACAGTTTTTTAAATAATTCTCAGAGAAGAAACAATATTGAACAAGATCTACAGTCATCAAGTATAAGTTCATTTTCTCACAAAAATTTCTCAATGCATATGAAGACGCCTGTAGTCATTATCATAGTAATCTTGAATGTACACTTTCAACGAACCATAAATGATAGGAAGAATAGTTACACTAACCACTAAAAATCCAAATAGAGGTCTATACCAAATCCATGCAAAAGCAAAAATTAACAGGGCTCCAGAAACAGAAACTGCTATATTAATTGATCCAAAGCCAACAATCAATATTTCATGTAGAACTGAGTATCTCCCAACTGTAAAAGAAAAAAAATTGTTATAAATAATTGGAAGTCAAGGAACGAAGAAGAAAATTAATTAAAATTTTAGATGTAATTGTAATATGTCACTTTCTGTCCCAATCAAAAATTATTATAAAAACTCACACAAACTACAAAGAATTTGTGTAAAACAAGATACTCCTTGGTACATAATTAGCCACCCAAGTCCTCGAAACAGAAATGTTGTCCACCGATTTTGGACATGTTCTTGGGTGAATATTTCCTCCACACTCACAGAACCCTCACACAATATAAGTACTTCTTTACCAGACATAGTTTTATAGGGTCTAATAGTTGATTCTACTTGCATACCAACAACAGTTACCTGAAAAATATCAATGTGTTTTAATAATTTATTACTTTCACATGTGTAAAAACAAAATTGCACATGAGCACGTGAATCTAAGTTGAACACACAAAAATTTACAATGATAGAAATAAAAAAACATGACATTACAAAAGAACTCAAAGAAAAGAGTTAACATAATTCAATAATGACTACCGACAGCAAGGCAGCTTACTATTTCTCCCGCTTTCCCAGCGTATGAAAACTGAACTCTAATGTCTCCAATTTCTGGATTCCAAACATCTTGAGAGTGATAATATAAGCCTGCATGCATTTTTATATCTCGGCGTTCAGGCCGCTCATCACTAGTCACAAGTATGAAATTGTTGAACTTTGCTTTTAGTTCTGGGCCCAAAATATAGAATCCAATAGAAGCTTCATCACTAACATAGACAATGCTCTTCAAAGGGAATTCCCTGCAGAATACATAAAATCATCAAATAAAAAATTTAAAAGTTGTATGCAATAATTTCTCAAGTATATTTAAATATCAAATGCTTACGTTGGGTTATGATGGCCAGTTTTTTGGTAAAAGTTATTACTATTGACTAGCTTATCCTTCCACTCCATTGTGTAGGAATAGCTGGCCAAAGGGTATTCATTTTGCTCGTAATCCCTAAAATATGTAAAATTATCAGAAAGAAAATTCATTAGATAAAGGAAAACCTATTAAATCCTTCATCAGCTAAATATCCCTCAATAGAAGAAGAAAATCAAACTAAAATAAAAAATAATCAATAAAGAATAACTCAAATTTAAATATTACATAAAATACCTGGCT
The DNA here is from genome assembly GCA_002313205.1 of Laupala kohalensis. Classification (NCBI taxonomy): domain Eukaryota; kingdom Metazoa; phylum Arthropoda; class Insecta; order Orthoptera; family Trigonidiidae; genus Laupala; species Laupala kohalensis. The sequence goes on from NNCF01126675.1 coordinate 536,990, forward strand.
TTTGTGCATTACTTCCAACAGCACAACCATGGTCCCAACAGAATCACAATTATTAAAACATGGAAGAGTGAATGAAATAATAACCAATACAACCCAAGGATGCTGAATCTGTTAATCTGTAATGATCAGCATATGAAACAAATATAATGTCTTCGCTGTACAAGATAAACTCAGGGACAGAAGCATGCAAGAGGAAAATTCCTATGATTTGTTTTCAGCATAATTTCATTGTTACCTAATAAAACTTAATTGCAAATATTCTGAGCTCTGCAGTTTTAGTCTTAAAGAGCCAAAAAATTGGGCTATAAAATAAACACCTGTGTCAAGTTAAGTTACGAACAGTAATTAAATACATCACTTACAGAACTGATTTACTATAACACAGAAATCATTAATAGCTTCCTCAGAATAAAATAACAAGTCCCACAGAAATTTCTGGTATCCTTACTTAGCCTCCTAAAACCACAGAAACAACTTTGAAATGGAACTCATTTATTAGAATATTTTTAGAACAAAGATAACAATTGAATGAAAAACACAAATCTTGATCATTCTATGTAGAAAAATAAAATATATAATTTTCAGTGAAGCAAAAAATAGTGCCCAGAAACCCTTACACCTTTCCCAGAGACATACTAAATTTAACTTGTTAATTTGGTAGTAGTAATAACAGCAGTCAAATACACAAATAAAGTTGTAATAAAAATGATAAAAAATAATCAACCCTCAGTGGGATATCACATAATTAAAATAATAAACATTATTTCCAACAAATTAAAAGGTAAACTAAAAGAAGGAAAACATAACTTCCTTCAATACAAAGTAAAATTCTGAATTTAGATGAATAATTTGTAAAGAACCAAACCTAGATTGGATTTCTTCTTCAACCCATTGATACATCTGAACTCTACGCTTTAATCTCACAGCAGAAATTGCAATTCCATATTCAACTTCTGTTAAAGGTTCAGAAAATGATAAAGGACCAGTAACATGCACAAGACAACCATTATTCTCAGGTTTTGGTGACATCATAAAAGGCAAAGACACAACTGTGTTCATTGCCTCTTCCAACGATCTTGTGCTATGAATAGCTCTGCCCTGTGAATTAATCATTGGGGAGTAAAATGGACTTATTTAACAATTTTCTCAACGATATTGAATAAAAAAGAATAGTTACCTCATTCCACAATAACAGAGACATTCCTAAAACAAAGGTCACACAACCAACTAATAAAGATACCCAGTTTGCTTTTATCTGTGCACGAATAGGACATGGGTAATGAGTCTCTTGGAGCCTCGAATACGACATGTCAGATACCTAAGCAGAAAAATGTGACATTAACAAATTTCAACAAATGAAAGAGGTGTCTAACCTCACATAAACAAAATGATATAATAATTTCTCAATCCATCAGTAGGGTAAACAGTCTAATTATAAAACTAATTTTTCAGGAGAACCAATTAGATTTTGAGCTAAGTAGATCTACAATCAACTCACAACAGCAAATGTCTCCAAGAGTATATCCATGAACCCACAGCAAATATGTATCTATTAATAAATACATACAAAGCTCATACCAAAATGTTACACAAATAACACTTCCTACACTTCACAACCTGCATAAATACAGTGACTTTACTTCAGCGGATACCTGTCATCGTTTGGTTACTTATATGGTGACATCAATTGTAACTCACAAGGAACACTGGTAAAATTGATAAACAAAATCGAAGACAAAAAAAATTAGAATACGAACTCAAGTTATTAATATCGAATCCTCCTAACATAGCGGAGTACTTCGATGTTACACGAACAAAGTATTTAAAACAAAGATCTACCACGGTACATCAATTAGATAAAGAAAAAGTAGTCACATTATTAACTTACTAAGAAACTTACATTGATGTTTCTCCGGTACATACTACACACAGATAGAGTAGATATAATTCTGGTTGAGATTTAAAAGATGTAAACTACAGAACTAATATTCATAATGGAAACGCACTAGTTTCTTCTCATATATTATTCAATTACAACTATCTTCTAGTAACTGCAGTATAACTGAGTAACTATAATTCTGTAGACACGGGTAAAAGTAAATTGCTTTATTTCCGAACAGGTGTTCCGCCCCCAAACACTATTGTATGTAAACAAACCACACATTTCACACTGACAGTAGAAATGCGCCAAAAGTTTCTATTGAACCGGTTCATGACGGGAAAGAAGTATCTCGGGGTAGCAGAACCGCGCCAAACTTAAATTTCTGTCAAGAACAAAAATTGAAGATGATTGTGGAAACCTGAAATGTTCTTAGCGAAGTGATGTTGCGAAGCTATACTAATTACGGCTAATAGCAGATGAATTGAAAAGAAAAAAGTAGATAAAAAAGAACATGTATATTTTAGAAACGTCATTAGAAGTTGAAGAAGCCACCTGCTTGATTATCTACTATCTTTGATTGTAACTTATTTTGTAGTTAGCATTTTATCTGTGGAAAAAAGTCGGGGAATCTAGGGAGTAGAGATACGTATGAAAGGATGCGACAGAGGTAAGACTCAGCAAGTTATGAACTGTTTTACTTTAGGGGCGATTCAAAAACATTTCTGTTGTTGTTCATACATACAATGCATACTTTTCTCAAAAATCGATTTGGATGATCGGTGTTCGTTTCGATTTCTACTACACATTGATTGAGCAAATTTTCTAACATTAAGACTTCTGTACCTTATTTTTCGTTGCACATGTATTTTTTTAAATAGTTTTTTCGCATATATTCAGCAATCTTTAGCTGCATAAGTAATTAAATATATTAACATATAGATGTACATACTCATCTAGATTATTGTAGAAGCAGAAAAATAATCGTTCCACAATCCAAAAATACTAATTAAGTCAGTTGAAAAAATATGAAAATATTGATTTCTTAACGCGTGACACGTCACATAAAACCGAAAGCCATGCATCTTTAGTTGATTGACGGCCATGACTCGAGTCTCAACCTCCCCCCACCCCCACCCAAAAAAACCCACCTGCTCCGACACTGCCCGCGGTTGGGTTCGTCGAAGTGCAAAAGGCTAGGTCTCACTGTGCAGCATGCTACCGTACATTTTTCCACATCTTGCAGAGGTCCTGTACTAATCAGTTAGACTCGATGCGTAGGTGTAGCCAAGTCAGGGATCCGTACCCCTATGTGGTCTGAACCTATAATTTAACGCCATTGGTAGAATTATTGTATATCTCAGCAACTTTGAAATTTACGGATCCATTGAAAGTAATTCCTTTTCAATTATTTTTTCGTGTCATCTCCTTTCCACTCACCCTTCAGGATGGCAAGGAATGTCTTGTTCTCTATGGAGACTGAATTGAGATAAACGGTATGAGTGAAACCATTAATCTCAGCGACACCAAAAACTCGTCACTAATATTTATCATTTTCGATCATTTTTGTCACACCCTTCCCTGAGGTGCTGAGATGTATGGGGGTAGATTGGGGACTTAAGCAGCATTGGAAATGTCACTAACAATCTCAGCAACCCCCAAACCTTTGATCTCCACATAATAATATGTTATTGAACCACATAGATCATAACAATTATGTATGGCGAGTCATAGTACTAACAACAATAACAATAATATTTACATATAAGTGTAACAAGATAATAATTTTGATATATTTAACCATATTCAATTAACTTAGGCTAAGTAGAAATTAACATAAAATACAATTATTTTCTACTATTACAGTATATTAATTTTTATTTAGGCTAGGGTTATTAAATATCTATGGTAGGAATTCTGTTATTTTACTTTTATATTATTAATTTATGTCAAGGTCTATATTTATGCTAAAACATTGTAATTTAATGTTGTTAGATCGTTTCCTGAATCATGGGTCACCTTCTGCACCTTTGTTCTAATGATTACCTGCAACAGATTGAATGTCATACATTAGTTATTGTCATTGAGGAATTCTTGTACACAGTAGTTGAGTTTCAGTTGTAAGAATTGTTTGAGTTTTGCTTTGAATGGGTTCAGTGTATTGATGTTTTTAAGGTTTAGTGGTAGCGCATTATATAGCTGTATACCTGCATTACAAGTGGTTTTTTGGCTAAGAGTGGATGTTACCTACAGTAGATGGATATTTCTGGCCTGTCTAGTGTTGTGAACTGAACAGTGGAATTAAATCTGTAGAGTGGTCCATACTAGTATTAGTAATTTTTGATTATTTTTACATATCAACCCATTCCCACCCTCTACCCAGGGGGTGCTAAGAGCGTGTTATTTCCAATGTGGGCTAAATACAGCCTTGCACAATAACAGGATGTTACAGTCAATTAAGCAATGTTGGAAACCGTGAACTCATCACCGATATCTATCTTTTTGATTATTTATGCATACCATCCCCTTCCCTTGGGGTGCAATGACAGTATATGTGCAGATTTTGGTCTTTGGGACCTTCAAGAATCACTACTAATTTCAGTGGCTTGAAAACTATGATCTCAACACTAAAATAGGTAATTTTTTAAATTATTTTCATACTTCTTCCCCTAACAATGGTTCAATAGAAACTTTTGGTGCATTTCTACTGTCAGTCCATAAAGACTCTTCAGACTACATTCTTTGCCAGCAGCACCACAACCACACTAGTATGCGGCCCAAAGAATTTTTTTTCTAAACTGAAGCCCTGGAAAAGACTATGAAATTATTTCCAGCCATAAATGCTCTGTTTTGCATAAAATCTCATTTTTGTCTTGGAAGTCATTTCAGCTTTCATTAACACAATGTAGTAAATATTAGACATACCATTTTTGTAATGAAGAGGACTTGCTTTACAAGAAAAAGGTGATGATTTTCTATGGAAATGTTGAACATTTGGTGAATTATATGAGCTCACAAAGATAGAAGCATCAGTGAGGGTTGCAACCTTCATCGACAGGGTATATTGTGTTTCACACTGATCAATGCGTAACACGGATAACATTGCATGATTATTTTAACATTCTAGACATTTATTGCCTGGATAATATCCACAACCTTTTTATAATAAATGACCAGAGCTTGAATTGCAGGAGAGTAGTCTCAAGTGAGTCTACCCCCTCAAAATGGACAACTCAAAGTATTTGGGTGAAACCCAATGAGCAAAGTGTACCAAAAACTATAAGGTCACTATCTCAGACCTCCTCTGTCCACTTGACTCTTCAATACTGATCACCTTTTATGACCCCGATGAATTTAAATGTTTTCTGCTGATCAAAATGTAACAAATATATACAGTTTCCAGTCTTCAGTGGCTTGGGATGTACCTTCTCCCTTTTCACAATCCTTGCTCAGAGCCTGGCAGTTGCCACATCCCCTCAGGAAGCCTCCTTTTAGTAACAAAAATTATTCAGGCTGTAGATTTGATGAGTCAAAAAGTACACCCTTCTCACAGATACAGAAAATAAAGAAATAGGATTCATAAAAATCTTTCTTCGTAGATAATGAATTGTTCATATTCATTAATGTCAGCTGGTTACAAGAGCATTCATTTCAGAGCCCTGTCGTGATTAATTGTGAAACTCTACAATAAAACAAAAAATTATAGAAAGTTATTTCCTAAATAAAATCAAAACTTTGCAATAAATATACCATTAAGTATTTATTTACCACGTGGCACATTCATTTGGCACAAAATGAAATTAGAGCAACAGAACCCTAAGAAAAAATATATACTTCAAGTCAGAGGATAATTAAAACTGATAAGAGCTGAGGGAATTGGAAAGAAAAACAAATATGCTCAATAAATATGTGCGTCTGTATTACAGAAACTTGAATTACATTTCGCACACATGCTTCACAAGCCTAGCCTTCTGTAGTTAAAATGCTACAGCATAACAACTAGTGTTAATTGGTCCCTAAAACAACACACGATCTTAAGGTTGTTTCAATGATGCTTTTATTACTGTTGGTAATAATTATAATAGCTACCATCCTATGTCATTGTAAGAATAAATTTCACTTGCAATGTTAATGATTTCCATATCAAGCACATGATTATAAGTTTGACTAAATGCTTTGTTCATGAACATAACATACAATAGCCTACGCAATTTTTATTCAATGTATATAAAAATAATTTCACAAATTCAAATATTCCTTTCAGCAATATAATATGTCAAGTTTTGATACACTAGTAAAGTCACATGAAAACATTCAAACATGCATTCATACATACTTCTCATACAAAATATATTAGGGTAAATTTACGTCAACAAAATATACAAGAATAAAATAATATTCCACTTCAACTAAAGTGATAAAATTCCATTATTCCTCAATACATTGTACAACAAATGAGGCAGTACAGAATACTCGACGTATCAAAATAACTAGACACTTCTCAGTTTAAAAATCGTAACAAAGCTTTCAAAACATTATACAACATATCTGCATATAGAAATGAGGTTTACAAAGCATCAAAACGTAAATAAGATGTTAACTTCACATATAAATTAATCACATTTGAAGTAGTACATCCCTTATCCCATCCTGAGGAAAAACAACAGCTATAAATTGGGAAATCAGTACGAAAAAATAGTGAATACTGTCCATGGTGCTGACAATGGTCGACTAGAACCAGCTTAGTAACAAGCAAAATTTCCTTTTGTACAACATATACAACAGTTTATATTACAGGTAGATCATCAAAAAGAAAACGCACACTATCTTCTCACAAAAAGTAATGTGCAACCTTCCTGAAGATTATGTTCCTTCAAGGAGACAATCAAATTTTACAAGGTTGTAATTAATTCTTCTTACACACGAAGTGACTTGGCCTTTGGTTATTACCACCAAATCTATGAACTTGAAACTCAATATTCATAAGACTGCAATGCTGATTCCAGTTCACAAACAATCTGAAAATGTAAAAACATGACCTTTTTATAATACATTCAACATGAAGAGATAAAGGAGAAAAGGAAAATTAGAGGAATAAGGAAATAAAAAATGAGGGATTAGGGAAAAAATAGAGGAAAGTCAAGGACCATGGGAAGCATATAGGATGGAGAAGAGCACACTGGGAAAAGCAACTATTAACCCAACACTATTAGCACTACAAAGTGTTCAAGATCAACAGCCTCTCCACAGTTGCCTCACAGAAAGTTGCACAGCACAAATTGGCCTCACCTCATTGGCCTGAATATAGAGTGATCCGAAGTATTTTGAAGGAAAACTGAAAGATGAAGAAAATCCACTTTATTTTATTCTTCTAAATTACAATTTTCCTTCTAACTCATGAACAATGGAAACATTTCTGAAAGAAGTCTTTTTTGCAATTGAAAGTGTTCAAGTGAATTAAATATCTGGTTTATCCGTAGATATATTTACTCGTTAAGAGTTAATTAGATCCAAATGTATTTTTTTTAAGAGATGTTTTTTGATAGAATAAATAAAGTGTTGATAAAGGATACACTAGGTTCACCACAGATTTTATCAGATAACAAGGATAAGTTCAGATGAAATAATTTTCTAGTGCATACCTTCTGATAAAATTGTATTTGTTCTGTCAAGTAACTTTTCATTGCTGCTTGGAAGTCAACGGCTCGCTCACTATGAAAGTGATTTATCTCAGCCAAAAGTGCATATGAAACCACATCTGTGCGTTGGGTAACATCCACTAACTGAGACTGCTCCATTCTATGGTCACTGGCTAGTCTATCACATTCTTTCCGTTTTTGAAGAGCTCCCTAAAAATAACAAAAAAGCACCATCAGTAACTAATTCAGAACAAATTCTCCAGTATTAAAATTTACAACAAAACAATCCTGTTGATTTACTTAATAATTACAGAACTCACCTTATGTATTGCAAGAATATCTGGAAAGGAAGCAAGAATTCCTTTGTAAATATGGAGAGTATCTCCCAAAGGTTCCCAATCTAACTTAGGTTGTTCTTCAAATAATTTACCAATGTCGTTGTATGTGTCTCCAGTTTTCTTTACAGCTTTCGACAGTTCTCTTCTGAGACCACCTAAAGCACAAATTCATTAATTTTGTGAAACGGCATACTCCCAAAAATTAGTGTCGCAAAACCATTGCACATACTTTCTCAAATAAAGTATTTACAAAATTGATAAAGGATATTGTTCAGTGCATTCAAGTTAAATAATATGTTCACAGAAATGTAATAGAAAACAATATTCTTTAAGTCAAACTTTATTTAAATTGTTTTCAAATTTAAATTCCATCAAATTTCTAAAATGTCTATAAAACTGCACCATTGAAAGACGTTTTAAAAACATTCATTTTTATCAAAAACACATGTACCTAATTAATTAAAAAACCACTTACTCCACATATGTAATTAATTCATCCTCTCCCCATATCTAAAACAGTCTTTTTATGGGCTTCAAGCAACTCAAATACTCATATTTGTAATTAGAAGAATAATACATTTCTTTAATATTACTTCAATACTTATTCATAAATGTAATTTCACTATAGGCTCACAACATGCAATTTCATATCTGGTGTGGTTTTTCCATTATTCTATGAATTTTATGAGTATTTTATCTTGCATTCTAGTTTGGAAAGCTGGATTCTCCTTCTCCTTGGTAAATTTACTCTGCTAAATAGTTTTCATGTCACTTAATAAGGTAGTGTGGCCGAGAGAAACCAAAATATCTATGCTAAACTTGCAAGCAAAATATCAACAGATGCAATACACACAATTTCACTCTTTCTTCAGAAAGCAGTGTTAGAGAAATGTACTTTGATTTTCATGTGAAGTACCCTTTACATTCAAGTTAAAAAAATTGACACTTCCATTTGACCAGATGTGAAAGTAAACAATCAATTGTCCTTAACAAGAGTTTTTGCAGCAACACAGAGTAAATTGACCATAAAATTTTATTACAGCACAACAAATACTTTCATAGATCCTTCTAAACCAACCTCATTTCACAGACAATTTACAGACACCATATTGCTGAGGGATAGAGTGTGGGTCCAAATTCTACTCAACTGAAGTAGGTGAGAAGGTAAACAAAGGTCTCTATGACCAGTGTCATATGTATTTGTTTGTCCAAGACAAACTACGTCTTGGTGGGCATAACTACCATTGTTTCGGCCATCTTGCTGTGGCTTTTTCAGGGCAATGTAAGAGTTGTGCAGACATAAGTCGCTGTCATACTCTACTTTGCAGTCATTTGCACAGTACGACAGCAACTTAGGTCTTTACGACTCGGACATTGCCCTGAGGAAGGTCACAGCACGATGGCTGAAACGTTAGTAGTTATGCTTACTGAGACATGGTTAATCCTGTATGTATGAACTAGGTGAGGTTTTCAGTAAGGGATTCCTTCACCTCCTGGAGACAAATTTATATTGGGTACCATAAGTTCCCAACAACCCACTATATCTCCTTCCCAATTTCCTCACCTGTGTCACAGTTAGGAGGAAGAGCATGTTTCACGACCTGAACCTTACCATTAAGACAATAAATAAATTACAAATAAAAAAAAACACTCAAATACCCTGCTTCAACAATTTCCAGTTCAGCCAATTCCTAAGAAATGTAGAAAGAAAATGGACTCTTTCCCATTCCCAGCATACAATTCCGTATGGTCCTCAATGTCACATGCACTTTTTAATAAATACATAAGGATTGCAATATGACAGCAAATGACAAAGGAGACAAAGGATTGTCAACAATAATCACAAAGGAGGTTATAAGACACCTCCCAGATCTTTATATGTCTGATTACATATTAAGAATAAAGCTGAAGACAATAGTTTCACAGTGAAACACAACCAAAATTGCAAGAACAAGGTGGTTGGCCAGAAAGGTTTCTTTTCTAAGGAGATTAACGGAACTCACTAAATAGCACTTTATAATAAGTGAATTCCCTTCCCCAATACTTCAATTCCTTTAATAATTTGGAGGTATCACAAAGAGGAAGAATAGATATGTGACAAATACCATAACCTGCAAATAATAATCGGTTGACTCTTTATTTTGGTATCAACATAAATTAAACACTTTTGTAATGTAAAAACAATGTGTATAAAATAACTACAAAAGATTTACAGTAGAAAAGTAATATGTATTTAAATAAATACATATGTACTAACTTAAATCACTCGCCATTATAACTGGGCTTTGCCAAATCGCATTATGACATCAGTGCAGTTTGATGTAAATTTTTATTTGGCTTTCACAGTACTTATTGTTTAAAGAGTGACAATTAATCCAACTTTATTGTATCCGAATTATTGCTCATAAATAAAGTGTTCATCAACATAGTAAAGATAACAAAAATAAATAAGTATCATAAAATATCAAACCATTACCCATCATTACAAGTACTTCCATAAAGGAAGCATACCTTGCATGTTCATGATGAAAAAATGAGCAGTTACCTGTAGCACCATCCATTTCAAACACTTGTCCCAAAGCTAAGAATGCCTGACCGATCTTTTGATATTCACGTTTGTATGGACCTTGATGTTTCTTAGTTTGATCAAAAGCAGTTGCCATTAAATTCTTTACCGCTCCATCCATTCCATGAATAAACTTGGAACATTTTTCAGTCTCATACTCCCTGTAAATGTTATTAATTTTGTTATAAGAAACAGGAAAATGAGTCAAGAACACTGTAACCAAATCATACATACACTGTTGGCAGGTCTAGTGGTTTTTCAGGAGCCTGCAAAGCAAAAAAGAAACTAGCCCCAACTAGTTCATCCTTCTCTGCCCGCCTTTTCCCAGCTTTCCACATTTTTTCATCAGTGCAAGTCATAAAATGTTGCCAAACTGCACATCGTGATAAAACTGGATGTCTACACATACAGTTGACAAAAGCCTGCAATTGCATTCGTCTGTGCTCAATGAACTGCTCTTCATATCTACCTGTAACAAAAATAATTTTGTTACTATAAGTAATTTTGATACTTACATAATTTTAAAACAAAAATACAAAACTAACACGGAAGCAAAATCTAAGATTTATTTTCTCCTCATTACTACATTAAATAAGGAAATTCTTGAAATAATTAATAGCAAATGAATCAAAAATATTAATATGCAAATCAAACATACTAATAAACAGATCTGACATTATCAGATATCACCTTTGAGATCCTAAATTCACTCTTTCATCATATTGCTCATTCCAATGAAAGTCTTATTGAAAGTATATTAAAAAATTTGTACTTTCCATGAACAATGCTCACTGTTCCAGTAGTTACTTAACAACAATTAGAAAATATTCTTCTTCCAAAATCTGTAAATGTAACTCCTAAACCAACTGTTTAGGGCAAATACAGAAATAATCTCCAATGCATGAATGTACTGTATACGTCCAAATATAGTCCATGTTTTTCCCCAGGGAAAAAGGCATAAAAATAAGGGGGAGAATAATTGGAGTTCAGGATGGGAAAACTGCTCATTCAAAGTTTCGTGGGTGAAAACGGGTAAAGTAAATACAAGCCATCTACAAACATAACATCAATCGATGATGGCAAGGTTCAACGCTCATTCAAAACTGAAACCAAATTGGTCCATGTCTTTGAGAATGAGCGATTGCCACCACCGTTTGAACTTGTGCTTAGACTCATGGAAATAAAGCAGCGACACGAGAATTCAAGGAAGAGCCGAAGTCAGTCACGATCCGGTGAAGGAGAAAATGAACTGCACCAGTAATTTTGAATGAGCATTTCTCTTGAGAAGGAATTTACTTTACTCCATTTAAATTTTGTTTATACCTCAATTACAAAAAAGATTTTACTCAATTTTGTTCCCCCCCCCCACTTGTACCTTACTAAGGAAGAGAGGGGACTATATTCGGACCAATACAATACTTAAATACTCCGATATGTTTGAAATTTATTATCTCAGTATGGGAGACAAAATCATCAATGAAACCAATCAGGTTATTACTCATGTCAACAAGTTAAAGAAAGCGTTTCATTATCAAATTAAATACATGAGAGAATTAACAAAACAGTCTGGTTAACCATGATTAAATTAGTATAAAAACTGGGAACACACAATTATCATCACATAAGTACAGTAGGTTCCCTCTAGGGTTGCCTCAGGTGATTCAAGGTCATCAGATGTATCTCCAGCAACAGGTTGTCACTGTCAAAATAGCTCCCAATAATAATGGACAGAGAATATAGCTCAGATGACTACAACAGATATAGTGGGAATAAAGTTTGGTTATCAGAATATCCATATCTCAAATAATATTTCTAAAATTGGAGTATAGTAAATACTTCATTGAAGAATTTGGAAAACTATTTTGTAAATGGTATCTTAGTCAACATTGAAGAATCCATTGTTTTCAGCAAAGTTTTGACAAAAAAGGTTAATAAATTTGTGGGACTAAAAAAAGTAGAAAAGTAACGTCATTCAAAACGTTAAAGGAAACTACTTTCAGAAAATTTCCCTCTCACCCAGGCCTTCAACAAAAATTTCTTAAAGATACAAATATTACTTCGATACTACAAAATGAACTGAGCATAAAATCATTAAAGTTAATTAAAAAGAAGTACTTCCAACGAATAGATATCAACATAATTAATTGTGAAAGTAATTAAGTTTACATAGAAAAAAAAAGAAACAAAATTAGAAAGAAAGAACTCTGTAAAAAAAATTTGCACAGATAGATAAATTAAAAGTGGATGCACATTTTTGGGATAAAAAACACCACACAAACAATGAGGTGATTTAATTAAAAAATACTACTGGTCATTTTGAAGAGCTGGTTTAGGAGAGAGTACCTTTCACCTTAACGCTGAACTTTAAGCCTACATTAGAGGATGGTCTATTTTGAAAATTTCTACATCCCCTTGCCACTGCAGGAGCACAAGAAGAAAAGTTGATGATAGGAGTAATAGCTTCCAAAACCCGTCCCGGGAAAATGATGCAACAAAAGCAAGTGGTCAACATCACTCAATAATTATTTCATTAATACTATTTATATTTCATAATTATAACCTATACTCAGTGGAAGTGGCTGAACAAGAGGGAAGCTACTGTAGATACTAACAAAATTCACATATAACTTACTGCACATTCAAAAATGTTCAATTAATCTATTGTGCAAGATACAAACTTCTTCAAAAATTCCCTGTGAAATTTTAATAAAACTTTGGAACATGTATCTAGAGAGAAGCTAATTTGTTTCGTAAATGTACAGTCTGAGGATGCTCTCAGTACAAACTTTTACACCAATTTCATGATCATGGCATATGTAACACAGCACATACATTTTACCTGAAATTTGCTTGTCTGGTAGTGGAGGTACAGGAATAAGGTTAAATTTCTCCTCAAGGCGTTCATGTAACCAATCAAAATGCTTGTATCTCCTAGAAACTTGAATGTTATTGAACTGCAATACAATAGTAAGACTTGTAAAACTCAAAAGAAATATTATGCCACAAGAAGTAGTCTAAAACTTACAGTAGGAGTCAACTGATATGCTATGAAACTCTTCAGTCCTTTAAGTTTTGATTCCTTCTTGGGAGATGCTACTTGACAGGTGTACGGCATAGTGATGGGACTCCAAACAAATCCTTCTTCTGTTTCCTATATTTCCATTAAAAACAAAAAATTATAATTTATTAGCTACTTTCGGACTTATCCAAACAGTGCATATGAGAAGCGTATTGCAAATATTTACTTACATGAATAAATACTTTCTCTTGCTCTGGAACATTGACTTTGAGTGTCCCCAAAATGAAACTTTCAACTCCAGATTTCACAAATGAAGTAAATCTATTAAAGTTCTTTTTTCCAACAGTTCCCTTAGCATCATATTTGCCTGAAATGTACAATCCATAAATGAAACAAAACCTCTGCAATTCACTTCACAGGAAGGAGACTAAACAACTAGAAAAAGTTGAGGGAGGATAACTGGAGAAAAAATAATTGGGAATCAAGTAAAAGGATAACAGAGGGCTACATTTAAATTAATTTCTCAATAATGAGGCAACATTTATGATCCCACACTGTACAAGAAGCATGCACGTGGGAAAACTCACTTCACAGGCTGCTTTACCAGTGACATGTAATACATACTATTGAAACAGATGGTAAGATTTAAAGTTAGGAATAATGAATTTGGCATATTTAGGGGTAGGAAAACTATGCTTTAGAGGAAAAGCTCATTATACAGCTAACATTTGAACAATAATGCACACAATCTGTCTAAATTAAAAATTTAGGCTCGAATTATGCTCTCCAAAACTCCATTATGGGTAAAGATCAAATTATCCTACTTAACCCACACCGTAACCTCTCATTAATAAAATAACATCTGAAATAAAATTGTTTGAATTATTTTTAAAAGCCTCAAATCTTTGTACGGAAAGAGATTTAAGTGATCGACATGTCAAGAATTAAATTTTAATAAAACTAATCTACATACATTCACATTGGTTAGATTTATTTTCAGGTTACCCTAAAAATTCAAATGCCAACACCCGCGTAACTGCCACCCTTACCCTGCACTACACCCACCACACAAGGGCAGCTAGACTCACTTCTACCAATTCTCTTTCGATAACTTGATGGGCGTTATCCCACAAATTCAGAATTGAAGCATGATAGAAGTTATAAAAATTTTATTTGGAGCAAGCAAATTACATTTCTGTCATAAATCGGGATTTTTTTATTGCATTATATCTTAAAAACACATTACTTCTGGGATAGATTATGTCACAGCAAATGATTAAGTACAGTAAATTAGTTTCAGAAGATAATATTGATATAGTTTTAATGTACTATTTATCAGGACGTGCCTAGGTCACCACATATTTCGTCTGACGTTTTCTGTACATTTGAGCTTACAATTTTTGTTTCAGAAATAAAATGTTCATTAACTTCACTGCTAATATATTTGTTTAATATCTTAATAAAGAGAAAAACACATAAGAACAATATGTTATTAAATTGATGTTCTCTGTGTTTTTCGAAGACACAACTACATAACAATCACAATTTGTCACAGAACTGTGAGAAACAGAGAAAAAATTGCCTAAATACAGTATATGCTACAAAAATAAAATAAAAAGAACTAAAATCATCAAATTATACAATAAATCAAGATATCTCTGCCCATTCTAGCTACATATAAAAAATTCTTTAGGGGGTCCAACGACTGTACGTTTGAAAAACTGACAATAGTAGTTAGGGAATACGATTGAACTTACATTCAGGTAAACATATTTTGTATAATCAATTTTAAGCAGAAGTGGGATTGTATTTATACACATTGAGCACATTATACTACCCTAGTTTAATGATAAATAATTATAATTTTGGATCAATTAAGAATATGCATATTTTATTTAATTACTTTAATATATGCAATGATAAGAATATCCTGCAGATAATTCCATTCTCCTTGCTACTGCTGCACAATTCTTTTAAGTTAGGTACAACGCATAGTAAAATAAAATTGAAATAAAATCCTAGCAGTCCTGTCACATATGTGCATCAAACAAAACAAGTTAAACAAAAAATAAACTCTTTTGAGGGTTGTTGAAGGAGAAAACAAATGTCCCTAAACTGAATAAAGGCAACTATCAGTTTCACAGACATGTTTTGAAAAAGCTATCCCTTCTGAATACACATGAACTGATAGATTCTCAATTAATTACCCAAACAAGCAGTTGCCTCCTCCCATTCCACGCCTTACCTAAAGAACTAACATCTCCAGCACTTCCTGACTTCGACAACGCTCCATGATGGTAAGCATTTGAATTCGATGGCTGGGTTCCACCTCCTTCAGAGTCATCATCCCATTCATCATCCCAGTAATCTGCAGCTTCGTAAGCCTACAGAGCAACACAAAATGAGGAATTACAAAGCAGTCGTATCCAAATGTTCCAACATCCAATAAGAAACATTTAACAACTCAACCTGCTGCGAATTATGCTGCTGTTCAGCCGACACACCCCAGCTATCTTGCTCAGCAGCTCCAAGTTCCGTGTACGCATCTGGTAGAGGAGGGGGTGGCATTGACGGAGGTTGGCTACCAGTCGCTGGAAATACATTTTTCTGAAAAGAGAATCACATACATTCTAAATACTTTGACTGTTTGTATCTCCCCACATATTCACTATTTACTTAAAATGCTACAATCACAAATACATAAAATAAAGATCAAGCATTGAGAAACAAATATACAGATGAGCAATAATGATTTATCACTAAACATAATATAAACAGCATATTTTAAACGCCATTACCTCAAAAAGGTAGACATTTTAAATAAACAAAGCATTTTGAGGATAAAAGAGTAAAAATAAACAAGATGTAAAAAGAAAATTCAAAATAACTGTTCCAAATAAAATCAAACAATTATTTCCCAAGAGAAGTTCTTAGAATTAGTCTTAATTTGAGTAACATTTAGTAATGTACATTCCTACATTTTTTATTGTTTTCCGAAATTGTTTTCAACAACACATGTATAAGTTTTAATATGAATGACAATAAATTTCATTCTTCAAGTTTACATTATCACATTAACCTTCATTCAATATCAAATAAGTAAGTCATATTTCCTTATTATTTTTATTTTACTTTGCCAATGTTTCAAGGTTCATATTTACCTCTTGTTCAGGGCTAGACTAGACTACAATAACATAGAAATGGTAGTCTACCATATACATTTAAGATTTACGTTGCAAATCAAATCAATAATTATATTAAAATATACTCACAAAACATACCTGAGGTGCACATAAATAATTATAAACATGTTTCTAATTCCGAATAAATCTTATATGAATATGATAGGCTACCACTTCTGTGTTATTGTCTAGCCCTGAACAAGAGATAAATATGAACCATGAAACACTGGCAAAATAAAATAATAAGGAAATTGACTTATTTGATATTGGATGAAGGATAATGCGATAATGTAAACTTGAAGAATGAAATTGATTGTCTTTAATTTATGACACATAGACTCTACAAGGTTTTAATTATGAATCTTAATATTAAGACAATCAGAAAATACTTCAACAATTTAATACGAATGTTTTGCAAGTTTTATTTCAGAATATGTTAGTCACATAATTACATTAATATAAGTTCAAAGATTAAAATCAGTAGTCTGTCATGAAATGAGAGTTTTACAAGACAGTCTTATGCGTACTTCTAAATGTAACAGAAAATGTACACTAAATTCTTATCATCCACATTTACACTACAAACAAATCTTTTCCATCATAGAAAATAAGACGACTCACAATTTTCTTCATTTAACTTAACCTTGTCAATAAAAGAAATGAAACCTGTTCATAACATTTTTCATCAACATCAGCAGATCCAAATATAAAAGGAAAAACCACTTCAAAATTTCATTTACAAATTATTATGGTATTAAATAATATTAATGGTATAGTTATCTACCAGACCCCATGTACTATACCACAGGAATCTACAATTTTATTAAAATTTAATTACTCTGATCCATTTAATAATAATAATAATAAATTTATTGTCAAAAAACAGTACAAACTGAGTATGACCATGTAGAGGGGAAAAAAAACTAATTTACTCTCCGGAAGCAAGCAAGAGACCATCCCATCAATTCCGATAAAGGGCCCTATTTTAGTATGTTAGTTGCTCACAGAAAGAGACGACTAAGTTAGGATATTTTACAGAGTGTTAATGTAGAGACTAGATTAAGTTGCTTAGTATTAATACAGAGAGCTGTAATATATTTATAACATCATAGAGTTCTTCTCAAAACTTATAACTGTTGAAAAACGTCATGTCACTTTAATATGTTTCTCTTATGACTTAAGTAATAAAGGACATGGGCAGAAAACTAGCATTATAATTCACTAATTAATACATAAATGATTTGGCTACCCTCTCTTCTTCAGCAAGAACGCCAGAAAATATTAACTATTAAGTAACCTCTGTTGACAAGTTAAGTTGCATGATGAAAAATTAGAGATGCATAACTTCTTTTATACATTTTATTTTCAACTCAACACCACGTGTACTACATTACACACACAATGACTATTGCTAACACACAGTGAAGAACAAGGTGTTGCCAACATGGTAAAGATAAATGTACTCACAAATCAACATTAATAGTACCTACTAAAGTATTGGGGATACATAAAACTTTTCTCCTAATAGCAACAGTATACTACAATCTTTGTCACTGTTAAAACAATTCAGATTTTCACTATAAATCTTACACAGCCAAGAAAAAAGAACTCTCAAGAAAACAAACAACGTGGAAAAACTACCTTCGTGTATTGTACAATAGTTATCATAGAAAACTATAGAACTATAAATCTGTAAACTTTCTAGATAGAACTTATTATCAAAAAAATTTCAAATAAATGAAATCTCACACAATTCATAAAAGTTACTGCTTCCATATAATTCAAGTAAAAAATGTATTAAATTAAACAGATATAGGTTGAGTCAGCTCAACGTTTCATGTTACTCATCATCAAATCAGTGGCCAATAAATCATTTCACAGATGTGATAATTTTACTATAATTTATCAATAGCAACATTAATTAATATTATTGTTTTAATGAAAAAAATTCATTAAATAGCCCTTTTTCTCTTATCTCCTATAATATAGATGCAAAAGATTTACAATCCTCCTATTCTTACATGACAAAACTTTAGCAAAAGAGCAAAGTTTTTATACAAAGTTCCATGATAGATCAACAACAATAATAATAAAAATCAAGCTCAAAAACAAAATCAATACAGAGGGATTATACTGAAAGACTTACAGTCTCCTCAACATAAGCAGCTGGAAACAATCCAGTTTGACCATTTTGATTACAACCTTCCCACCACCCATCTCCAACATCTTGACGAGTAAGAGTGAGAATTTCGCCTGGTGCTATTGACAACTCTGCTGTTCCTGGTTCACCATTAAATTCATACAAGGCACGGACCTTAAAACAAAAGAAAAATTAACAATACATTATACAAGTTTCCTTTCACTGACTGACAAAACACTTAAGAAAATTATTGAGAAATGGGTTGCTACTGAACACATTTCAAGGTTTAAATAATTATTCAGGGGTCAAAATAAAGGATAGAATTAAATATTACATGAAAAGATCCTATGATAGAAAATGTTCTAGAATAATCGTCAATACATACATTTTAAAGAAATTTTTGAATTGTCACAAATGACCTATGTAATAACATTCGTGCTTGAAAACGGCCTGTGCTGTTCTAGGGGTTACAATTAAATTAAATCATAAATTAATCAACACATAAAAAACTTTGACACAACACAAATTGCTTACGTGTGTGGAAGTCTTAATCTACCACGTTTGCACTGATCGTTACACAATCGAAATGTCAGTTCCATGCTATAAGCAAGTGTTCAACAAGTGAGGAAGACATTTGAAAAAAACGAAGTTTTACGACACTAATTACGATTCTTCACAACTCACCTGAATACCCGCCATTTTAACATTTCATGTTGACAATGACGTCACACAACTTTCATCACTCCGCTGATTGCACATCCTCAGTTCATATCGCTGCGCTTGCTTCGCTGGCTACGAGCGGCTGACGAAGACTTCCAGAGACATGCAAGATCTCGGCAAAGGCGTAACTTTTGAATCGAGAACGTCACACGTAGTTCCCGATTCGCCGCCAGACAGAGCTTATTCAGTCCCATCAATAAAACAGTAAAAAGGAGATCCTCCCAAAATGTCAATTAGACAAAATATATATAGATGACAAAGACATTTAGGTAGATAAAACAAAATGTACACGTGATTTCAGTTAATCTAAAAACTGTTAACATTGTATCAATCTATCATATAAGGCTCATCATCATATTGGAGAAAACGTTTTTAAAATGCAAAAATTCCGCTGCCGGACTTAATAATGGGTGGCGGATCTAATCCTATCAAGAGGGAGGGGGTGCCCGGGAGCATTTTTGTTTAAAAACTATGGTTTTACGACACAAATTTTGTAAATATTACCTTAAAATAATATTCATCAAATAAATAATTAACAATCTGGCATTATTAATAACAATTATTTATTAATTTTATTAATTCGGTATTATTAATTTTATTAATATGTCATCATTAATTTTATTAATCTGATATTACTAATTTTACTAATCTGGTATTATTAATAACAATTTAATCTCTTACAAAGTATGCCTTTTATCAACTTCAATTTATCAGTTAAGAGTTCAACTCCAATGGGGGTGGGTTATAGCCCCCTTAGCGCCCCCCCCCCCCCAATAGATCCAGCACTGGGTATTGAGATTGCGAGTTAGACCAGTTCAAACTGAGTTGGACGTGGTATAACTTTAGGTTGCCTGCCTTGTAACAGTGGCCCTTAGTCAGCCCATACTCTATTTACAACCGAGGGTACTCGGATGCAAGAAAAAAGTGTTTAAGCATGTTTAAGTCTCATATAAAGTACAGTACTTAAACGATTCATTTAGGAAACAACTCCAAATAATATCACCTAAATATATTCTAAAATACCTTCATATTTTGAATTTAAACACATTCATTAAAGGTAATCACGGGAAAAAATTATAGTGTATATAATATTATATCCCTTTTGATAAGTGAGAACTTGCACCAAACACTGTTTTACTAGGCAAACACTGTTTTACTAATTTTTGTCTCTTTACTAAGCAAAATCTCTTCATGAACTCACCATGCTCTATTCATCATTCCTTTGTTCATTGTCACCTTGTATTTTATTTTTGATACTTATTCAATATTTGATCCCATAAGCTTGATCCTTGTTTTGAATTTTCTTTAACTGTCCTATACTTCATCTATTAAAATTTTGATTTGTGCCAAAAGTCCTCTTGGGTTTCTTTCATCCAGTCTATCTTCGGTTTCCTTGCACTGATCAGGTTGAAAATTTTCTTGTTGAATCTGCGTACGTCCATTTTGTATGGAAGTCAACAGAATTTAATCCTGGCGGTGTCTGTGTTTTCGAACAGTTCGTTTGTTGGTTGTTCTGTGACAATTTTGTGTCTGATAACAGTGCTGCTGGTTTTCCTCATGATTTTTTCAATCAAGAATCTCGATATAGTGATTTTTGTTCATTCCTCCGATGACTAAGGTTTCTGCCACAACGGGTAAAAAACTGTGGTAGTATCGTAATTTTACGTTACGAGCTATATTGCTCCTGCTGTGAGTTCCATGTGAGTAAGTCTTCTGTACATAAGTATGTACACAATTAAGTACCCACGCAAATACACACCAGAGTATGTACGTACCCATGTTCAGAAGTATGAACCCGAGTACTATGTACCTAAGTAAGCATGAAGCCAAGCAAGTATGTACCCAAATAAATACCCAAGTAAGTACGTACACAAGTCAATAAATACCAAAGTAAGTAAGTAAGTAAGTACACTAGTAGTTAAGTTCACAATTAAGTAGATACCCACGTAAGTCAGTACCCAAGAAAGAAAGTACCGAAGTACGTAAATATTCAAATAAGAAAGTTCTCAAGAAAGTAAGTATTGGAGCAAAGTACCCAAGTAAGAACCAACTTATTATTTTTCTAAGTTAATATGTACCCAAATAAGTAAGTACTTAAATACCCAAGTAAGTCGTTCCCTAGTAAGTAAGGAAGTACACAAATATGTACCCAAGTAACTACGTAAAGAAATAAGCATTTACCCAAGGAAATAACAACCCAAATAAGTATGTAAGTAAGAACACAAGTTAGTATTCTTCCTAGTTGGAGACGAGTTCTGTTCCGTGGATTGGATTATTTCTACAAACTACTTTATTTTAGAGACCTTAATCGAGACAACCGTCAGCCGTGTCCATAACTTAAGGTAACACAGTT
Source organism: Laupala kohalensis (assembly GCA_002313205.1). Lineage (NCBI taxonomy): Eukaryota > Metazoa > Arthropoda > Insecta > Orthoptera > Trigonidiidae > Laupala > Laupala kohalensis. Next base: position 558,826 of record NNCF01126675.1, read on the forward strand.
TCACATAACTAAATTTACTTCGCACAAATTTTCGTAGCCCCTTTGGTAGTTGTCACCCGATGCTTGCTTCTTATTGGTGGAGTAGGGAGAAAGGGAAGGAGACATAACACAATCATGTGACCTACTAATTGACACTACTATGAGAAACTGCGCGTAGTATTTTCAGGAAATGAGAGAATTTCTGCATAATATTTCCTCTTCTGACGGTTCTCTTGCTAATTAAGGTCTCTACTTTACGTGAGAGACTCGTGTAGTTTATCCGAACTTTCTTTCCAGTGAGTTTTCTGTCAGGGCACTGGGGGCAGACTTGGAGGTTAATAGCCAGTCAGATTTTCTCTGGAGATCGTGTGGAAATCGAAACCGTGTTTTTCTCGCATGTTAATTTTGAATGATGTCTTCTGTACCTTAAATAATACCTGCCATTTTTCTTTTTTTTTGTCACTACTGAATTTTTCCAGGCTGTGGCTCTGTTTCCGATAACCCGATCACATATGTTCCACCGGCTGTTTTCTGTTTCTCGTGAACTGACTTAATTTGCTTTATATTTCAGTTTCTCTGCAACTCTGTTCAATTCATGTCCACTCGTTGGATTTCCTCGATTATATTTGCCTGGTGTATTTTCAGGTAATCAGGGTCACAAAGGAAAGTCTGAATAGTTCGTATTGTTTCCTATTGTGTCGGAATTTTATTTTAATTTTAAGTAGGTGGAGATCGGATTCGAATAATCTCGTTTTTTACCCGACTGCAGCGAAGCAAGGGAAGAGTAATGAATTTAACAGTCTGTGTATGTAAATATAAATGTTCCACTGTGGCATCGCCCCCATTGGACCTATTTTGATCAATGGAATGTCAAACGAATTTATTGCAAGAGTGTCATAGGTTATACTACATTTGTATAAATTCAATATGGCGTCTGTATTTTTCAAAAAACTTCATAATCTTTGTATACAAAAGCGAAATACCACTCACGTACTGACTGAAACTACAAAGCCTACAAACATGAAATTTGACAGGTGGGTGCCTCTCAGGGTGTAGACATCCACTAAGAAAGGATTTTACGAAAATCCATTTCTAAAGGGGTGAAATAGGGGTTGGAATGTTTTATGTATGTATCCCACTCCGTATTATGGTCTGAAGAGCCTGAACCAATTTCAACCAAACGTGATAGATTACTGACTATCTGACAACCAGGAATGTAGAGGTTAGACATCCCTGACATTAGGGAGGGAGTGGGAAGAGGGTGACATGTAAAAATAATGAAAAAACCGAAGTTAGATTCGAAACCAAACTTTTCGGTGTTGTTGAGATGGATAAGAGCGTCTCCGATAATTTGTAAGTTCACAGATAGTCCATATTGCAAATAATATACCCCTAGCATCCCTAGGGTAGGGGTGGGAACGTAGGACATAAAAATAATAAAAAGCGATCGATATTGGTGTTGATTTAATCATTTTTAAGACGCAGAAGAGCAGAGTCACTCTCTCTATGCCACTTGTCTACGATCATCCCCTATGAGGGAATATACTCCTTTTGGTAAGGGGATGAAAAGAAAAATAAACGAAAATGGTTCATATAGGTATTAAGGTCATAGTTTTTGGGACCGCTGAAATTATTAATGCATTCCCGAGGTCGCTTAAGTCAACAATCAGCCCGTATAAACTCCAGCACCCCTAGCCATGCCATGAAAAAAATGTAAAACATGGTAGATACCAGTGACATTTTCGGCGTCAATGCGTTGATAGTGAAATCGCGATATCGTTTAAGTCTAAATTCAGCCCTCATGGAAGAAAGACACCATTGAAATAAATGAAAACTAATTTTGAAATATAAAGAAAAATTGCATCAGATTCATAGTTTTAGGTTGATGAGATGTTTGAAATACCAATGTCGTTAAGTTCAAGTTGAGATCACATAAGGGCATAGCTGGGTATGAGGAGGATGAGAAGTAAAAATAATGTAAAAATACCGATATTTGGGTCGATTCCATGGTTTTTGTGTATTCTCAGATGAATAATCGTATTTCCAATGACATTATGTACCTTTCAGACCACATGAGGTTCACGACATCCATAGAGGTGGGGATTGGACACGAAGACCGTGCCACGAAGAAATATCGAAAATATCCACTAAGGATTTAACAAAATTCACCCGTAAGGGAGTAAAATGAGAAATTGGTCATTTCTAAAACCTTTTTCTCAATTATATCAGTGAAAATGAGGGATTGATGATACACACCAATACTATCAAAACTCCAACATTAATGGATAAAAGTCTCACTTAATATCAACGGGAATGTGAGAAAGAATACAGTTGCATAGATATTACAAAGTTCACGTGGGCAAAGCCGCGGGGACAAATTTGGGTCACAAATGGCGAAAAACGCAGTGGAGGTAAGACACCTCTAGTACTTAGGAGAGGGATGAGAGGGAAAAATGATCGAAAACGACCGAAATTAGTACTGAATGTATGATTTTGAAGGCTGATAACAAGGATAGTGTCTGACTCACTGCCGCTTAAGCCCACGATTAGTCCCCATGGGTGAAGATACACCCTTAACATTCGGTAGAGGGTGGGAAGTAATGAAAATCGAAAACACCTTTATTAATTTTGAAACCATAGTATTCGAAGCTGCTGAGACAAATAGCGACACCCTCTGTGCTGTGGAAGCCCACAATCAGTACGCATATAGGATAAACCCCTTGGATTGGGAGTGGGAATAAGGTGACGTGTAAAACTTTGGAAAACGACCGACATTAATGTTCAATATATTTTGGGTACGCTTAATGGAACACTGACATTCACATATTCACTTCCGTCCACGATCATCCTCCATGAGAGACAATACACCCTTTACGAAGGGGTGGGAAGGGGACGAATTGTAAAAATAATCGAAAAAGACCGATATTAGTGTTGAGAACATAATTTTTGGTGGCGCTGAAACGTAAAATCACACTTCCGACGTCACATAAGTTCACGATCAGCCTTCATTCACCCCTACTGAAGGGGATGACATGTACAAATTATCATAAATTACATATGTCACTGACGAATTCAGTTTCTGACATCGCTGAAATGAACTGTGACATAAATAATATCGTTTAAGTCTACATTCAGTACGCATGGGAATAAGACACCTCTTGCTCCTTCGAAGGGGTGGTGGTTAAGGAATGATGGAAAATAGCAAAGGAACGATTGGCGTCGAATCCATGGTTTTTTCAGTTTCAGTCATGAATAAACTTACTACAAATGCCGCTATGTTCAAGTTTATACCAAATGAGGTGTATGGAACCTTTAAAAGTAGAGTGAGAAGAGCAAGACATGTAAAAATAATGGAAACCGCATGGGGTGCATTACACCCTAAATATATTTAAAACTACCGATATTGGAGTCCTATATTTAGAACAACCAATATAAAATATCAATACCTATAAAAAAGTTAAACATTTAAAAAGGTTTAAACTTTTGTTAAAAGGTTTTAAAAACCGTGGAAAAGAAAGTTGAAATAAAAAACTAAAACCCGACAGCAAAACACTTAAAGTTAAAGAAACTAAAATTGAGTTACGTAAACAAAAACTTATTTAATGCTAATTTAACGTTTGCTTCACAGACTTTTTCTCAGTGTTACATGCACTGAAGAATTGAATCCCAAAATAATAATCTTCTCAGTATATTCATTGTTTGCAACATACTCTTAAAACATCATTACTAGGACTGACTAAACTACCTTCCCATTCTACTATAGCTCATGCACTTTATTTATCTGTGGATGTGCCTACCAACTAGAATATGGGTCAATAAAGTATTTAACAAAAAATTTTACTCAAAACAAATTTTATTGTGGTAACCAGATAGACAAAAATATACAGAAATATAGCCACTAAACTAGATCACTTTGTTAAAAAATATGTAAGATATTGTAAATGTCATAGATTAAGTGTACTCAGAAGTTGTTGTCCTGTAGCCATAATCAGTGTGAGAATATGGTTTGCGTGACTAATTTGTTGACAAACTCGAATGAATGGTTGATAAGAACATTCAGTTCCGGGAGGCAGAACTCGACAGAACTCTTCCAAGGGCAAAGTGGATGAAAGATGTGATAAGCAATCTGTGAAAAGATAAAAAATGAACATTCAGCAACAAATTTGTCTCTGATATTTCACAAGCAAAATTTTGTTATACCTCAACTTATAGTAAAGAGAAAAAATTTAGTTGTATTAATGATTTTTGCAATAAGACAAAAAGTTATATATCAGGTAATGTAAACACAAGCATGTTAAAAAAATCTCTCACTAGACGAGTACCCAATGCTTTACTAGCATGGAAGTATGGATTTTTATACAAATTTGTTTAAAAAATTATTTTGTTTTAAAAGAAATTGCTGCGTAGAGCACTTGGATCCATCCTGAGCAACACATACAGCGAATTTTAAAGCTCCAAATATTTTGGTCTTGTCTTTGTACAACTGACATAAAAAAAAAGTACAAAAAGTTCAAAAATTATATAAATAAAAACAAATTACACAAAAACTGTTTGAATATCCATAGGGACCAACTCTACAGAACACAGGTGCAAATCTCAAAGCTGTGTGCATTTAAGTCTGTGTTCTAGGTGTGAAAATCAAAACACATTGATCTTGGTGCATTCAGGCCAACCCCAGGTGCACTCCTGGACTTGGACAAAACAAAAAGAAACCAACAACAATGCTTCATTATGTATTAGAGTCTCTTTTGTAGACCATGTAAACAAAAATTTTGAAGCTTTTGGCCTATCCATCATTACACTAAGCAATGAACACACACACAAATCTACATAAATGGACACAAATATTTCTTACAATTTCACACAAACTAGCAGCAAATTATGTGAATACTCATAGAATTAGAAACATTTTAATACTCCTTGCTGCCAAACCATCAAAACATTCCTAACATAGCTTATTACAGTTATATCTAGTTTTTTGCAAACTTGTCAATGTTGTTTGATATTCATTAGTCAAACTTGGGGTCTTCAGACCTCGAAAGATAAACTTCATCTATAAACTAATTTTAGCAGCATCATAATAGCAGAAGATTCTTTCCATACTTGCAAGCAACTCTACTGATACTCATGGTAACACAGATTGTTGTACAGGTTCAAAAATATAACACTTCACAAACGTTTTTATGATAACTTTTGGTCAGGTGAAAATGGCGACGAGCTGAGAATCGGACCTGGGACTTCTGCTTTGATTGCAGGGGTGTTAACCATAACACCACCCATTCGCCTTCCACAACTGTACACAATTTCCACCCAGATCTAAACCCTGGAAGACCTGAGACATATCCCCATACAGGAGATAAGTGAACCAGGTGGCACACTATGCTGTGGGCACTTTATATGCCTTCTACATTAAATGGATTCACTTCACTAAAGATGCATTAAGTTTCAGGAACTCGCATCACAACTTGAGGCTAACTTACAAAACTTGACATTATTAACTGCCTCAGTACACTTAAACAAATAGCAGAGTTACAAAGGATTTTCTCTCACCTTTCTTGGAAAGTTATGGCAAACAATGTGTTAATATTTCATGATCTACATTTTTCAATTCACTAAGGAAATTGAAAGAGTAAACACAATCATTTAATGTCACAATAAGTCTAGTAACTAATAAGATCAACTTTCTAATGTCCACTCCATTTCCAAATGAATTTTTAAATATTACATTGCTGTTCATCTTCAATTGAAAATAGGAAAACTCATGCCATACAACAACAATATCAGAATTAAAAATTACAGATTCATGCACATTTATCCATCTCACTTAATATTTAATCTACGTTTATTCAACATACCTTTCATAACTCGAACATACAGAGGCTTAATAACATTATCATCAGGCAAAGCATATATTTTTCTCTGAAGAAGCAATAATAAATACTTCCATTCTACTTCAGCAACAAATTTGTTCTAAAAAGGATGAAAATTATGTTGATTAAAGTAACATAACAACATAAACACAACAGTCAAGATTGCAACAAAGTTTACTTTGGGCAGACAAAAAAGAAATATCAAAATAAGAAAAAAGGAATATTCCAGAAATAATAATAAATTTGGTCACATCGAAAAATTGCCAGTAGCTGCATATTTCAGAAACAAAATCATGATATCAACAATGAGGTGGATTTAATACAACATGTGACTGGTCATTTTGAACAGCTGGCTTGGGAAAGAACTGGGTTAAATTACGACATTCTGGTAGAAAACTCTTTTCTTTTCAAAATTCGTAACCTGCTGGCGACTGCAGTGGAAGATCAGTCGGCAGAAGCTAAGGATGGGCTAAGTAGAGAGTGTGGCCAACACCACACAATATGTATTTTTAATTGTAGTGACTCCATTGTATGTTCTCACAGTATTTTAGTTTGTAAAAAATATATGGTTCATTTCTTCAAGAAGCAAATCCAGCTCCACTACACCATTAATTTTGTAATTTCTCATTCTCAAAAGAGTATGTACTTTCAATAACTTATTGTGCCCTGTGTTTCTCCAAAGAACAGTTCCAACCCTTTCAAACTACTGAACTCTCAGGGTGACAAAAGAAGAAAATAATGTCTCTCAGCTTAGTACCAAAAATTTCCCTAACCCATTCACTATAGTCCCCATTCCAGCCTATATACTTTTTCTGAGAGACACACACAATTACTGCTTATTCGACATGCACATTTTGCCATGTTTGGAACACACGGTTATAAACAAATCTTCTTCAATACTTTGAAGCCTCAACATTAGCTCATTGTAGTAACATCTTATTATGAAAATAGGGATACAACATAATTTGTTGAATTCTTATGTACAGTTAACGGATTCAAGTGTCTGTATCTCATACGTATGAGTTGAAAGAGAAGAGAATGAAATTGACAGTATTAAGGTTCTGAGAAAGAAAATTTGGAATCATTGGTCCAATTAAAATTTACAAATGAATACAAGTATACAAAGGGCATGAATGAAATTAATTACATGAACACACAATATTCTCTTAAATTCGAGAGTTCATTCCCATTATCACAACACTATTGGCCAAGTAAATGCTTTCCTAAAGAAATACATTTTAACATTTTTCTTTTACCTATCTTGAATAACAAAATTAAGAGAGTCCAATGTTCATGGGTGGCATGGACAGGTTTGAGTTACAGTTAACTTTGAGTTAAAAACAAAACAAAATATAATGCTGAATTCTTTCTGAAATTAAACAACAATCATTTTATTGGATGATATAGGAAACATCTGTTCTAATCTAAAATTTGCAGTTTGTTATGTTAGGGAAGGATTTGAAATACAAAACTATGGAATAAAATCGGAGTTTCAAGTTTTTTAACTTTTAATTCTTTTCCACACTTGAGAATTCAAGAGTTCAATCCAAAATGTACAAGTACTTGCGCAACACACTCATAGCATAAAAAGACAATATTGCAAGAGACAATTAATCTCAACATTTACCTACTGCATGGGAGCCGTATCATACAATGTAAATAAAAATTCTTACTTTGGCGAACTGTAGAAGAACTTGAGGGCAGAAATTCATCAAGACAGTAGCACCTTCACGAGCTGGTAAGCAAAGAACTTGCAAACTAAGATTACCATACAATTGTGGATGAGACTGTACAAATTGATACACTTCAACTAAACACTCTTTCGGTAAGCGGTTTGAACACAGAAGGGCCTGCAAAAGAGTTACGGAAATTTTTACATAGTCTAAAAAGTGAATAAAAATCAGTCGTGAAAAGTCAGTAACAAGAAAAAAATACCTGTAATTTCACAAGACTTTCATCATTTTGAGAAGCTTCTACAGTCAAAGCAACTTCTGCTTCCCTCTTTCCAGTTTGCATAGATGCTAGTTTTTGGGATAGACTTGGTGCAAATGGTGGCATTCTCTGAAGGAATGGCAAATGCTTATCAATGAATAAGATAGATGAATCCTTTAGCAATGTTGAAACGGATTTGTTTGATTGTTTTGTAAGTTGGGTGACACTTGCATGTTTTCTAGTTGAACTTGGTACATCGCATCGTTGTATATTACTTAGATAAGATCTAACTAAAATCTTCAGTGCTTCTAGGGTAGGAGGATCAAAAGTGGTTGAGCTCACAGAGAAATACCGAGCAAAATATTTTTCAAGGAATAACTGCAGTACTAAGCTGGCAGCTGATCCTGTTATCCCAATTCTTGAGGGAAAATATTCAAGGAACACCTGAAAATGCCATATTTACACAAATTCTATTGAGAAAAATTGTATATAAGAATATCATAAATAAAAAGTACTTACTTTTAAAATATCATTTAAAGTTATTTGTTTCTGGTATGGTTGATTCAACAGATCTGATAAGATATTAGCCAAAACCAATGGTTTTGTATCCATTAAAACAACAGATAATTCCGAGAAAGTCAGAACTGTTCCATTGGTTCTGCAATCATTCAGTATGATTAGGGTTTCATAACTTTAAAAAAAAATGTTTTTTTTAAAAAAACAATACAAAATAAAATCTTACAAATTATTTCCTGACGAAGGGTTAGAGTTTTCGGGACCTGACGACACATCAAATAAGAGAGAGCTATTTGCAATTAATATATCAGTCAATTGTTCTTCGGGAAGTGATTCTAAGACTGCCACTGCTTGTCCAGGAGAGCCTTTTTGAATACAAAGTAAAACCAGAGCCACAGCATCACTGGGTTTAGGTAATGATCTGAAACAGAGGCACAGTTCAGTAAACAGGGACCCAGACACAACCAAAGGATTTGCTTCCAGTTCCACTTCCACTAGATCTACAAACATCAGTTCCTGTTAAAGTTAAGAGAAACAAAGAAAAACAACATAAATTACTTTGCGAATTCTCAGTAGTCACTACAATAAATTATTGTAATTATTTGTCGGCCACACACTTCACTTACTTTTTTAAACAAACCAGTTTTGGAAGTTGTAGCATCTATCCTTAGCAACAGCTTCCGACAATAGTTTGTGTTTAAAAAAGAAGTGGAGTGTGTGGTTGACAAATAATTACAATAATTTGATTAAAGAAAAACAAGTTGTCTTCTAGGTTCTGGTTCAAAAATGTGACAAATTCAAAGAGATATAATATTAAGAGCTAAATTATAATTATTAAGTAATTGTAATTATCATTGTTCAAAGGAAACAAATGATTACTTTAATACATCTCCACTTTAAACTTTATTTACAAAATTAACTTAATAACCCATTATTGAAGTATTCAATCATGTTTGAGTTTCTAATTCAGCAATGGTGTTAAAATCTTTGCTTTTTAACCATCATCGATAACGTGCTTGCATTTTGATAAAACCAGTAACGATGCCATTTGATTAAAATTTATAACACGTTTGTTTACGACAATATTTCAGATATCAAAGTTCATGTATTAATCAAAACATTAAACTAACAAAACATGACAAACATAAAATAATAATAAAAAAATAAAAATTTGAAATTAAGATTTCTATACACTTTCTGAGTTTTTCAATTAGGTCCAAAAATCCATTTCTGACAACCAGAACAGGTAATTCAAAATTTTTACATGTTCTGTTAGCATGAAATTTTTTAATGATATTCTTTAAGAATTTCATTCAGTGACGACTTCATATTATTAAGAAAAATTTAATTATAATATGAACTAATGAGAACACATTGGCATGAGACTTTCAAAACTTTGCCTTAAAAAATAAAAGGTAAAAAAATCAATAGAGGATGAAAAACTGTGAAGAAACGATCCTGTGGCAAAGTACCAAAAAGATAAGAAATATGTAATTGTACTCAAAACAATAATCTCAAAGAACTAGAGTGGAATAAATGATTTAAATTAAACAAATTTATCTCTTATTTTATACATGGATTTCTTTTGGTTTTTCTTGAACTACTTATTACCTTGTGCAAAGTTGCTTCTTCATTATGTTCAGAACTCTGTCAGTGGCATATTCACGGAGTAGGCTGGATCGCAAAGTCAAAGATGACACTTCATCTGGATCGTGTTCTTCAAACAGATCTAGTAACGCATTAGTGAAGTTAGGAATTGCAGGAGTAAAATTTGCATTACTTTCGGCTAAATTCATTTGAAGTAAACTTGCTTTCAAGTACTTCATCAAACCTTTCACCTGGAAATGAAAGATACAAAATAAAATTCTATTAACAAAGCTAAAAAAACAAAAATAACAAATTAGAACAAACACTTGATACATTCAAGATAATACAAAAATAATAAAAACTTCACAAGTCAACTATGCAATAGAAATTGCCCTGCAACAGCTATGACAAGGAATATCTCTTAAACGTCTATAATAATGCTAAAATTTTGAAAAAAGAAAAAAAAAGTTTGAGGATTACTTAGTAGAAAGAGACAAAAAAGTTAAAATACATGCATAAAAAAAATTATTTTCTCAAACACAATATCATCGATTGATAAGCAATACCTCAGAATGCTTTCCACGAGGTAAAAACAAAACTCTAAAAACAACTGGATTTAAAAAATGAGATTCCAGTCCAAACAGAAAAGTAAGAGATAATTGATTTCTTTACCAACAAGGTGTCACAAGAAGATGTGATTTTATTCTGCTACAAAAAGTTCCAAACATGAGAAACCTAAAATCAATGTAAGAGATGTTACTTATCAGGAGACTATTAGTAGGAATGATAAAAGCAATTGAAAAGAGTATTTGCAAATTGAAAAGCATGTGAGAGTTCTGGATGTGTGAACATTTAATCAAGTTCTATCATCTTGTAAAAAGTGTCAGTCTACACAAATAAAACAAAACTACATTAATACTTTCAGTTTTCTAAACATTCATGTTCCGTGATAATTACAGGGGTGCAGTGAATCATCAAATTATTATTATTATTAGCCAAGATTGTGAAAACTCTTTCTTCCATTTTAGGTATCAATAGAGTTCCCATGGTCTAATTCATAAGTTAGGATTACTGTACCACCGAAAATTATCAATGTACTGCATTATCCAAAATTATCACTATCAAACTATGGGTACATGCAAATATAATGGATGCTAAAATAAAAACAGTACTAATTAAGTACAGTAGTAAATTAAGATATACAGAACCTAAAAAAAGATAAAAGCTCCTATAAAATAAAACTTAGTGTTTTTCCATGGTGCTTCATGACATGGTTTACATAATTTTCAAAATGTATTTTATTTCCTGGACATAATTGTCGGTACAATACTCAAGTGTCCACATAAAACATAAGCAAGAAATTTTGCAGTAGCCTGTAAAAAAATTTAGGCATCATAATTTGAACGGTTTTCTTCTTCAGTAATGACCATGTAACATTAAACAAAGTTTCAAGTTGAAACACTGCTTTATGGAGAGTTTATGGTAGTTTGTTGAATAGTGACAAATCAATAATCTATGGAGACAAGGAAATTACATGAAGGTGAAAAATTTTTCTCTTTAATTTATAAAAAACGGAAAATTTATCAGCAACCAAAATCAAATAGAATGATGTAGACTCAAGTCAGTTAATGAGTATAAAGTGATGAAGACTGTATTTGCATATTTTGAACACATTTTCTAAATTTCGTTTCAACATTAGGTAAATTTGCAAGTTTGCAATGCTTTCAGTTGGGGAGAAAATTTTTTAGTAAGAAAATTCAAATTTCAAAGGTAAAGTCCCAAATTTATATGGGTGATTTCAATAAGCTCTATAACAACTTTCTACAATGCCAAAAAGTGCCTCATTATTTATGTCAGTGAGTGACTGCCAGTCAGCTTTTATTAGATTCACTTCTGTAAAATATTATTTATACCTGAAATGGAAAGACAAATTCAAAATTATTAGGAGTATTAAAAATCTGACTCATGTGTAATTCAATAAAGACAAATTCCTCCCTCCCAGAGATGATGTCATGTCAACAGATCAAAAGAGAGGATGATAACCTACATTGTAATGCTAAGAAGCTACACTTAACAACTGAACAGTAAATAAAAATAGAAAATAAATAGGTTATCAATTTAATAGGAAGCATTGTGGACAACAGATATAAAAAAAAACTTTTCATGTAAACATATGACAGGTATTTCATTTATCTAAATATGTAAATGAAAAATGCAAAGAGTGGACTGCAAGAGTAAATACACATTTTGCAACCACTTCAATAACAGAAGTTAATTTCAGATTAACTTAATACAGTTCCTCTTACTCAATTCTTATCTATGTAAAAAAAATTCCCTTCAACACTCGTCCATTTATTTTGTGATAATGATGATAACATAATATTAAAAATACAAACAACTTTTTCCACTGAGCAAAGCATTAATTAAAAAGAAAAACTGAACTCAACTAGCCTCTGATCGTAGTTCTTACCCACCAACAATCTAGCAAACTTATAAAGAGATTTCTGTAGATAAATTTTGCTGAACAAGTAATTAGAGAATGTAAATATAATGAGATGCTTATTTGGCAATTACCTTCTCCCATGTAAACGTTGGCTTTCGTGGCCAAAGTCAGTATAACCTAGTTTGTCCAGGAAAAGCCGCCTCAGTAGATATAATTACCAACATTGCAGAGTATGACAGGAACATAGGCCTGTACGACTCTGACATTTCCCTGAAGAAATCCATAGCAAGATCATCGAAATGTTGATAGTTATGCCTAATGAGACACAGTTTGTCCCAGTTTATACCTACACTTGTGTTACTTTCACAAAGCACAAAGAAGTATATCTGTGGAGAATATTTAGTAAAGTACAATGCTAGTTTAACTTATTAACCCAAATTCCATTAGCACATTTAGATTCTTTAACTTATTTCACAAGATGAACAAACATCATAAATTTCATAATGAATAAATTGTAAGGTTCATGATGAATAAAATTTTAATGGGGTGTAAGTTATTAGGAGTTAATGTAGTTCAGTGGGTCACACTAAGTTGCTGAGTGGATGGGCAGAGTTCAATTCCCAGTGGGGTCAGGAATTTTCATTGCACCTCAACATCCAGATCAACTCCCAGGCCTACTCAGCCTGTTGTAAAATGGTACTGGGTATATCCTGGGGTCAAACCGGTTGGAGCTAGATGCTGGCCACATCTCCTCCTTCCAGTGTTGAGGCCAAGAAATTGTGAAGTTCTAACCTCCATGAACTCAATGGGCAACTTCAAGGGTTTTTTTATTACTGTTTCAAAGGGGCATATCATTCTGCCGGACCCTGTACTTCCAATATTCTCCATAATCTTTCATAATAATTCCTGAAATTGGATATTGTCAAGTAACTTTTATCATTTCTGTCAAGTCAAGATTTGAAGTAAAACAAATGGGAGGGGAGTCATCAGTCAACACATAAAATTTCTGTAATCACTTTCATCTGACTCGCAGATTTTTTCACAGTATCTCGCATATCCCCAGAAGCACAAATCTTCATAAAAAACATATGGTGTACATATGCAAATGTCAGAAATAAAACTCCTCTACAACTTTATTACTAAATTAGTGTAACATACATATGGGCAAAAAAATTGTGCAAGATCAAAAAGGAAATAAGAAATAAATAAAATTTCTTGAAGCAACTCCATGCATTAAATCAGACAAATCGAGATACACTTTTTACATTTTCATAATACCTTCGCAAGCAGTAAGTTCACAAACTAGCACATACCAAATTCTGGTTAATAACTTCTGCCATTTCCTCAGGAATGTCAATCTTCCTCACACGCTCAACTACTTCAATAGGACTTAGTCCAGAAATTTTATAGCAGGGGACAGCAACTTCCCAATCTTCTTTGGTGGATCCACTGATAAGTCACAAAAAGTTATTGTAAAATTGAGAACTTTGGTCATTCCTTTGTACAATCACTCAGGAAGTGTTTAGTTTCCCCAAATATTCAAAACATTTATTAATTATTTAATGACAGGAAATTGAAAATTATCAACTAGAAGTATCATTGTGTAGAAAAGTAGTATCAGAACAATAAAATAGCATAATTAGAGGAGGTTCTACTACTTAAAACAATCAATCAAGCACAAAATTACTTCAGAGAATAAAATCTTGAATGAAGTTTCTGAAGTATTTTTATGTTGTAACTTAACAGACTTCAGACAACAAGGTTCAAGAAACTGATGAAATCTGCTTCGGGTAACTGATCAAAATTGGGGAATTTGAAGGCACCAACATAAATGTTTACTGGACAGTCACGGATAAAACAGCAAAAACAAACAGGAATTATCTCACTCTTCTTCAATGACACTGCTTCCAAAAAGAGTAGCTATAAGATGAACGAATGAACAAAACTAAACTTACTCTAGTGTTTTCTCAAATCAGCATAATCTTAAGTGATTTATTTTTAGATACCAAGTGTTGTTCACACTAGTTTACTCCAAAAGTGTTTTAAGAGCCTGACTGACTTTTCAGTTAGTGTAACTCTTCCTAATAAATTGCATTTGCCAAAATACATTTTAACTTTAGAATTAACTTAGTAATTCATTTTGTTAGTTCAAATTTTAAATTATTTCAAAACATTTCATAATTTATGAAGAGGGGGGTTCCAACTCTATAGAAACAATGTCCTTCCTCTATTCTTGTTTACAACAAGCCTCCCAAGTTGTACACAATAAAAAAATTGATAAAACTATTAAGAATTTTGACAACATTTCTTGGGAAATTTTCAACTTTAAGTATGACAGTACCATCAAAAATAATCCATTTAATCACTTGTGAAGCTTCAGCAGTGCATTCTCACCCATAAACTTCTGGCCACCCTGGTCAATTGTAAGAATCAAACAAAACTTAAATTACCTCATGGTTGAACACACTACTAAAATATTTCAACTGGGAATATTATTGTTTTTCTTATCAAAATTAAAACCATAAATTGTTCAGAAAAAACAATTTCTAGATTTTTTTAAAACATATATTATTTACTACATATACTAAATTTTGCTTTTTGGCTGACTTGTGAAAATATGAAGAAGACTAAAGAGACTTTTGAACCCTTCAATGATACCAAGTGTTATCACATCTGTGCACGAAAGTATGAACTGATTATGTTTCACATCCCTCTCTCGGGCAGTGGGTAATGAAATGAGTGAAATAGACAAACACTCATTGAAGGATGCATCACAAGCAAGCAACAACTAATACTCATCATAATTCAACACAGTAACAACAACAAGTCACATTTCATTTTAGAGAAAACACTAAATACTACCTCCTCTAATCTTTTCTGTACAAAACTTGTGTTTCTACAATGGTAAATTTCCACCACTTGCTAAGTTCCATACATACAGCAATTTCTTGGATAACAATCCGAAGTTTGATTGATAATAATATGAATATATTCTTTCGACTCTTAAGCAAGAACCTACAGCAAATATACAACAAAAATTTGATCATACAACAACTAAATTATTTCCATCTAACAAATCATGAGAAACTAGAAATATATCTGGTACGATATACTGGGGATAGAATAAACATGTAGATTACATTAAAGGAACAGTCATAATCCTTCTCCCAATAAATAAGCTATTATTAATAGCTTCACCTATAAATTGATTTATACAAAATGAAAAAGGAAAATTCTCTAGTATTTAAAAACTTCTAACTTTGTTGAATGAGTATAAATAATTGCCTCAGATAATACTGAGAACTCACTCTATGCATATTTTCAATCTTGGTACTTCATATCAAGAATAACCAACACATATTGTAGTAACAAACAAACAGTCTTAAAATTATTTTCAAAAAAAGTCAATGACATTTTATCAGAATACTCAAATTAAAAACACACAACAAAACAAAAATACAACCCTACTTCATTAATTAGCTTATATCACTGTTAAAATATACATAACAGGGATATAGAAAAAACAAATACTTGGTAAATAAACAATTTCTTGAAGTAATTTTTTTAACTCAACAAAAACCACATAAAAGTATCATAGGGATGATCCAAACAAGTTATGCTTTATTTGAGGCAAAAAGTAGCTTTAGACAAAAACAACATTTATTTAATAAGCCACAAAAAGAATTCTGTATGTGAATTACTTAGAGAATGAGCAGGCAGTTCACTTGACTAAATCATGAAATGGCAGCGACTTTTAACAAACTGCAGCCAGCAATCATGCCCATATGGAACTTCAAGAACTGTGGCTTCACACCATAGAAGTTCTCTAAGAAAGGAGTCATATTTTTGAGGACAACATGTTTGTTCCCCTTGCATTCAATTTTATGTACGTTTTTTGTCTTGGTATTCCTAGCATGAACAATGAAATATGGTCAAATTATCACTTAATACAGTCCAAATATCTGCATTACAAATTCAACTTTCATCATAGGACTTTCATCATCAACTTTACAATTGGAGCACATTATAATTGAGATTCCTTTGTCTTCACAAAAATATTGTATAAAAGAGAGGATTGAGTTTATAATTACACCAGAATGCTTATTTCCTAACTATATGCCAAAACTAGAAAATCATACTCAACACTGTTATTCCAAATTTAGAAGTACCAAGAGGGACAATGCTGCAAAACATTCAGTAATTCCATTGTGATATCTGTCAGCTATCTCTGCTCAACAATGAATTCTCAAAAAGTGAGCGTCTTTTCTGAAGCAAAATAATGCCTTCAAAATGTTATTGGTATAATAAAGATTGATTTGTCAACGTAAAAGGATATTTAAGAAAACTGAAAAACTGTGAGAGCCATTAGAAGCTAAAATGCAGAAAATTATTTTTTGTTCCAGACAAAATAGTACTCTTCAACAATAGAGTTTTATTTGCATGCTCATCCCATTGTAATTTTCACAGAATTTGAATACACAAATAATAGAAAATGAAAAAAAAAAAAAAAAAAAANTAATACACAATGGGAAAGGGGAGAAAATTTTATTCAACCTATGTACGATTACTGGAAGTCATTCTACAACCAAACACACCATGAATTCAAGAAAAGAAGTAAGAAACAGTCGTTAAGTTTTCAGCCCTTCCTTGTAAGACCACGGTAGTAGCAGCTAAGCCAAATACACAATTTCACAAGGAAATGATGAGTTGAAAGAAAATGAATACTGGTATTTCAAGATAAATATATTGTCTCTTCTTCTTTCCCTACGTCTTATTTCTTCAAATAATAAAGGTAATTGATAAAAAATTCGAGCAAATTATGCCGGCGTAAAATCAAATAAATTACTCCAACAACCAATATGACAAAAAATAGTATTGGTTGGGTATCAGTGGACTGATTAAGATAAAGCAATTAACCATAAAATCTTGTTTTGCCAATAAAAGCAAGAAACATTATTGCCTGGTTTTGCTAAGTATTAAACATTCTTCTATAATGAAGAAACCTTCAATATTTAGTTCCTGACACCTCATTTTATAAAATTATATTAGTTAAATACCTCTCTATTGTAACTATTAATCTGATAATATAATATATCCACTCCTGAGCTCAAAACTTGAAAGAAAGTACAACACTAATAAACATATGGGAAAAAGAAATGACAAATAAAAATCAGCAATTTAGATAATAGACAATACCACTCACGTTATGTAGTAATCACCAAGTAAAGCACAGGACTCTTTGTATAGTTTTCCCATTTCGTCTCTATTAACCAAATGTTCATAGGGTCTTGCACATTCCTGATCCGATTTCCAATGCAATAAAGCAAGAGATACCCTTAAAATAAGATGTGCTTCTCCAAGTAAATGACAGAACGTTCCAGGACTTGTCCAACGATGTATACAACCCACGCTCATAATATCGTTATAAAGGGTTAAAGGAGTAGGAATTTCTAGAGAGTAAAGTGTCCAATTACTTCCTTGTGAGCTACAAAAGAATAATTAAAACACATCATTAGTAAACATTATGACGTTGCATCAAGTTCATAGTTCCTTTTCACAAATACTGTATATAAAAGAGAAATTCATTCTGAATCCAAAAAAACAATTGATTCTTGACCCATTTAAAATTAATACACAAATTAGAAGTAAGATGGGCCAAAAATGTAATACATATACAAAAATGGCAGAAATTTTTGTTGAAAAATCGATGTGATTTCTTTTAATGAGTCAATACAAGGATAGGATTGAAATTAAACATCTTAGCTCTGACAGAGACAAGTCTTATGATGTAGATGGAGCAGTGCTTTCAGCTCCATATCTATTTTACTACTATGCAGTGATGCAGAAATGAGCCTGACTTGCATAGTTCATTAGATTCAAAGTGCGAGTCAAGAATGCAGTGGGCAAATAACTACCTCAACTCGTGACTTTTGAGCGCTATTAGTTCTAAAAAAGTTGATTTTTCCATTCTATCCAAATAGCCCACACCACAAACTACCGTATTGGCCCAAATACAGTGTGATGACTTTTATCACGAAATGTACCCTCAAAAGCTGAACTCCCCCTATATTTGATTACTTCAAGATTAGCAACAAGAAGTTGGTATTGTGTGCCTCAACAAGCATTTTAGCAAATCTATTGATAATCACAAATCGAGAACTTAAGGTATTGCAAGAACATTATGACAAAGCATTGTTGTTTCCCCAGAGTCCGATGGGCTCTAATGACCTCGATGTTGATGAGCCCTAAAGCCCCAACCAAAGAAAAAAAAAAAACCAGAGTCTGTGCACCCCCCATCCCACCCAACACACACACAAGAAGAATACACTATATCTCAACTACCTCATCAATACAGTTTCTCAAACAGTAACTTACAAATAAGTTACAGTAAGAAACTTACACACAAATTTACATATCAACTTATCCTAGAGACTGGAAGTTTAATCTATTACATTTCCTGAACCTCCTCCTTAATATAACATTCAGTTTTAAAAACAAGAAAATAAGCAATCCAAACACTGACACAAAAGAAAGGATCAGTTATTCAACACTTACTCAAGACTGCTATTGCTGGAGTTTTCTGAGCATGCCAATAATAAAAGAAACGAATTGGAAAGAAGCAAATGTTCAACACCAAGAAACGGCCTCAACCCAACCAAGCAAACAGGTTCAGACCATGCTGGAGTCACCTAAAAAAATATTATAAAAACAACAGTTAAGAAATAAAAGTTTGAAATTACTAATGATTATATAATACAAGCTACATTACATTTGCTTCTTCAGGGTCAAACACAGGAAGATAATTTCCAATGCGAAGAGAATAAGTTTCTAATCCTGTATCAGTAAGAGCATGAAGTAAACTATCTTCCAGTGCTACACCAGAGACCGGAGCAGTGAAAGGATAGACAGTTACACATGCAGCCTGTTGTAAGATGGTAGATTCAGAATTTACAGGAAAATAGTATAAATATCCTTCTTGATGAGTAGTTACAAGACACACAACCCCACACAAACTACTTGAGTAGTGAGAACACATAGGATGTCTTCTACTTGAAGCATCTGAAATAACACAGGAAATATTGGAACTAGCAAAAAGTGAAGTGATAATCACAGAAAAATGGTATAGTTTCTGGGTAAAATTGTATACACAAACATCTTATCTATTCTTTAGCGTTATGTTTTGAAACATTGTGTTCTTTCTTCCTCCAGAATATAAGAAATTAAAAGATATGTGAAGCTTGTGAAAACTTGGCTAATGAGACATCAAATATAATAGATACGAATTCTTGACCACTTTACATAATAAATGAGGCACTGTACCACAGAGCTGTTTAATTAATCAGAATATTTAGAACTACTGAAAAATGCTTTTCCTTTCAAAGCTTCAATACAAACCAAGAAAGAAGCAACTAGACTATATACAGGACTTGGTAATGTAGTGAAAGAAATGTCACTTAAACAGAACTTGCATGCTAACAAATACTGGAGGCTTCTGGCATCAATCGTCAGTAACAATCAATAGGCTTTAATAGCTAATATTGGAGAAAAGACGACTACTTTTTTTTACGTGCATGAAGTGTTTTAGTGGAGTTAGGAAGTGTTATATAATTTTGTCAATAAGACAGTACCTGTCTTAATTTCTATATCGAACTATAAAATTCCATAGCATACCCTGAAATTGAGAAGCAACAGGAATCTAAGGCTGTCTCAACGTAGTTATCACTACTAACCTACTATCCCATGAATATCAACTTCAACATAAACCCAACACTCAGCTGTTTATACCAACACCAATTTTTATCCTTAACCCAACTCAAATAATATGGACAAACTAAAGAAATATACAAACTCAAATACTAATTATTTAAAGCTATAAATTACATTGTAAGTTTTATTGGGATATAGTTATAAATTATGAGAAAATATCTTTATTTCAAGAAAATTACATGAAGTACCTGAACTTTTATTTTCAGACGGCTTTTTAATATACAGTGGCTTCAAAAGGAGACAGTGAAATTGATCATTAGGAATACACATATGCTGCAGACCAGGTGCATTAGATAATGAAGGTATACGGAGTTGCAGAAGGTGTAATATTTTACTCTCTTCAGTCCACACCTGAAATTTGGCACATATGAAAATCAAATTTCTCGAAGCTAGAAAAGAAATCATACAAATAGATTATAGTAGTTTTTCATATCTGATCATTAGTACGCTTTTGATCATCAAAAGTATGCTTTGGACCCAACGATATGACATACAATCTAATTTACTACATAAAGAGGAACACACTGAAAGAAAAACATTTTTTTTCAAGGAGTGAAAATGAGAAACCTGAAGTTCAACCATCACATTAGTAGTTGAAAGTTTAAGCCAACTCATGCAGAGAGAATATTGATGGTCAACTGATGATTTTCTAGACCTACTATGACAAATTTACAGGCATATCCTAAATAACAAATCTTGAAATTTGAAGAATCCATCATAATACAGTGGACAACAAGAAATAATCATCCACAAATTTCCAAGACATATTTATTCCATCAGCAGAATTCTGAAATTCGTGGATGCATATATCTTGTTATCTCCTGTATCACAAAACCACATGATATCAAGCGACATAACGAAGGAACAATATTTCTTCCGACCACTCTCTTCCTCTTGCAAAGGAAACCAGAATTTGGCAATGCACCTAAAACTGGTGAAGTTACTCTCAACCACTCAACTCTTGAAATGTCAACATCCTTCCTGAGATTTCTCACCATTAGTGATGAGATAATAATGTTATTAGTGCACTTCAACGAAGACTGCAATATGTATTTAGTAATTCGGTTGAACCAACCCTGAAGAGTGGAAACAAAGATGTTTCTACCACCATTTTGCAGATTTCTTCCAAAGGACTTTGCAGAAATTTTGCAAAAAGAAGTCTGTTTTCTACCTCTTAATGGGAGTTTTGGAATTTTGTTAAATAAAGTCTTAATTCCAAATCTCAGGCAAAGTCATGCTAAAACAAAGTCAAAACGTTGTGAGTTCTTATCACAAAATATATATTGTTCATCCATAAAAGGTTTCATTACTTATTTAATTAAAGTCATGTCATGATTGTTAAAATACCAAATACCAAACTTCATCAAACATCACAAGTCAAATAACAAAAGAACTTCAGACATGGAATAATGAAATAAAAGATATTGCATACCATTAATTCCATATGAAAGAAATTATGAATTTAGATGTCATATTTTCATTATTCTACTAAATTAAGAAATTCACAGTAGTTCTCATGCAATAGGTAGATGTGTTCCTCTACAGGGGCAATATCTTACTATTCGTACACAGTGAATTGGAAGACACGTAAGTAATAAAAAAAATGTTTTAAAACTTTTATGATACATATTCTCTGCATAAAAACAATCCTCCAACTATGAATTCTTTTTTACATCTTACCGTTGCTGAAGAAGTACAACTGACGTTCATTCCTGGTGGAGCAACAATGAAAGGGCTCTGTCGGAATGCCCCGTCTCCAGTAGAAGCAGAACAGGGATCACTTGTTTTCCCAGACATTATACCAGTCAGTTGTGTCACAACAGAAGAGGAATTATCTCCAACTTTTGGATCTCGGTTCATTGACATACATGATACAGCTCTACAAGTCTTTCTTTGCTTCTCATTTTTTGAGATTTTGTCCCAATCTACAGGACTATTTTCATCAAATATTTCTTTGTAAACAAACAGAATAAATTTTATGGTCAAAAATGCAGTTGTGAATATGAAAACAAGTTTAAGGCAGATATGAAAAACTGAGTAAAACTATGGGCTAAAACAAATTAAATAAAAGAAAGTACAGGTTTTCGTAAGTGGAAACAATAGAGTTTTCTGCATTTGAAAAAGATGTTACTATAATTTCCATTGAACAGGCTGCTATAAACAAACCATTTAACTTGAACTGGAAAACCTTTATCCTTTCAGGAAACCTTCAATAATAAATTCTTATAACGCTACCAAAGGTGCAATTGACATTAAGGAAAAGAAGCCTTATTATAAATAAACCAAATTGTTAGTCACACAAATTTCAATAAAACTTTTATTTTCAGTCGAAAGATGTTTCAAGGGATGCTTTCTTCACTGATACAGAACAGATACACTTGAGCTGATACAGAAGTGACAAGCACTCTGGAAATTATAAGGTAGTGGATAAATGGCACAAACTATTCTCCATTTCAATAACAAAAAAAAAATTGAATTCAGTAATTAGTCTAAATTGGTTGAAGAAAGGAGAATGAAATATATAGAATTTTACCTGTACTTTGATGTGTCATGTCTTTAGGTTTCTTGAGAAAACTGTTCTCTGAATCATAACAAACTTTTAAAACATGTAGACTGTCCTTAGACATACAGGCTATAACATCCTCACATAATTCAAGTTTCCACGGGACAAAGCTGATCTCCAGCCCAACAGGAGACTCTTCAAAATCAATAAACTTCAATCGAGAAATATCATGAGTTCGTATATGAAAATGGAAAAGAGTTAAGCTCATTTGTGATGCAAGAACCAGGTTTCCTGTAACCTTCAAATAAAAAGAAGAATTAATGTGTGAATACAATACTTCTGTGATTACTACAATACTAGTATAATTTTACCTGGCAACAGGCTAAAGCATTTGGGAATCTTTTAATAGGAAGTTCAATCATTTCAAGTCCGCTAGACCCAGATTGAGCACTGCTAGGAGTGACTCTACCGGCAATCCTAGCTCGCATTGGCTGTGTAGTTAAATTGTTGTAGGGACTAGCATCCCAATTGGCATAAATACGTGCATATACAGATTCTTTACCTTGACGCATCTGCTTGCATTCCAAGGTGGCAACATAATTTCCTATAAAGAATTCTTCAATTTAATATTAGGCATCCAAAACAGAAAAGAGAAACATTAATATAACAGCTCACTATCATATTGGTAAAACACTGTCCGAAAATAATACTGCTATTCACAAAAAGATAAGGTACGCATATTGGGCTGCATAGCGTGGGTGTGAAATCACAAGTAATTGAATGTATGATCAATAATGTGGAAATTCACCACAAATATAAATTATCTTATAATATTATAAAAGTTAAAGTTCATAAAATTGTAAGTCAGTAATTGTACAATTTTGTACTATATGCAAATAA
The DNA here is from genome assembly GCA_002313205.1 of Laupala kohalensis. Lineage (NCBI taxonomy): Eukaryota > Metazoa > Arthropoda > Insecta > Orthoptera > Trigonidiidae > Laupala > Laupala kohalensis. The sequence continues at coordinate 582,323 of NNCF01126675.1, forward strand.
ATTAGCTGAAGGCTAATTGTAAGTAAATAACCACATACCTGTACAACAATGTACCATAAACTGCACTTCGTCCACAGTAGGAAACACAAAAGTTGTGTTACTACCTTTACTCAAGTCACGTACTTCCACAACGTGCTGAGGTAAGGCAATGAGGAGGAGATCAGGCGGAGCAGTAGTAACAGCTAAAGGATCTTCACATGTGTGGATATCCTGACTAGTGAAGTGATGGACAGACATAACACGAACCATCTTGGCAGGTAATATTGACCTGCAAACATTAAGAATGGGAAAATTATTAGAAAATGCTGTTTGAACCAAAAGTAATACAGTAGAGTGTTATCCAAATGTCAGTTATTTCAACTAGCATCATGAAAAAGAAAAGCACCAAAAGCAAATGGTGACTGCGTCAATGTCAAATTTCAAAAAATTAGAGACTCCTCTGCCATAAAAAGGAAGTCAAATTTGTAGCAGTCATTTGTAAGGAACTGTTTTGTGTCACAGAATTAATGTTCATAAATCTTAGTTCATGTGTACTTTAATCTTCTTAAGTGTAATTTAATTATCTAAACCATCCCTGACAACACTAGTTTGGATAATTGACATTACTGTACATCACTATTTCAAGTACTTAGGACAAGATCACGATAACCTACATACAGAGAATTTTACAGAAGAGACTATGAGAACAATATACATAATAGGAGAGGTACGATAATTTCATCAAGTGATACTGCATACATCAAGATGTTCTTCATGTATGACAACTCACTATTTGTGGAGCACAATGCACATCAGGTTTCCATGATGCTCAGACAATGATATCTACAGATATATCTAATGATACAACCCTTTATCTACAAATCATTTCTGGTGGTAACCCTTGAACAAGTCATTCATTATACGTATCATGTACGTATAATGAAACAATACTCATTCAATATAATATGTTACCTGGCAGTGTGGTTAACAGCAATTTAAGTGATTTAATTGCGGTTAACCGCACTGCCAGGTAACATATTATATTACACTGAATGAGAGTGAGTGGTACTGGGTTAAAATAGTAGTGGAAGGGAACCAGCGTGCAAAGCTACAGGTCCCAAGATTGATCCCTGGTCCCATCCCCCATTTTCATTCAATATAACTTAATTAATAATTCATTAAACAACACAGTTAAATTTCACTTATTGTTCTGACTAGATTTCTTTTTACATAATAAAATAATTATCAATGAGAAGTGGATGAGGTAAATAAATGAAGGTATAAAAATTACAACTCGTGAAAAGAGAGTTGAGAGAAAAAAAAAAAGTTAATTATATTGAAATTTATAGCACTATGTACCACAGAATGGAGCCCTGGGTAATGTTTAGTGACACACACTTTGGGAAACAAGTGTCAAACAAAAAGTTTCTACAGAACAGCTCAGATGTTAGTTTGTCATAGAATTCAAAGTGACAAATAATAAAATTATATTAAAAAGTAATAATTAATGCAATAGCAACAATTTGCCAAGTTTTGGCACAGAATATGTTCTGTTATTACATAATTATATTATGAAACAAATTAATAAACTTGGTAAGTATAACCAGAAATAAATCTTCCAAAGGCGAGTCGTGAAGTTGGGAAAAAAAAGACACTTATAATGCTACAAAGAATTTTAATACATTCAGAATTTAGAACATTAAACACTACTGACAAAGTGTTAAAGGTTATAATGAAAAAATGGTCAATGATTTTGAATTTATATAGCTGTACGTAAACTTAGATATTTTTTCTGTACTACCCAGCAGCACTATAAAATATTTTTTATATTATATTTTATTTTGTTACTTTGGATCCTGAAAAATAAGTAAATGAATGAATGAATGAATGAATGAATGAACGAACAAACGAAAAGAATGATTATTTTAACAAAACACAGAAACGTTCTCAGACAGCACGTAAACATCAACAGATGTACAAGAATCGCATGAAATTAATAAATGATCACTAGACTAGCCTCTTTCAATATAAATCAATATATGATATCTTGAAGATATCATCTTTTGATATCTAAAGTGATATCAATGATGTATAAAGTGTACAGAATTTAAAGTTTTAAAAGTCTTAATCACATCATTGCTTGAGTAAATATAAGAAATAAAACACTATATAAAATTTCCCCCAAATATTTTAATAAGTGATAGATAAAAATGAAAAAAAAATTAATTTAACTTAATACCAAGATTACTTGGATTTCTGACATGTAAAGAACTCATGATTTCACACTTAAATAATAAAAAATCGCTCTTCTTATCACTGGGAAGAAAAAAACAAGCTAATCAGAATTTAAAAAATTAACAGATTACTTGAATGAAAATACCTTTCTTCCGTTTGTCCTAACACATTATAGCACAAGATTGATGAGGCCAACTTCAACACCCTATTCAAGCAAGAAAGACTTAAATAAAACTCGGAATATATTGTCATGTATCATATCTGAGAAGCGTATAATAAAAATGAAATTCATGTGAATTTTAGAGCTCTTCACCCTTTATTGGAGTGGAATTTAATGTAGCAAAATTTAATTCTGAAACAGAACCTTAGACATTATCCATAAGTCGCACTGAAACAAATTGCCCAAGTGCAACTTGGACTAGATCTGTTCAATATTATTCATTTCAGACTGAATGACAAGTGCACTCTATCTCCACACTTTTGCTCATTGGGATCTAAAGTTCAAGTTGTGTCACCTTCATGAACCTAACTGTGGTTCACTAAAGTGTACAAAGAGAGTTCAAGACCAACAATAAGTAGATCATACTGCTAAAAGTACTCCATATAATGAACCTGCTCACCACTTAATGAGAATTACAACATGAATATATCTTCATATCTTTCTGCTGTGACAACTAACATATTTTCTTCATTGACATAATAATGAGTTCAACAACTTTATTTCTACAATACTTTGGAATGTTTTGCTTTACAGTTCGAATGCTCTGGTTCTGAGTGATTGTCAGGAAGTTGTCATGAAGCACCTTAAGTAACTGGTTTTAGGGTAATACGAGCACGTTCGAGGCACTCAGACAGCACTTACGGGCGCTACCAAGTTAATAAGTTACAAGAGCAAGATTTCCCAGGAAATACTCAGTAGTAGGCACTCACGCACTCCCAGTACCATGCACTCAATCCTCACCCAAAGCCAACTCAACCCTCAGCCCAGCCACGCTCTTTTTTAGTCGATTATGGTGGCAGTGGCAACATCATTTTCATTTCGAGTGCGCAGGCAACTTCGCCGCTACTTATAAAAAAATACAAATACTTGAGCAAACTCTCTTCCTCAAATTTAAGACATAGATTTTCACAGGACATAAATAAGTTATATTAGATACAAGTCTATGGTATAAGGTCGGTTACACACTGTAACTTGAAAAAGCGGAAAGGAAGCAGTTTGCTTATTGAAAACAAGGAGATGCAGTGGTGGCTTTCGTACCCCCGCCAACCACTTACACATGCTGTAGTACTGGACGGTACTAGACAGTACTAGAGTAGTTAATCACCATGTGCTTTTCTTTAAGGGGGTGGTAGGGCTTACGTTCCATAATTAATTATCGAGGGGCGGGGTAAAGTTATCGTTAGAAGTGCGTTATGGAGGGAAGGGGTATGTTAAAAAATGGTAATTTTGGGGTTACTTGCGTTATTATTGAACGGCCCTATTGCTCGATGAATATTTATCTCCCTATTGCTCTGACAGACTTATCTATTGCTTATCTATTACAGCGATTTGGACATATCTCTTGTTCAGATTGTCGGACACATCTATAAAAATGTAGGATACGAGTAGTCGAGTTAAACAGAACTAGGGTCCCAGGGTCCCAAAAGACATTGCAACACTCAGCACAGACTATGTACTAGAAGCATTTCTCCTTCGATGCTCTCTTGTTTCCTAATCAAATCTTCTTTTAGCCACTTGGTTCGCTAGTATTTGTATTAGTGCGAAGGGAGGGAAGTTTGTTCATCGCGCAACTGTGCTGCCTGACTGCTGCTGATATCGGTACGGGTTGAGGCTGAAGGTCATTTAGGACGTCAGTTGATATATCTTGATCCACTTGTTGAGGGAAGTGTTTTGTGGCCTCCACATTGTCAAAGGATATTTTACGTTATTTTGCATCAATTATAGCGGACTTTGATAATGAGCCTTCAAATTGTGACCGTAAAAACTTCCCCGTTTTCGGATCAGAAACCGGGAACAAGTGGTCTAAGAAAAGCAGTAAAAGTTTTTCAGAAGGAAAACTACACAGAGAATTTTGTACAAAGTATTCTTACATCTGTTGGAAATGAGTTGAAAGGGAGCACGCTAGTTGTTGGAGGAGATGGACGGTTTTTTTGTAAGCCTGCTGCTGAAATAATCATAAAAATGTGTGCTGCGAATGGTGTAAGTAATGGTTAGAAGTGTTGACATTTATTGACAATTTTTATTGTAATGTTCTGCATTTTGATTTTCCTGCATAATCTTTGGAGCATATATTCTTTCAACAGTATTTAATTTACTGTCTGAGTTTGGATAAGTCATGTAATTTGACTGGGATGAGAAATGAGTGTAATTGGATGAGCTCCAAGGAATGAGTGCAATTCATTTCCAGAATTTTATATTTTGAAGATCCCTGTCCAAAAATGTCATGTATTTTTTATTTAATATTTGGGCTTGAAGTGTGAAATTATGATGACTAGGCATATTTGAATGTAGAAATGTGCAAGTATATTATCATTAAAAAATATTTTGTCAGTATAATTTAACACTTTTAAACAACCAAAATTTGCATATTTTGTAGTGAATGTATTTATTCATTTTTATGCGGGGTTATGTGTGAAAGAACATTTCAGATTTTGCTGAATCAATGAGAGTAGTAATTTCTAATATTGAACTTGTGAGCTCTGAAGACACTTTCTTCTTTCCTTCAGTGGTTTCACACATTCAATACAATTCTACTCTTTAATATGGAGAAACGATCTGTTTAATGTCCTTTTTGTATTAAGAGAATAGTATCATTTGGTTCAGATTACCTACTTTGTCTCAGAAAATGTTTGATTTCTGTTGTCTTATTTGAAACATATTTCTTCATATTTACAGGTATCGAAAGTGATTGTCGGAAAAGATGCCATATTTTCAACACCTGCCATATCATGTGTAATAAGAAAACTCAAACTCAATGGAGGAATTATTTTGACAGCTAGTCATAACCCTGGTGGACCGAATGAGGATTTTGGAATTAAATTTAATACTTCTAATGGTGGTAAGAAAAATGTGACATATACAATACAATAACACATCTTTCTTAATTTTGCACCGTTCCTTTGCTCTCCAATGTTTGTTGTAGTAACTATTTAAATTTTCCTGAGGTATCAACTGAAGAAGAGGAATGAGGAGACAGGTGAACACTACTTGAACAATTCTGTAATATTTTTATGCTACCATACTATTTCATTTATTTTGTGTAGCATCGCATAAAATATCTCATTTAATTTTTCTTGAAAAGTAACTTCCACATTATTTTAGTGAAATGAAGTAAAATTGGCAATTGGTAACGTACAATGTGAGAAAGATTTCTTAATTCTTTTAATGATATTTGCTTTCTTTATATTGTACGTGAATGTGTTGCTTTTAAAAATCAATTCATCACATTGTACTGAAAACTTTTCGAAATTTGGTGTTAGGTAATACATTGCGTAAAGGGACATCACAATCAAGTATTCAAAAAGAAAGATTTTACTCTTTGATTCTAAAATTTTTTTGCACCAGTGTTTGAATTTAAATATGGAAAATATCATTCAAAAATTTTACAAGCTCAGAAGTACACTAGATTTTTTGACACTTTTGTTACTGATTGCTTTTATTAATGAATTTATGTATAATAACTATTTAAAAAGAGAGTGTACACCTTAGTAATAGATCACACATCTATAGAATAAATTGAGGAGACAAGAAGGAAAATCAAAATTACACAAAAGGAACACTAATCAATTCTTTCTTTTCTTTCTTTCTTTCTTTCTTTGTTCCTTCTGAGCACATTCCTAGAGATTGGCTTATGTGTCATATATTAATTTGGACAGATTGAAAAGCAAGCTGTTGCCGCGTATTTTTGAAATGAGAAATGTGATATTTCTAATTCAGTGATTTATTAAAGAATATTACTTGTCACCTCCTGCTGGTTTGGGAGTGAGTATATAAACACCTTTTCAAGAATTGATTGTTTAACTTTGAAGTTCCATCGGAGAACACTTTGATTTCAAAACTTTCATATCCTCTTGCCACCAAAACCAGAGAAACACCAAAGTATCATTTGGCAGGAGCTTACGATGGGACCGAGGACTCTCAAAACACGCCCCAGATGAACCATGTAAGTGGAGTGTTCAACGAACGTCGGTTTGACAGCTCTCAACAAGTATTCTAACCTATTATTTTTTTAGCAGTTGGATATTATTAACATTTCAGAAGACTTAGTGCAAGGAACTATGTTAATCATAGAATTAACATGTTATGTAGAAATTCTAAAATCTGAAGTTGTGGTATGTTTAATACGATATTTGCGTGCAGTAACATATTTGGTTTAAAACCTTTTTTAGTGATAGTTCCCTTGTCAGATAAATACTTATGGTTTTGAAGTGCGGTACATAGGACTAAAGATGAGAAAATAAGTTGTTCATTAACACGTATAAACATTTTTTGGATTTCCTAACTGTTCAAGGGTTGAATTTTTTCAGTAACTAATGATTTTGATAATTTAAAACTTAACTGAATATTATGTACAGGTAACACTTGTTTCTCAGGTTTTTCTCCACAGTTGGTAATGTCCTCTTAAGTGTCCTGTGTTTGACTCCTGTTCTGATCTCTAGGATCATGAACGCAAGCTTATTCTTTCTTGTTTTGTGTATAAATAAACAGACATTCATTGTTCTGTTGGTAAAATCTTTGAAATGTGAAATCTTTCACGTTTTCACCTGCCCAAAAGATGTCACATTTCTCAACTTTTTCTTCTGAGCAGCACAAATATCAAATTTCATGACAAAGTAAACCATGCTTCAGTTATTTATGTAATGACTAATCAAGTTCTCTTTCTCCCTGCAATCTTTTCTTTTAAAATGTGAATATAGTGACATGAAAAGAATTGTTTTATTTTGAATATTTCTTCCAAGTCCCACATTTTTTGTTCACTGTATAATTCTCGAGTCCTTGATACTTAAATGGATTTTTCTTCAAGGTCCTGCTCCTGATGAAGTGACAAATGAAATATTTTCTTTGAGTAAAGTGATATCTGAATATTTTATTGTCCCAAACTTGAAATGTGATATATCCAGTGTTGGTGTACAAATATTTGATGTGCGTATCTCGTGAGTATGAGGAAAATTGCATTGATTGTCTTTTTTCTGTATTAGTTGCTTTTCCTTAAGTTAATTATTCACATAAAATTTTAAATGTAGAGTACATTTTTATGAGCAATTCAAAAAATAAAATTATTTTTTCTTTTATTTTCAAATAATTTATAATTTCTGAGAGAATATTACATTAAGTTGTACATTGCAATTGTATTATAGTTCTCCTACAGCAAATTATTTGATTCAGGTTATTAGAATAAAGAAATCCATGATTTATTTTAACATCTTTCTCACTTGGTATCATTCCATTTGTTTTTTTAAGATTGTTATTATAAGTTACTTTGGGATAGTTGGTTGAAGTGTAGCCCAATTAATCAATTTTATCTTTCTATTCGTCCTAGTTGAATGTTAAAATTTGTGGAATAACCGAATTACATCTCCACAGATAGAAGTGGATGCTAGTTTCTCCTCTCATAGGAAATGGAATTAATTTTGTTTTGTGTGGTAAGAAAGCAAGTATCTGGGGTAAAAAGAAAAAGATAAGGCAAATTGCAGGTTTTGAATGGTGGTCTGTGTTATAGATAGTTATGTGAATTGATTGCATGTTTAATCGCCACTTATTTCTTACTCCTTGGAAATCTAGTTTAACATACTTGCTGTGAGCCTTATTCTGATTTTGTGGCATTTATGTTTTCTATTATTTATTTATTTATATTTTCTGATTATTTGGGTAACTTTAAGGGAGACGGTGGACATCCGTTTCCCCTATGCCACTAATGCTATTTTTTTACTTCTTAAGGTACGCTTTTTGGAAAAACTACTAAAGCTAGAACATATTTCCAATGTACACAGATAACATATTTAACAATAATCCTAAGTAAATTTAACTACATGAGATTTATAGAAACTGGGTAAAAATAATTGGATTTTTATGGCTATTTTAATTTTTTTGGCACATGTTTTATAAACAATTTTCCACCTAAACAATTTTTCTCAATTTACTAGGGTATACGCATTGCTATCTTGCACATTTACTGTATGAATCTTTAATGTTTTATATTTTTTAGTTTCTGAGATAATTGTACCTGATAGTGAAAAAAAGAGAAAAAATTGGTTTTGAGAAAAATTTATTTAAAGTTAACACATGTATGTTGTGGAAGAAATTCACAATAAAAACTTACATTAATATTTTCCTGAACCATTTTGAGCTTCATCTTAATCAAATTGGTCTTACTTCTTTATTTCCAATGATCTTTTCTTTTTTCTGGCTACTTTGGTGCAAACCAAGAAAAAATATTATTTATGAATATATTTTCAATTTTGAGAAGAAGGGGTGTGGCATTTAAATGTTTTGTATGTGAACGCTTTCAAGGAAAAAAAAGGTCATGAATTAATTATTGGATTCAAATGAAACAAAGAACAGTTTACGCAGAAAAGAGCGAGCAATTCATATCCATATAGAACAAAAAATTGATTTTTTCAATCTATTTGCTTACTGTCTCCCCTTAATGTTATTATGTCATCATGATGAATATTGCTACCACTAAATTATGTTCTCCTTTTAAACAGGACTTATTTCTCACTGTAAATGTATGTCGTTTTACAGATTTCTGGTAACAAATTCACTGTGGAAGTTATAGATTCAGTTAATGACTATGTGACATTGATGAAGGAAATATTTGACTTCCCCTCCTTGAAAACTCTAATTCAAGGAGATGAACAAAATCCAGGATTAAGAATTTTAATTGATTCTCTAAATGGAGGTTGGTGGGTTTTCAATAATACTTCTTTTTAGGAATTCAATGTTCACTGTTACATCATAGCATTGAATTGCAGTTACTGGTCCTTATGTGAAGAGAATATTTGTTGATGAACTAGGAGCATCTCTTAGCAATGTCGCAAATGTAATCCCATTGGAAGATTTTGGCGGTAAACACCCAGATCCTAATCTTACATATGCAGCAGATTTAGTAAATGCCATGAAGAATGGTGACTATAATTTAGGTGCAGCATTTGATGGAGATGGAGTAAGTTGTGCTTTTACTTGGCAAGTAATTGAGTTAAGATTTCGTAAAAAATATCAAATTGCATATCTTGCTTTCATTTAGCTTCTTATATATGGAGTTTGGGAAGAAGGCAAGACGTTAAAACTTTTTTTTTAATTTTTAGGACAGAAATATGGTTTTAGGTTATAAAGGATTTTTTGTTAATCCGTCTGATTCATTAGCTGTGTTAGCTGATAATTTGGACTGTATTCCATATTTCAAGAGTGGTATTAAAGGACTTGCTCGAAGTATGCCTACTAGTGCTGCTGTAGACAGGTATTATACAGCAGTGTGTACTTAGTTATAATTTCTTTTCTTCATCTCTATGGGATGTTTATTTTCATGTTTCTTTAAGTACTCTTTGCATCTTAGTTTTTGAAAAGACTGCCTACGAAAAGAATTTTCATGTGAACCAATCTAGATACTGTCCTTATAATGGAAAATGCTTGAAAATAATATAATCAAAATATGAAAATATGTTGTACCAGAGAAGTATATTTCAGCTGATTAAAAATATAATACTCAATTTTACAAAAAAAATATTCACTAACTTTAGATGCAGCAGAAAGGGCTGGTATTGCTTCTACTCGAGAAAATGTCTAACATTAACCTTTTAAGATATTGAAAAGCTCTTTCTTTCCATTTGTATTATCCCCTGCCAATGATTTTATAGTATTTATTTCAACCATTTTTTATTTTACTTTTGTTCATCTTGAATTTTGGGCATTGATCTCATCTTACAACTTGCACATATTTGTCAAGTACTTTTTGCAAATGAAACGCTTGGTATTATTCATGATTTATGAATGTATAGTTAAAATAATGTTTAAGATCATAGTCAAAACCAATATGTTAAATTTCTAGTTCAACTATGTTGATATTACTAACATTAATTATGGAATCACAAGAGTTGTATAGTTATTTTCACTTCTCTAGTTAGTAATGATTTTCTGTAATGGGTCCTGCATGTCACTAGCTTGAAGACATATGAAGTCAATTGCATTCTTGAAGTAGATATTAAAGGAGTGTATGTTTAGCATTTCGTTGAGTATTCTTTATCCTACGTAAACCATAATTAGCGAATTGGAACTGCTCAAACATGTCAAACTACTAACTAAAGTTGGCTTTCATAAATCTTCAGCTGTTGTTTTAGAAATCCTTACTTTTTTTAACTTTTCAGAGTTGGTTCAGGCAAGAAAACAAAAGTGTATGAGACACCTACAGGATGGAAATATTTTGGAAATCTCATGGATGCTGGCAAAATATCAATATGTGGTGAAGAAAGCTTTGGGTAAGAATTTGACTATGGAACTTTGTGAATCTTTCAAGTTTGGGTAACACACATGAGGTCTTCAGAAGCAAAGAAGGTTAACTCTATTTTTATAATAATATTAAATTTAGTGTCAAAACTGGAGTTGCTGCAAACTGCTGAACAGAAGAATGTGGGTTGATTCTGCATTCTGCTGGACATGTTGAGGTTCTGGGTTCAGGTGTCCCTACTGTACACCCTACAAATTTCGATTAAGTACCTTATACTCCATGACATTTTTTCCAAATTCCTTCCCTAGACATGTGTTTAGGTGTAAGATCAGGCTGGAAGGCCTGAACCTTGCGTCACAAAAAATTGAAGATTTAATAATAATATAAAAATACTTTGGAAATTAACAAATGAATCATTACAATAAAGTAACTGTTAAGTGTGACAGTATATGATTAAATTAATAAAGTTTATAAAATCTGGGAGATTCACTGAAAATTAACTTTTCATAGTTAAGCATTCATTGTTTGTTTTAACTTAAACTGCAAAGATACTTTAGTTAGACTACCATTTTCACAACAATTTATTTTTCCAGAGGTAATTGAAAAGCATCTGGCATTTCAGGCTCATCAATTTTCTGGTGGTACTGTATTAAATTGTTATACTAAATGTGTTTCAGCACAGGTTCTGATCATATTAGAGAAAAAGATGGCATCTGGGCAGTTTTGGCATGGCTTTCAGTTCTTAGTTCGAAGAAATTATCTGTTGAAGATATTTTGAAAAAGCATTGGTTGCAGTATGGTCGTAACTTTTTTACAAGGTAAGTTACATCTTTTGTGTCAGTGATTATAGATTTCATGAAACAGATGTAGATTTCCTCATTTATTCCAAGTGTGTCCTTAACGTTTTTTATTAATGACTATATTACACAAGGAAATTCTATCATGTTCTTCATAATTTGAATATAAAGTCAATTAGATTATCATTACTGACAATTTTTAGATTGAATTTGACTGTTAAAATATTGTGTTCGTTTTACATTATAGTAATAGAAAATGTTTTAAAAAAAGATAATCAATCTCTCAGAATGCATGAAAGCATCATTTTGGAAAAGTAATGATTTTTCTGAACAATATGTTTTGCTTCATCATTTTCATGTAAATGGAATGTAATTTCATTTAAATGTTTCTGTACAGTGGCAATTGAATGACTTGTATACCACCTAGTATTCTGTAATGAATTGTCATATTTTAATCAGGCTTGGTTTTTATGTGATTTCATGATTAATGTTGAAATTCATTTTTTCTGTGAACATTGCTGTCTGACTGGGATTTGAGACATCTTCAACTTCCATGCAAAATAATTTGTTATTTCAATTTACTAAGGTTCTTAAAATTCTGGAGAGTAAATTAGTTTATTGTCCTCCACATGGTCATATGCAATTTGTAACTGCTTTTTTGACAATAAGGTTTATGATTTCCATTTTAATGGTCTTGAGCTCTTATTTTCAATATGTGTTCATTTATTTCAGATATGATTATGAAAATTGTGATGCTGAAAAATGTTCTCAAATGATGCAGAAGTTTGAGAGCTTAATAACTTCTCCTGAGTACATTGGTACTGAGTATAGTGATTCAGGAAAATCCTACAAAGTGAAACTAGGAGACAATTTCAATTATACAGATCCTGTTGATGGAAGCAAAGCTTCAAAGCAGGTTAGTTTATTTGTATGTTTGTGCAGGAGTAGGACTTCTGATTTATCTTATTTTTCCCTCTTCTTTACATTATTACTACTACTACTATTATTAACTCATTGTTGTCTGAAATTTCTTAGAATTTTTGCAACCACTGGGGCTGAATTATTCTCATCATCTCAGTAGCGCATACAATGACAATTTCTTAGGCTCTCTAAAATTATGTTAATTTTTGTTTTGACATTTTACGGACATTGGTAATGTAACTTCTGAACAGAAAAATTAAATTTATCTATATTTGATGAAAAAAATAATTTTATTAAACTTAGTGTGATACATTTCAAAAAAAATTCACAAACGTAAGGGAACTAAATGTTTTTTACACCTAACTGTCTCTGATCTCTCTCCCGTTCCTGCGCGCACTTCGCACTACGTCGTCCCATTCCTAATCAGTCATCCAAAGCCTATCGCCCACTCTGCAAATTCTGTCGACCCAACAAACATTTCATTCTGTAAACACCTTTATGCCACCGTGATCACGTACTTCAACAACACACTACCACCACTTCACTCCAACAAGAAAATAAATAAATAAAAATATCGATGGAAAACTATCAATATTCAACAATGAACTTCTGGAAGATTTAGAGAACAAGTATAAATAAAGATATGAATAATATCTAGTAACAATAAGTTGAAATCCGACCTTAAAGGACGGATGCTGCCCGTCTTTCGTCAGGAAGTCACCCTAATTTAGAGGACGGGTAGTGCTCATCTTTCATCTCTGTTGGGTTAAAGAGGTGTCTGTAATTTTCATTATTTACTACTAAAAGTATATCACCTGTACAATACCACATTTTAAATCTCGCTGTTCTTTGCCCCACAACAAACTGCCCTTTCTACTAGCTCAACACACACTACTGCCTGAAATGCTCTGTTTCCTACTTTCTCACCTACTTCGTCACACAATCTCTCCCTGACGGCTCTCTCAAAGAACACAATGACCAATTACAAAATTGAACACTACAGAAGGAAGAACAGATTTCTAAATAGTTGTTTTTTAAATTAAATGCTAATGTAATAATTCCACAACAATTAATGGTGTGAATTGGAAGCGTTTCCTAAATTATGATGTGTTGCTTGACTGAATTATTTATTTAGAATATCAGATGACTCATTCCGTTAAGTATTATGTTGTTTTTTTGTAAGTTCTCAACACCAATTTTCTTTAATTCTGGAACTAAGACAGTACTTCCTTTGTAATTTTTTTAGGGGGTTGTAGAGATGGATATTATAACAATGTTTGAGAGGTTTTGTTTTGTAATGGTTTTCTTAGAAGAAAACTGGAGCTGTTTCTTATGGTGTGGTGTATTTGTCAAAAACCATAGCAGAATTTAATTGTTTTTTGTTGTTTTTTTTGCGTTAAATATTCTTCCGTATGGTTTAAGTGATGAAGATGCCTGATGTGATGATGTAGTTGGTGCTTGGGTATTTGTTGCTAAAATGAAAGAAATAGGACTTGAGTTATATCTTGAGTATGTGACAACTTAGTACTCATATGGTTACTACTAATCTCATTATTTCACCTCTAAAAAAATACTACATTATTAGAGAAAATTAATTCATTGCAATTGTCGTCTTGTAACTATCTTATTCAGAGAATTATGAAAACTACTCAACAGGATGTGTTAATAATTAAACCTTTTCATCAATACTATGAAAGAATAATTCACATTTGTGCATTCTGTGTGCAGGGTTTGCGTGTTATATTTGAAGATGGTTCTAGATTTGTTGCAAGATTAAGTGGTACAGGAAGCTCTGGAGCTACTGTTAGACTGTATGTTGAAAGTTATGAAGCCGACTCTGAAAAAGTACTTGGAGATGCTCAGGTATGGTGAAATTGAAAACAAATATCCAGATATGATTCAGATTATGTGATATAATTATATATGAGATTTGTTATTATATTACGTTTAGTTTTTATAGAATGATGCGCAGTAGTATTGATTCAGTTGCTCTGAAATTTACTTCTGACTTAAAATACTATGGGAACTTAACAGTTGAGTCACTATTATAAAATATTCTTTAAGTGTAGGTGGAGTGTGTGCACAACATCATCTGATGAATATTTTATTTTACTTTTGAAATTTGTGAACAAACGTTTTTTGATGAGTGCGTCCTTTAAGTTTTAGCACAGTATGGAAAAGCCTATTGCATATTAATCTTGCTACACTCGTATGTATGTAGAGAGTGCTGTAGGGCAAAACATTTTCTGAATTTAATGATGAATTCTGACCAAATATTGTGCACAAACAATTTTATCTGTTTCAAGGTTCCCACAAAACAAATTATGTAAATAGGTGCAAAATAAAGTAAAAGAATATATTCAGTGCTTGACCTACAAATCTATTTATCATAGAATTGACTACTCTATTTTTTACATATTTCATCCATTATTAGCAATGACAACCACATTGAGTATTAGCAGGATAAGAAGTACTTTTACATGTGCATTATAAGGATGCAAATTCTGGGAAATTTAACATTATGGGAGCAGGATGAAGATTACATCAAAAATACAGAAAAATTGAAGGGTTTGAAAAATTGGTGTTAAGGAAGGGAAAACTTAAATTATGGGATAGATAAACCAGGGTTTACTGTGTTTTACTACTTTTAATGTTTTTGAACAATATCTAAATGCCTATTTCAGTATTATAAAACACTTATGCAACTTAAACTTTAGTTTTATCAGTGAAAATATTATATATATTTTTTATCATTATGAAAATATTCTAGATCTACATTGAATATTAAAGTGAATTGTACTTTTGGGAGAAAGTATTTTCATAATATTAAATTTCATTTTTGTGAATCGTCAATTTGTTTCCCCTATGAGTTTTAATTGGATGTATATTGTCCTGCAGGTGATGTTGGGGCCTCTAGTATGCATTGCACTGAGTGCCCTTCAGCTACAAGAATTCACTGGTTGTGACAAGCCTACTGTCATCACATAAATTGAAAGTTGTTCAATTTATTTTTACTTGTGGGTTTTTAATTTTTGTGGATTTTTAAAAATCTTCCTAATCATACTTAAATATCAAATAAACAATGATTGTTGTGTTTTGTGAATTTTATTTGTTTGTTGTAATAAAATAACTTGTCTCTTAATTTTGATACATACCTCTGAATACTCAACTGTTCTGAACTGTTAAGAAGTCATTTGGGCTTCCTTTCTTCTTCCTTACAAAACTATGGGCAATTGTCAATATCTTTTACTCTTGAACAGCCTGAAATCATACTGAAAATGGCTTAAATTTTCTACAGTGAAATAATGCTGTGTTTAATGTTTGTATTATACAGCAAATAATATTGGGAAAAGAAAGATAATTGTTGAAATTAAGCTTATCCTCGATGTTTTATATGTACTGTAGCTTTCTGATTAAATCTTCTTAATCAACATGAATAAAGTTGATCTCAAATTCAGTATAACCTGAAATATATGTATGGTATGTGTTTTAAGGACTTTAAACAGATAGTGGTAAATATTAAGAAATTATGATATGTAACAGAATAATAAAATTGATTCTTTGGAGATATCTATACACCATGAAACAGCAAGAACTATCTCACTTTGAAATAAGTGGTATACTAGAAATAATGTATTTTAGTTAAAAGAAGACAAAATTACAGAATGGCATTTAAAGACTATTCCCAGAACTGTGTGAAGTAGTTTGCGTACCTGTTTCAATTGATGGGCAAGCATAGGTCTGCTCACAAATTATGATGTAGAATGCTTTCTTTGTCTTGAATGAACTTCTCCATTATGTCATAAAAATCGGTGAAATTTTCTAAGACTGCTCATGTGACTGAAGAAATTTCTCTAACTGGGTCCTAATCTTGACAGAAGTCATAACAGTGTGATGTCTGGTAAATTCTTCTGTATTCATGTAATTTTTGTTTGTGTGGTTGTAATAATTATATGATCTTACAATTATGTGCTGCAAACAAGTGCTAGTTTATGAAAGGTTATTATTTAATTCAAAAACTTGAAGCAATTTCGTCTCAAATCTACCCCTTTCTCATTACACGTTTGTATGTTTACATAAAAGTTTTCTTCATTCAATTGTCAATGGAATCTTGTCATAGTATTAAGATAGAGAAAATGAACTCTCCGGGCAAATTATTTTCTTATGGAATTTCAAAATAAAGCCACCAAAATCAAAATGTACTATTGTATGTTGGGTATTCCTCAGGTATTCAATGCTGTGTACTTAGGTATTAGGATTTTAGTAATTCCGTGGTTTTCTCATTTCCATGTTCTGTCTACCACAAATATCTACTGCTGCCATATAAAAATTCTTTGTGGAACAGTGGAGTCTACCATAAAATATGGTTCAATTTAGGTTGGATACATGCTCCTTATGTTATACTACTATTTTTTTAAATCTTAAATAATTTAAATATAACAAACACATTTTCCAGAAGGGTTGGATTGTTTGTAGAGATGGCTTGTTTGGGGCTGCTAATGCAAGAAACACAAATGGAGTGACCCTGACAACCTCATACCCTCTGGAACTGTTTGAAAACTGAAATACTTACCCCTCAAAAGAGACAGGGGAATTTGGGGTTGGTCTTCGTGATTGGGGTTATTTTTTTCACCTCGCTTTGCAGTGGGGCATTATAAAGTCAGTTACCATTATCCCCTGATGGTCATACACAGTTTGTAACTGCTTTTTGACGAAGTTTGTTTATTTATTCATTTATTCAATTTCTCTTAATTAGACTTTCCATGTCAGGAAGGCTTCTTTTTCTCTTTTTTTTCTATAATTGTAGCCTTATGACACTTTCGGGTTGTTCAGGTTGAAAGGGATGACGAAACCTCCCGTTATTCGAGCCCCAACATGAGGACACCTCCAAGCTAAATGTCACAATGATATTCAAAAACCTTGAAGTTATGGCGAGAGTGCTGCTGATTTTGAGCGGATGTATATTGGTCTGTTTTTACGGAAGCTTCCCTCCCCCAAATTTCCATTTTACGCAGTCCATCTTCCCAAATTTTCAATGGCGTAGTTCGCACAGGGGCACGTTTGTTTATGTCATAAGTTATCGAAGTAGTACTTGAAACTCGTGCATATCTTTATCTTCTGTCTAACCGACCTTGCCCAGCTTCGCAACGGGAGATTTTGCAGTTGTGATATGATTTATTGTACGTAATAATTTAATTTAGCAACAATCGCGCGTTTACATACGAAATTCAATGACAATTAGTACGCGATAATTAGCGTAGATTCGCCCAAACGCTTTTCACTCTAAAATCATCCTGTTGAAATCGGAATTTTGAGAAATCCTTATACATTATCAACATCTCGTCAAAATTCTCTCACCTCGTCGAAATATAGATTGCGCGTAATATAAGTCGACGAGCGAATAATTTATCAAAATGTCTTGATTTCCACGATTCCCTGGAGTAGACGTGTGTATAAGATTGCATTGAATTTCCCTCATCTTTCGAGTGACGTTAGTCGATCTTCATCGTGAATATTCGCCATTATCCGGGATCTCCCCAAGTTGTCTTCAAGGCGAACTGACAATAAGACCTCCGTGGCGGTCATGTGGTATTCGGTGGTCATGTCATGACGTCCGTGCTAGGGACTGTCATGATCTCACGATGGGTGGTACTCTTTAAAATTTATGCAGTATGAAGTTACGCCACAAGAATGGAAAACTTCAATAGCATCTGACTCTTGAAAGATTTTTTTGCAATTTTAATGCAACGATACTGTGAGAGGTTCATCGAAATGCCAGCTTTTATCCCGTTGTGTTAGTCATCGAATGTGATTAGTGGAAGGTGACGTTAGTCAGCTTCCATCACATTACAACATTTATAATGGATTTTTCGTTCAGCGTTAATGATATTTTCAGTGATAATATAAATAAAATCAAACGTGATTTATTGCCTCGAGGTTTTACCGGAGATGTTCGTGCTGTGTGGTATGTTTTTTGTAAATCAATATGATAATGATTGACATTTAAATTGTATGTCTCCTTTTTATTGGATTTTGAGAACAGTCAATTTTTAAAGTTGATTTAGTACACAACATTTGGTCAAATTTTGCTGTTACTTTTGCTTCAGAATTTTGTTTTTGTTTATGAAAAATAATTTTCTTTGCTCTGTGTAAATAAAACCCCTTTTTAAGAACTAATTCACTTAATGTGTCTTTCATTTTATAATTTGTTATAGATTTCTTAAAATTTAAGTAAGGAATGTTTTTATTTTTGATTTCTGGAATTTAAAAAATTTGATAGTTTGATAAATTATTAATTTATTAGAATACATTACTTTGGTTTTTTAATTAATGCTTATTTTTTAACCAGTTTTCTTATCCCTTTGGAGCTATTTCAAACTATTATTTAAGGAGACAAAATAGGTCTGATTATTTTGCAGAGTACCATTTAGACATATTCATCTATGAACTAAACATAATGTTGAAATACTATGAGTTTAAACATTTCATTTAGGACCAATGAGCTTAATTTATGTGTTTTAATTTTAACAGATGAGGAGTTCATTGACAATTAATCATTTTGTGCAAAACCGTTCATGTTTGATTTATAACAAGAACATAAATTGTTTCTTGTCTCTGTAAAATTTTATTCCATGGAATAAATGAGTATATGTTTTATATAATTAATTATACAAATTTATAAATAAATATATATAAATTTAAATACATAGAATAAATAATTATTGGATATGAGATATTTTCTTCTCTGAATAAGTTTGGTTTTCTTTATTTAAAGGAAAAGGTATGTCATTATTTTGAACTATAATTTGGATTGTCAATGGTTAGGGTTTTCAATTATTAAAGTTTTCTTCATCCCTTGATGTGACTATACTGTAATATTTAACCAGGGCTGCTTATATTTTTATTTCACTTAAAGTAGCAAGTCCTTGGCAGAAGTGTGTCATATTAGTGTATCTTCTGAAATTTTTATAGCAGACTATATTCTGATTTTTCAAAATATGAAATCTCTGGGTGGTATATTTTATCCAGTTTTATTATTTTGCTGTATGTTTGTTATTTTAGGCAATATCTTCAGTTTTAATTTTATTATTTACTTGTTGGATTTTTGGTTTCTACCTTGATATGTTGTTCGATTTTGCTAATTGGTCACTTAATGTGATGAGTATTCTGCCTTTTCTTGAATCTTACTTCAGCTGTAATGTGATGGTAGCTTTTTATCTTTACCAATGATAACCCATTATCAGTGTATTGACTTTGGTGGATTTAAGGGGCTTCTCATGTGCCTTTTCTTGGTTTATTTTCATCTTTAAACAGTTGATCACATAGTTGTATGTATATTTTTGGTAATTGCTCAATTCTTTCCTGAATATGTTTCTTGATAATGGAAGGTTTAATTTCAACCCTTGCATGCAAACTGCTGAGAATTGTACATTGAGAATAGCTCATAGTACAATCCCTAAATTGTTTTTATAACCTTGTGAAGTAGCTCTCAAATAAAAAGTTTTTATAAAATCACTGTATAGATTTTTGGGAGAGTAAAATACCAGAACATTTTCATAAATATATCTTTTAATCCTTGTTTGCTAACATTTTATTAATGTTTCAATGTATTAGGTATGTCTTTTTTATATTATTTCTTTTCTCTTCCTTCTTTTCGTATTTCTGTGCCTAATTCAACTGACAACTTTCAGTGTACTTGTTAGGTCAGATTCATGTTACGGGTACTGGAATGATGCTATAAAATCAATGAAAGTGATGCTATAATTCTGGAGTTTTTTCTACAATTTTGTTCATTATTACTTCTTTTCTTTAGGAAATGTGAGTCACAAGTATGTGATATTGTTGATGCTATGGGAATTGCATCTGCCCGAGCTCAAGGCCTTCAGAAAGCTATAACTACTGGTGAAAAATTGAGATCAAATGATCATACTTTGTACCTGCTTACTGATGCAGAAGGCAATGGGTATGATTTTTCCTGTTCATGTTACTTTTTCATTTTGAGTGTAAATCAAGTATTTTAGAATTTCGTACAGATTTTTTTTACATGTAATTAATGAAAGAGCTGATAAATATTCCTACCATACTGTGAAAAAGTATGATTTTTTAAATATATTTTTCATTAGAGTCATTCTTGTAATTTGTCATGTCCAGATGTTTTAATATTTCAATTGTGTTCTGGTTTTATCGTATTTCAAACTACATTTAACGTTAACTGAAATAAACCCAATTTATTTCAGAGGGAAGGGTGTTGTTGTAGGACTCTTGAAAGTTGGGAGAAAGAAACTCTTCGTGTTTGACTCTTCAGGGAAGCACCATGAAATGGAACCTCTGTGCGTGTTGGATTTTTATATTCATGAGTCGATGCAGAGGATGGGTTGTGGAAAACATTTGTATGAACATATGTTGAAGGTGAATAATCTTATTTTAAAATTATAATATTCATAATGAATGCTTCAGTAGGCTATATAATTGATTAAATTGATACGAATTATTAAGTGTAACTATGTTGACATGTTACCGTTTAATTTTAGGAAGAAAACATCAAACCAGAACAGTTGGCTATTGATCGACCTTCTGGAAAATTTTTGGCTTTTCTTCATAAACATTATGGTTTATCAAAAACCATTCCACAAGCAAATAATTTTGTAATATTTGAAGAATTTTTTTCTAACCTTGCAGGTTAGTGATGTTTGGTTTGGAAAGGTGTTTTTCTAATTGCTTGTGTGCTCTATGTGGTCTCTCTTTCCTTAAGTGGACTTCAAAATTGTGTTTGCATTTGCATTCTTGTTCACGAATTTTGCATTGTTAACAGTTTCCTTCATCCAAGTTTATCTTGGATCATCCTTCATCCAAGTTTATCATGAAAAGGAGTATGAGTGCAGGGGCGTACCCAGGATTTATTTTTAGGTGGTCGTCTTGTTCTGGGGAGTGGTCCATTGCTGCATAGTAAAGTATACCCTCTCCAGGCAAGCGAGAGTGCGGGGGCTCTCTCACAGGAATTTTTTTTTGTATTTTTCACCTCAAAAACTCTTTTAAATGACCTTCTCTATAAGTTCATGGAATGCACTCATGAATTTGTTATTTTAAGAGAAACAATGTCCTTAAATCATGTAGGTCTTTTATTAATTTTTTAAATTCATAGTTACATCTTTATTTCATTCACATTTCCAGTCACCTTTTTATCATAGAACCAGTCATTGTTTGTTGAAACTTTTTTCAACCTTGTGTTTCGTGTCTGTGACATATCATGAATTAATCAAGCGGATGGAATACTCAAAAGATTAATGAACCAAAATGCTCTAACCTAATACTTCATTGTTTCATTTTTTTATATATGTGTAAAGGAATATCAAAATCTGGAGGAAGAGAAACTGCTGCAGTGCCTGTCATCTGCGACTATTAAAGTCAATTTATAAGGTCCTATCTTTGAAAAGATATATTCCTTTCAAAATGGCAGCATTTCCAAAAAAGTTGCATTTCACAACTCTACTGTCCAAAAAAATAACTATTTAATTATTTAAATTCTAAATTATTAATTGTGTTTAAACTGAATTGTATACCAAAATTATTCATCTCGCCGAATAAGTCTGAAAAGGTGGTTTGAGGGAAGGAGTCGAGCCCTTTCCCCCATATCCCCTATGGGTGCGCCACTGTATGAGTGGTACTGTAATTCTTGATATTGGTCTATCTTGGTGTGTTGGTTATAGAAATGTATTATATGTTGGGATTATGTTTGGAAACATATTATACACTGTGTATTTGTATGATTTAAAAGTGGAATTTGGTGGAGATTCTGACATGAAAAAAAAAAGTTATTCAAATATTTATTTACCTTTAATTTTTTTATATTTTATTGGCTAAGACAATTACGTTTGCTTAACAATTTTCTCATAATCTTGTGTAATTTGATTTGCTGTAATTAAAAGAAATTTTAAAAATTGTATCAGTTACCTTTGAAGAGGAAATTATTCAGACTTATTTTCTTTGATGAAAAAAATTAAATTAATACATTGGCACAAGTTTGTTTATGATTGGAAGGTTCATACTATGTTCTACATGAAAATTTGTTTTTTGGTTTTTATTTATACTGTGTTTAAATTTAAGAAATAATTCAAATCTTCAGCTGTATTAACTAACTTGAACTTTCATTTCAATAACACAAGTTACTGAGGGATTTCATTAATTATCTAAATTTTGATTTCAAGATATTTTTTATTAGATTTTCATTGATAAATTGACACACTTTAAGCTCTTTTTGTAGCAAGTACTAACGTAAAACTAATTTTTTAGAAGTAAGTTATTGAATTTCTTTGTGTGTGTGATTGTGCCAAATAAGCACAGTTTAGTGGTAATAACAAATAAATAGGAAAATTATTAGTATGTCAATGTGCAGAACACTGAGAGTTATCTATTTGTGAGTACATGAGACCTTAAACACCTTCCGTCTGTCCAGATTTGAATGTGTGATATATTATGAAAAGCTATTAACATTGTATTGATTTGTTAAATTTTTTAAAATTCTTTTTTAACAATCTTAATTCTGATCATTGTACTTAAAACAATTTATTGTTAGTCTAATCGGAGTATCTAACATTCTGAAACAAATAGTGTTCATGATTGGAGAATGCTTAATCAATTATTTAGAAAAAAAGTTTAATCAGTCTTTCATGCTGGGCTCTAAACCAACACCACATCTTTTGAGTAGTGAAATATTTGTGAAGTATACCTCCTTTGAAGGATATAATGATAATTGCTTAAATACCCAAGTGTTATTAAGTATGGATTGCTTGCTTTTTAAACATCCTACTCTCCATTGGATAGTGTCCATAGTGTATTAATGTTGTTACATGTGACAATCGCCTATTACAGATTTTCACTATTTTGAGCATGAAACTGTTGTATTTGTGCATTAGTTAGCTTTTGCACCTGACCCAGCCATGGTTGTGTGTAGTTTATGGAAATATACTGTGTTTGTGAAGTGATTCTTCTCATGTATCTGTTTTGTTTCACTGTATTATTAGTGAGATTTTGTGAATAATATTTTTCCCCTCTACTTGGTCGAATACTTTCGTTCTTTAATTTATGACAAAGGTGTAGAAGAAATTTTTGAATGTTATGGAACATTTAATAGTGTATAAATATGTAGTAAAACCTATAGATTTAATCAGTCTCTTTTGGTTTTCTTTATTCTTCAACTCTCATTAGTAGTGTAAAACCCAAGGTATTACTATTTCAGGGAGACAAAAATGATTGCATGTATCTTTTTTGTGTTCTGATGACTGATCATTTGTGTGTGTATGCTTTTTGAACTGGTTCTTTTACTGCCTGCCTTTGTTTGTAGTTTGCTATCGACTATAAACCAGGATTTATTGTTTGTTTATCCTAGTAAAAGGCCCTTGTATCATGTTTGTAGTATTCTTAGTAGAAAAACTCATAACTCTTGCCATGTCTGTATTTTTAAATTTTGCATGAATGTACATAACTGGATTGTGGTCCACTGAATTATATAAAATAAGGATTTTGTAGGTGAACCTGAATGTATTGCAGAACAAAGTATTGAGAGCTTGGGGAACAATATTATTTTCAGGTAGATTGATTGTATCCATTTGTTATATTTACACTTGTTTTTGTTAAATTACTTAATAAATTATTTTCTCAGTATACTATTTTTCTAGCAGACCTTCATCTTGTTGAACTTGTCATTCCAAAATGGGTGCATGCAACTACTATATTTAATTATTTTTCATCTCTTTGATTTTTTGCAGTTAAGATTATGTATTTAATGCACTTGAAGAATGATTCCTCATTTGTAAAACCAGAAATTATAAATTTATTTGAAAAATATATTTATTTTTTGTAGCAATCTCCCTTTCTGTGATGATAAATTCGATATTTTTCAAAACGTGATGTGAATATGTATCATAACTTCTTTTTGTGCTGTTCAAATTAATTTTATAGTGAATTTTGTTTTGGACAAAAAAGGATCTAAAGTTTTCCAAATAGGATTAATTTTCAATTTTGAATATTTTTTGAAGTAGAAAAATATTGAGAATTTTAGTTCATGTGAAATCAAAGAATATACCTTCATATTTTATTGTGAAACTTTTGAGTACTATAATTTGTGTCTTAGGATAAATAGACCATTCATATCTCAGACCTTCAATTATCGTGTTTGCTCAATTTTCTCTATAAAAATGATTTGCATGTAAGCTTCCTACTTGTGAATTGTCAATTAATGATGGGTGAGGGGAGTCTGAGACTTACCTGTAGGTTAAATAAGTTAGAATGCCGTATGTTTTGTGTTGCACATAGTCCACTACATTTTTTTCAATTCTTTTCTAGGATTTACTATTAGATATTTTTAGAAATCTTAGCCTTCATTTTCTGATTTTGGACAAAAGTTTTCACCTTCCAGTGATTTTCTTGAAGGGAAAAACTAATGTTCACTGTAACTTATGAGTATATTAGTAGATAATGTTCCTTAGGATTTACAGAAATCACCAAACTTTTTATTACTCCCGCCTGAAAAAAAAGAAGAAGAAATTTGTCCTTATTGTATTTCTCCTAACATTTTTATGTGCGTACACACAAACACACACATGTATTGCCTACATATTTAATATACACACATATGTACTTGAATTATATATAAACATGTAACATATATGTACTCACACATGTATAATATATAAACTCCCACCCCCGCTCAAAATAAAATTCTGGATATGCGTTGGAGTTGAAAAAGCAGTCGATCTTAGCACCATTGTTTCCCTTCCTCGCAGTATGCCATGCCGACAAGGGAAAAGTTACTGATATATTACTTCAGAAGAAAAATATTGGAAAGTTTTGCTCAAATTATAGATATCCCATTGAATGCTATTAGTATCAAGTTACAAATGTCACAACAAGGCACATGTTGGGGAAACTAACAAGACTCAGAAATGCAGGTTTTGATAGGCGAGATTGTTTTGGGATCTGAATTGATTGTTTAACAAGATTTCAAGATTTAATAATGAATTTAATAAGTTAATATTCTTCAATTGCATCACTCTAAATGCTGGGACACAACTGAGGGGTCCACAAGCTCTGCAGTGAGGGGAGGCCTACTAGTTCTGGAAAAAACTCTGTTGTCTATGGCGGACTTGTGCTTCTAGTATATTCAACTTAGTCTTCCTTTCCATCTTTACTAAAATGTTTCCTTAGAAGAAGATTGTGGAAAACTATTATGCCTTAGAATGTGGTTGAAGCTGAATCTTTTCTTTTGTATTTTGTTTGTTAGGGAATTTTCTTTATTAATGTATTTCAATAGTTTTTTCTGCTTTCCCCTATTCAGTAATAAATGTGAGTTATATAAATGGGTGGGTCACAGTTCAATTTCCTTCAAACTATGGAGTAGGAACTCCAAGTAAAAAGGAGGAGATCGGCTACTAATGTACATTTGGCTTAGAACTGAACAATTGGAAAGTGTCCGCAACAACTGATTAGGAGAGGACATTTACTTGAGAGTCAGTTTTCCTATCTTTGATGAAGACTCTTGTTACTTGAAACTCAAATGCTTGTTTGTACATGCTGCCGTTTGTACATTTTATGACAACGAAATGTGCACCATACATTTTCCTCTAAATTTTATACATTCACAATCAGAATATGTGTAAGAAGACATAGAATGGTTTTCCGAAGTATTTATAGTTTCTAGTGTTTCATGAGCAGTTGCTTTTGTACTTTTCGTAGTGAGTGTAAATTTTAACTATATTAAAATAAACTTTTGTTTTTCCACAGTCTTTGTTTCCTTTTTTCTTTTCTTGGAGATTATAAATTACAGTACTTCAAAGCTCTATAAAAGTAGTTCTGGGGGAACAAGACAATGCCTCTCTTAGGGTTCAAGTGTCATTCAAAAAACTTCCCCAGGGTCGCAGTGCCACTCAATCCTGCTGATGATCAGGAGTTAGCTGTATGCGAATCTCAAAGCAACTTGCACATCTCTGAGTCAGGTAATGGCCTGGGAATCCTAAATTAACCCTGCTGGGAACCCGACAAATATTCATTCAGTCATCTTATGTGCATCATAGTTATGTGTATACATTTTATAGGTAACGTTTGAAATGATTCCACGTTGTAAAAAAAAAAATTCGTGCACTTCACAGCAAATGAAATCTACATTCTGTTCTCATATTACATAAAAGCGTGTACAAATTTGTAAAATCTTTGACACAACTAAATTTTTAAATAGATCCAAAAGTGTGTGGTTCCATTAATATTAAAGGTTTTTTAAAGTATAGACCCAAGGCAAGGATTAAAATTATCCTTCATAAAAGTTATGGGCTAAGCTTACCCCACCAACTAGTAATAATTGCTGCATACGGACAATTCGGGAACACACTTTTACCATCTAGGTCCCCTTAAACATGTGTAACAAGGTTGAAATCAATTTATTTCACCCTAATAATTATTTCTATATACTTATTGAATTATGATCAATGCATTTTGCTGTGCTGTACGATGCTGTATGTAAGCTGTATTGCTCTAACTAGGAAAGAAATATTCTTTAAGGATTTGGCAACTGCTCTTACGCAACAGATGTGTAGTGGATGAGATGAGGTTTGGAACAAGTGATCTAGTTTAGAGAGTTCAAGTTATTAGCTCACAGAGAAGAGAGCAGCAGCTTATCATAGCCACGAGTTAGAAATCCGTGATGTTAGTCAAGCACAAAGTGAAAGGAGTAGTGCTGCAGCTTGCTGTTAGCAAGTAAAGTGGGACCAATTTAAAGAAGACATTGTTGTGAACTCATGATGTTGGTTAGCATTCCAAGATGCGAAGAATGCTAATCAATAAACAACAAAACTACTGGAAAGTATATACTTCTGTATTTTATTCTTCGCCTTTCCAACTGTCCATTCTATAACTTTCACTTTACAAATCTCTCTTTCTAATGTGATTTTGGGAGTATTCACTTCAAATATTTCTGTGAATTACAAAATGGGCATGTGAACAATTAGGAAGTGATGTCAGTGTCACTTATAAAACTAGATGGTAAACAATTCTGTTAATTTACTGCACACTTATTACTAATAAAATGTACCTCAGTTATTTACTGAGTTCTTTCTTTCATGCTGTATAATTTCCAGTGCTATTTTACCATTTGTTTGTTCTAGAAAACCATGCTAACTCCAACATGACCTCCACACTCAATCATAATGCTTCATTACCTTGGAAGACTCAGTTGATCAAATCCTACACGAACCCATTGTATGGTTCAGCTGATAATATCAACTCGTAAGTATACTCAATTAATTATTTGTTTACTTTTTTAAAAACAATTCTATGTGCAAAGCATTTATGTTTTAGCCTCTTTTTAATATTTAATTTTTTTAGATTTATTTATTTATCTTCATTTATGTACCTATTCATCTGTTCATTCATTTATCGTTGTGCTCAGCTGATCACACTGCCCACTGAGCTATGCTAAATTTTGCTATTGTGTCTAGTCTATTTTGACCTCTCATAGTATTTTACTATTAATTTCTTCTGTGACTGTGATTTATGATGTAAATATTGAACTTTTGAGACTGATAGTGCCTTTGAAGAGAGTTGACTATTGAGTGATCATGCAGAGAGTAATAAGTAACTTCAAATGCTCAAGAGGCCTGTTCCACTCAATATCGTTCAGCCACTAGCTGAGTTTGTGAACTTGTGTGAGACACATCTTTCATGTTCTGACATCTCATGTCTATTCAGTGTGATTTATTTAGTTGTGCTGGGGGTCTGTAAATTGATGATCAAGCACCATAAAGGTAGCAGTCACTAGTTATGATGATGTACCTCGTTCAGTGAAGTGTGATTATATTTTAGGAATGTCTTCCCTTGTGAGTATAAGAATACTTAGTCTCAAACCTATATGTTATCTTGCGATCGATATCATCAATTCAGGATTAGTTGTTCAAATTTGGAAGAAAAAAAACCATACACACACACACACAAATATTCAATAAAATAGTATCAAATGTTTTAGAGATAAAATATATTATCAATAATTGTGGATTAAAAACAACAGTTTAATAAACTATTATCTACTTCATGCTTTTATTGAATCTTTTATCATTTGAATCATAATTATGACCAATTATATCTATTATAAAAAATCTTCTTGTTAAAATAAATAATGATCTTTAAAACACTATTGAACCTGTTTTAAATGTGTCATTTCGTACTTTCAGCTTTTCCACAAGGAGTCCGCCGTTTGAGCGGCATAGGGCTGAGAAACCTCAGTCATCTATAGGTGTGGTAAGTACATTTATTCAATTACATTACTGACGTTTTATGGAGATTTTCAACTATTTACAGGAATGCTAAATATTCTCAATTAGAATGATTGAATAGTAGAACCCTATCAACAAAATCTTTTGTTGACCTTAAGGAAAACACTTGGATTCCTGTCCCTTCATGTTTTTAAATTTTTTTGCTGTGTAAATTTATATTAAATGTGAAATTATTCTTTTTTTTTTATTGGGGCTTTAGGGCTCGCCAACATGTAGGTCATTAAAGCCCTTGAAATTATCCCTATAGTTGTACAGGGGAATGTTGTGAATTGACTTCACTTCTGTTAAAATTACATGCTTGATATCTGTAGTGGGGCATATGTGGCAACCACGTTACTCTATATGTGAAGTTCTTTGATTTATCTTTTTTTTTACTACAAAATGTTTCTTTCTGGGAAGAGGAATGTTAACATAAAAGATATTCTTGAGGAATTTATCACAGTGAAGTCTTTGTAGTATAATAAATTAGATTATGTTTTCACATAAGTCTTCTCAAATACAAATATTTTAAGAATATTAAATTTAAAGAAACAGAAAAATTTGTGATGACAGCACGGGAACAAAAACATGAACTTAAATATCCAGCTAAATTATTAGGACTAATCCTCCAAAATTTAAATTAACATTTGGGAATGGATTTACATTCAAACTTGTAAATTCCAATTGTTTAATTTTGAAGTGACTAGGAGAAAAATTTGATAGGGAGGTATCTACTAGCAGCTATTACATCTTCTTTGGACTTTACACTGTGTGCTATACACTGTTAAATATGATTAAACAGGTTAACATGAGGGATAATGTCCAAAGAAGTGTCATTATAAATGAAATTTCAACATAACCATGAATGTCGTGCAGAGAAGAATCCACCAGGTAGTCGATAGAGCATAAGTGTGGACGATGATGAGAGGGTTCCCCCCCTAAAGCATGCTTGGGGTTGAAAGGTGTCTGAATTTTACTGAAGACATGTGTGAAAATATAATCTATTTTATTATAATATTTTATGCAACTTGTGATGTGGTGTTGGGATATACCGTACTCATACCCCACTACTCTGGAATATTCAACACTACATTATTCTAATATTTGCATTCTGTATTCCTTTTTCTCGTGATGAGACACTGATTAGTCTGGCTGTTTGAAAGACAGGTCTTAGCTCTACTCACTGTTATCTGTTATTGATCCAAATTGACACATAGATAACTGTTTGTTCTTCCTAAAGAGTGAGCTGAAATTTTCGATCTTGCCTCCTCCTTGGGGCTGTTGATCGGAATTGATGGGATGGTCCCTTGCATGCTTCCGGAGAGTAAATTAGTTTGTCGTCCATGTGGTCATATGCACTTTGTAACTGCTTTTTTGACAATTAATTAATTAATTAATTTGGTTGTGGTGTTGTTTTGTCATGTATTAAGTAGATAGTAAAATGTTGTTGAGAATGATTTTCTTTCTGTTCTAGTTACTTCATCATCCCTCTGCTGATGAACACTCTCTAAGGTATGCTTTCATTTCTTATATATTTTACCTTTAATTTATTTTTAACAAATTTGATTGGAATAGAGTTTATTAGAGATGTAGATTTTTCTCTTGAATTAAGTAACTGTTCACTTACCAATCATCATTCACTAAGAAAATTTTTATTTCTCTAAAACGATGTATATATTTTATGCAACTCATATTCTGTTTTTGATGCATACATTAATTCAAATTTTATCTATATTTAAAATTAATTTATCTTACGGCCTTTTAATGGTAGAAATTTATAATATAAATCTATCTATATTCTTGAGTCCTTCAGTTTCACTGGCAGAATTGGGATGTTTCCTGGATTTTTCCTAACTGAGAATTCTCTGTCTAAACTATAATTAGTTTTGCATATTTTTTCAAATTATTGTTAAAGTGAAGTCTATATAATTGCCTGTAAATAAACAAAACTAGCTTAAAGTGACCCATTGAAAACTGGGACAGTTTTTATGACTCAATTAAGAAACTTATTCTGTGATTGTTACAATAAACAATAATTTTTTCTCATTCAGTGTAAGCCAAGTGATACAGATGTCAAAGATATAGAATCAGTTTGAATAACTTCAAAGGAATATTCCAAATGAACTCAGAGCTCTAACTTGTTAGTTTTGTCAGTAATTTGTAAATACTCACTTGGAATACTCAATGCTGTTCTTTGTTAATAACTCTATATGCTAGTTGGAGACTATTAATATAATCAGTTTGATCAGTATAATTATTATTGAGTGATCGCTTGTACATGTAATATAAAATTTGATCTGCACCTGGTAACTAGAGCTCCAGAGCAGTGGTAATTATTTTGGAACAGTTATATTTTTTTTCTCTTTTTTTATTTTTGTGTGTGTATTATTATTGTGCATATGAAGTAAGTTTTTGGTGATTCTGATTTCAGGGGCATAGTTACTCCAAAATGTGGACTTTTTAGTTCTAGTGGGTATGCTTCTGGCAGCGGTGAGAGTATTTCTAAAGATGCATCTTGCTCTTCGTCTGTGATTATTGAACCAAAGTCTGTTAAATCAATTCCACCTCTTCATCACCAACCTATGAAAAGCGATTTAAAGTTTAGTCATACACCTCTTTGGTAATGTTATGCATTCTGGGATGGGCTTGTTGTTCTCTATTTATAAAATGTGCATAGATATCTTATAAAAAATAAATTATTTCTTATAAGATATCTATGCACATTTTGTTTGTAATTGTGAATTTTGTTTGTAATTGTGAAAAATATACTGTTTTATAAAAACACTTAAGTGCTAGCAGATCCACACTAGATACTGGGCCTACTCCTTCAGTTATATGTCACAATCAGTTAATGAGGAGAAGAAGCATATCTGTAATTAAGAATATGTACATTTTAAGCCACTCTAATAATTAATTATATGTAAGAAATGTATCCAGTTTATTACCAGAAGAATTACATTGCAGGATTTAAAGAATTTATAGCTCTGGTAAATTTAGCAAGGAATTTTACATCAAAACATTGGTTCCCAAACCTTTTAAACCTTGATCTACTGATTGTTTCCGGCAGCTAATACGATTAACTCATCGGCAATTTTAATATCGAGCAATTTTAATTTTATTTCTTATTAGATTTCTTTTTATATAGTAGAACAATTATAAAATAATAGAGATATATAAATGAAGGTACCAAATATTCAGTTTGTGTAAAGGTCTTAAGCGTTAGGAAAATGTGAATTTTATTTAAGTTGATGGCGTTGCGTGGTGGGGTACTGTGCCCCTGGCAGCTTTGTGGCACCTCTGTGTGTATATTTTGGGAACCATTGCTCTAAAGAACACTCAGAATTTTGTACACTTTATATTTAGCGAGCAGATTATTTACTTGAGCAGTAACAAATGTCTATGTGCAGACCTAACTTACTTCATCGTAAAACAAAGTAAAATTAAACCCCATTTTGTCTGGCGCTCTGCAGGTTTTGAGTGTGCCAGATTAAAGAGATTCTACTGTATTATTGAAAAAAGTCACGGTGTGGTACTCCTTGTTGCAAGTTATTCTTAGGAATATTGTGCTATTAGTCATTGTACTGAGGAACATTTCACAGAAGACAAATTAGGAACATCAATATATTTAGGCCATTGTTTGTGCATATTAGTCATTTGTAGCATCATCCACACAACCTAAAAAGTTGGCGTTTTGGAGATGTTATGGGCATAGGAAATTCTGTTCTCCCAAATCCTTTTTGAGGGAAGAACAACAATACGAAAACGTTTTTCAAGTGTAGTTTATGAAAATGTTGCATGAGAGGTCAATGTTTGGAAATTATGTCAAAAGTATTTGTTATTGATTGTTGCAGTTCTAACATTGAAAGAGTAGCATAGCACTGATTGCATCCTGGACAAGATTATCAAAATGAATCCCTGGTCAATCAATAACAAATCTTTAGTTTTCAATTCAGAAAATATTACAACTGAAATCAATCTCTCAAAATACTTTGAGGCTTAAATTTATACCACATTCATTCACTTTCACATTTCTAATCAAGTTTTACTGTTGGTCACTTATAACAAATTCCATAGACATCAATGTTGACATTGTAACCTGTGACATCGGCTGAGGTCTAGGCCTGGTCTTTGGTGTGTTCCTGATGCTAGTTACTGTATTTGATAGCATAAGAGGCAAAATTTCTTCATTACAGAAGAAAGCACCAGTAAGATACCAGTATTATTAATGTTTTATAAACATTTATATTTCCATACATAGTATGATGTTATTCGTGAATCCAAAGGGATATTATCTTTATGATGTTGCTATTTCAATTGGTTGAATAAAAATATTCTGTCTTCTTTGGAACTATCCCTTTTATTCATGTTAAAGTCAAAGCATGTGTGTCTCCAAGATTCTGTAGATTTCTTGGCACCAGATATATACTAGTGTTTTGTGGAGTGAACGATGTTCATTATTACATTGTCTGAAACAAATAAAATGTTTTTTCATAACATGTTGTTAAGTTTTGTTGTATCTGAATCACAACTTGTGTATTATATTAAAGAATAATTCAATGTTACTTAATCCTCATACAAATGAAAGTGACCCTGCTCAATACAGTAGAATTCACTTAATTGAAATTATTTTGGTACATACTCTTCATATAAACAAAAATAATATTGTTACCACTGCACAGAAGATAAGAAAGGTTTATTATTAAAATTATATTTTTAACAACTTTTTGAGTACAGCATGCAAATTGGCAAGATATTTCTTTACTACAAATTTTTAATTGGAACACTTATCCAGAGTTCTCTGGAAGGGGCCATTGAAGAACCAAATAAGCATCGTGTGGTGGGAGGGGGGAAGAGGCACTAGTGTGTTCTTAAATGAAGCTTAAGTACTATTTAAAAATAATTTGTATGAAGTTTGACTATTATGTATGGATGTGTTAAATTGTTACAAGTTCTGGGTATTTTAATATCATTTAAAATTCTTTTGAATAGTATTTTAATCTATTTCTTCTTTTTCTTGTCCTCTGTAAAAGGATAATTTCTTATCTGCCTATAAATTTCATTAAGATAAGGGGATGTTAGGAAATCATGCATGATGTTAGGAGAAAGATTGCAAAAATTTTACAAATGCTTAAAAGAGGCCTAGGATGATAAAAGTGTTTTTATATGATTATGTAACTCTTGAATAAACCCTTTTTACTTGAGTTTTTTAATAGTAATTTTCATATAAATGAAATTTATTGCTGTATCATATTGCATTGAAGTATTATTCCTTGTGATTTTTATTTCCTGAATAACTGAGGAAAATTTGTACAGCCATTGTCATTGCAGTCATCATACCTGTATTGCATTTTATATCAAAAGAAATTATCAAATTTGACTTTGGACTTCCCTTTACTTTTGTTTTTCTTTGGGAGCACACCAAAATTTCATTTACTTAAGGAAGTCTATCCAGTTTTCAGTTATCCACAATTATATTAACTGAATTCCACTGTGGCTTATGGGTTGAAATTGAGAAAGTATGAGTCCTGTTGTTTGGTGAATCCTTATCATGACAATAAATTGATTTGAATATCTGATTAGATGTTCCAATTGCAAATTAGTTCTCTAACAGCACTGTTTCCTAAAAAAAGACCTGTAACTATTTTTTGTACGGGTATGCAACTTCTATCCTATAGAGTAATTTTAAGTTTTCTTTTCATTAGTCCTGATTTCTCAATTTCTTAATAACAGTAAAATTTTAAAGAAGTTTGTCTTGGAAAATGTTAAGTAATACTGCTGTTACATAAGTGAGCTATCTAAGCATAATCACTGATATTTTAGTGTGGTTAATAATCTGTTGCACTGTTTGTTTACTAATATACCAACACCAATTATTGTGGTGTGATGTTTTTAAATCCAAATATGATTTATTCAAAATAATGATTGTTTGGAATCCTTATTCTGTAGATATAATTGGTGTTGGTCTATTTTCAATGTGGTGTTCCAAAACTGAGAATTAGTAGTAAAATATGAGCGTGAATAACGACTGATAGCCCAAGTTCTTATGACTATTCTCAACTAACCACTGTGGTATATATTAATAATAACTGCTTTAATCATCTAAGCTTTGTTACTTGTCTTGTATAATGAATTCCTTACTTTCATTTCTGGTCATTTTAAGTGTATCTGTGACGTAAACTATGGGAACTCCTTGCTTGTTTGAATAAAATGATTTTATTTTATTTTATTGATCTCTTAGAGTGAGAAAGTGCATCTTGTATGCTCTCAAATGCAGTAATTTATGTTGGTAAATAAAGCAATTTTATTACAATGTTTGAATTTTTTCCCCTCTTTTTATTGACAGGTTGCTCATGGTTTTCGGTTAGCATGTTACATGGTTCAGTCTTAAAGATGGATTTGAGTACTCATAAGTGTCAGTTAAGAATATCTTCCAATAACTTTTACCATTGAATTTGCTTTTACTGATAGTGAATGGTTTTATTACCATGATTCTGAAGTGATGCTCAAAATTCTGAATTTTTCCATAGCAAGCATTACTTCTGCAATGATTTGGTTGTATCTCATTGTGCTTTTAACTGCTGTTAATTTAGATAACAAATCAAGGATTGAAATTGGTTATTCAGATAGGTATTAAAACTAAAATTACCAATTTTATTTAAAAGCCAAAGAGTTTTTGTTTATTGTTCTCTGTGTGGTTATAAACAGTTTGTAACTGTTTTTTTTTCTAAATGTATTATAAATAATGAATGCAGAACATACTTTTTGAAGCATAGGGACGAGGGTTCTACTCTTTTAAAAATATAACCCTTATAATAATTTTAGTTCATTTTTCACATTCCTGAAATGTATCCCATTAATTTCAAATAGGAGTTCATTGCTATCACATGTGAAATAAAGTGTGAAGTAGTTAAATTATTTACAGTTGAAATCCTAAGGAAGATATTTTTAGTTCCTTTTACTTAATGTTTGTAGAGATGACAAATGACTTGGTATGCTGTACTGTAAAAACTGTGAAGGTGGTCTTGTGCACCAATATGCCGAGAACACAGAGCAATGAGGAACATACAATAAAGTTGGTGTATCAAAATTTATGCCCATATTTTCCAAAGAGCAACAAAAATGTTTCTTAATGAGTAATGGGGACAGGGTAGAGATATCATTACAGGATGTTATAAGCGAGAGGAGGGTTGCTAAAAATGGTAATTTTTGCATTTTGTAATTTATGGACAACCCCTAAAAGTAAATAAATGTAAATGTCCCAGTTTGTGATTGCCACGATTTCCTCAAAATGTATTTTAAAACTAGATTGTGTCAGGTGTTCAGCCCAATTATATACTAGTAACAAACGGGCGTACCTAGGGTGGGCACATGGGGGATCAGTCTCCCCACACCGAAATTAAAAGACATTGTCCTTTTTGTATTTCTTCTAATATATGTAAGTGTATAGTCACATACAATATGTTTATGCATGTATAGCACATACATCTATGTGTACAATATAATACAGCTAAAAAATACCAGCTACGCCCCTAGCCACGAAATACTCGGAGCACCTGCAAAATGCTTCACCGAGACAGCTCATGTAATAGCACCCTTTTGCCTTCCACACGTTTTGCTCAGAGCTCAAACCCTGGAATCGGAAAAAGGAGACGCCCGCGTCAACTCACTGAAATAACGCTCATCTCTTTGGGATTGCCATATACTCATCAGTACAGAGAGCAAATGTGTTTAATTATTCAATAAACAAGAATTGGACAATGATTTATAATGCATTCATTTGACCAATGGTAGCACCAGTTACAAACTCAGCTTCTTTAATCAGAACCATCATACGGATACTCTGGGTGAACGTTGAGCCTGAAAACAGAAAGAATAAATATTTATGGTCGATGGTAGTACTATCATTAAATGTATTAGTTTGAAGAGAAAAAAACACGTGATTGTACATTATACGAAATTTTAAAATGAAACTGCAACAATGGTTTAAGAACTCTGCCCCTTGTAAAAATTCGATAACAGGACCCCATAATAATCTTTGAAAAGAATTAGTCTTATCCTAACTTCTTCATGATACTTTCCAACTGTTCCAAGCTAACCGGAAGTACATCTGTAACCGGTTTCCCCTCGACTGCAATAGAGAAAACCCCGTTCTCTAGCACAAATTTTTTTAAAAGCAACCATTTATCTTAT
The DNA here is from genome assembly GCA_002313205.1 of Laupala kohalensis. NCBI lineage: Eukaryota > Metazoa > Arthropoda > Insecta > Orthoptera > Trigonidiidae > Laupala > Laupala kohalensis. The sequence continues at coordinate 619,184 of NNCF01126675.1, forward strand.
ATTACTGTACGATTACTTCTTTCATTTAAGGTAGACGAATAATAGTTTTAAGATATTCCGTTACCGAGATGGTAGCTCTTAAGTATAAACATTTAACTTATTTAAATAGACGGGGAATTTGACTTATGCAAGAATAATTAGAAGTGACGCTGTTTCAGGAAGTTTAATTCCAATTGTTGACGAGAGAAATGAGTCATCACATAGTAATGTAAGATTAACAGTTAAATTTTTAGTATCGTATACTAGAAAGGTTGGAGAGAGCTTATTAGGATAGGTCGACTATCTACATGACAGTTTTTCTATCTTTAGCGACGACTTTACTTTCGCTTCATTTTTGAGGAGACATCTGCAAAGAGATGAACATATACGATTTAAACTCGTGGTTCTAGCTAAATTACATTCCTCTTGTTAATTAAAAGCTGAGACAAAGTCTCTTCGAAACCAGTCTGAAAATGGAGACTGGCCTCTGAAGCGGTCCTAATAAGGAAGGATAATTTGACATGATAGTATAAACCGGTTCTTAATATTGTTCAGGGTCTTGGTTCAAAAGAACTCTTCTCATTTTGCCTGTTACATAACTAATTAGCAAGTTACATAAGCTTTCTAAAATGTACAGACCAAAACATGGTAATTTATTCACTCTCTTAATTTGATATAACTATCAATATCATCTAAGTTTACCCGATATATTAAAATTATTTAATAGGAAATCCATACCCTTTCAGCATTCCATCTCCAAAAAGGCGTCCCGTATGTCCCTTATCCAAAGCGTCAATTCTCTCCATATCCGTCTTGCTGAGTACAAAGTCAAAGACCTAGAAAATATATACTTGTTATAATAGAATCAGTATGACAAAACGCCATGAACATTGTGATGCAATTTTAGTGTTTAAGACATAGTATATTAAAATTGTTTGGTCTTATATCTCTTGACTCTGGTGTGCACTCACAATTTTATTTATTATCAGGACACTGTGTCACACTTAAAGCAGAATATCACCCAAGTTTGGCCCACAAGAGCATCGGATTGCGAATAACAATACTTGTAGTTGTAGATTCTCGGGAGGTACCCAAGCAGACCACGCATGCTTGCTTGCCACTGAGTCACTCCGGTGAGGCGAGACAAATTTCTAGCTTTTCACTTCAATCTACCAGTTCTTATAGCCGTGACAATTGAAAAGGGAACACTCCTTCTATCCACCTCCTACTATCACTATAACTTAAAACTATCTATTTCCACTAACGCCTCCGCGAGGGTCAAGTTGTTGGTAAACACAGCTAAGCGGCCCACCTATACTAATACTATTCTACCCTCCTACCTCCTATTCACCCATGTAGGTAAGTTTCAATAGCACACTACATTTCCCATTTACAAATACTACGATGACAGGCACCCAAGCAAGGAGACTGAATGGGGTAACATGGAGCGTTTGGGGGTGAATGCCGTCACCGAAGTAGGGGTCTGTTGGTAAAATCCCCAACGAATGAAGGGAATCTATAAGATATAATGATTTTTTCGTTCATGTGTTTTCCATGTGATATAGCATCCAGAGCTAATAAAAGAAGTGACGGCGATTGAGGGGGGGGGGCAGCCACTTTTTTAAGGAAAGATAAAATTTTCATTTTAACCGTCTAAAACTTGGATTCATAAAAAAAATTACGTGATGAAACATTCCATATATAAATAGCGAGGAGAAACATTCATCTTTTTCCGTCCTGAAGTTCCTCACAAAGTATAGAGCAAATATATTCCTTATGATTTTAAAGAATTAAATTCATTAAGAACCGTTTATTTTCGTTTAATAACAAAATTTTTCAAATTTTAAGTATTTCATCGTTAGGTGCAACTGCATAAGAGGAAATATGCAATCGAACTCTTGATTATTTAATAAATAGTATTGTAAGAAATTGCCATTCGAAACAACAATACTGTAGCATTAAAATACAGAGCGTAAATATTCAGTGTAAAGGAGAACGACAAGAATTGAAAATCGAATACCATCAGACGTCTTACAAATGCTTGAGGAAACATAGAAACGAGTTCAATGGAGAAAAGAAATATGAATATAAGAATGTTTTTTATATTGGTAACAAAACAGTTTTTGGGTATCAATAAGTGCGACAAAGGTGAACGTTCTTCTCATACTTTGAACGTTCCTCAAAGCCCTTACATTGAATGCTGTTTCACTAAAACCCTACGTCCGTCGCAATTAGAGAAAAGTATTAAATAAAAGTCAGGAGAAATATATCTTACCAAAAGTATTTTACACTTTTGAGAGTTGTACTGGTTAGATGAACAACTATAGTAGTAGAAGACGTATTTGAACATATTGGGAATGATACTTATCTGGTACATATTTTGGAGAACAGCACTAGATGTGATCCAGATTGCCATATCTAAGTTATGACTGCGGTTGTGAGTAGCAGAGGGTTCACTTTTTCATTATCACAGTCCTATAAACTGAGACATTGACGGGAAAAGCTGTAATTTTCTTCCGAGCCTGCAGTTTCTGCGAGGTAAGCATGCACACTAGCCATGCACCATTATTATTATTATTATAATTATTATTATTATTCTTTTCTTATTATTATTATTGTTTTGTTGCGCAATTGTATTTTCTCTGTTCAAACAGGTTGTTGGGCGGGCTTATACGCCAAGCCGGAAGTAAAATTTAGTCTTAGTCAAGACTAAGAAATTTCCTTGTCAGGTGGCATGTTTTTAATATAACAGATTTCGGCATTTCTGGGAGTGCATTTGTAGTTATTATGGTTATTATCATTATTCTTTTTCGTGTCTATACCGGTTTTTCATGAATTGCGGGATAAGTTCCAAGCAATAGCGAATAATCTTCTCTAAAGATCAATACTACGGAACTTCTTGACTATGTGGCAAGTATTAAGTACGACTAATTTCTGGATAAGATATGCAGTTCCCTTCTTGATCCCTAAGGCTACGAGGTTCTGACGTTCCATTGTAATTATTATTATCATAATTATTCAAATAAATAGACTTACCTGAAAATTTTCAATAATGCGCGTCGGATTGGTACTCTTTGGTATAACAACAATATCCTTTTGAATAATATGCCGCAACAGCACTTGAGCAGGAGATTTGTTATAATGCTTCGCGATTTCTAGGACAGCTGGCTCAGTCAGAGGACTGTGGGTAGGAATCCTGATAAATTGAAAGTAGTATGAGTATCCTCGCAATCGTTAGTGAACGAGTTCATTCGTGAAATAACGATGTGAACTTACAATGTATCATCGTCTCCAATCAATTTGACGAATCGGGCCAATTGGGGAGATCCCAGAGGCGCGTAGGCACAAACAGTTATCCCCAAACCTTTGCAGAAAGAGACGAGATTCTTTTGTTGGCAATAGACATGTAACTCCACTTGTATGTTCGCGGGGCGAATACAACTCGATTCCACAATTCTCGATATCTGCCTGATGTTGAAGTTTGAAAGGCCAATGGAGCGTGCTCTTCCTGCATTCACTTGCTGTTCCATGGCCTGAAAAGATAACGTTTGGATCACTCATGGTTCAATTCAGTTCATGTCTGACTTCAATGGCTAAAATGATGGACATATCTCCGTGGTCATTTTTTGCTCATCCAGACAGACTCCCAGGCCCACAAAGGTAGATTTAAAACGAGTACCATGTTATCTTGTGGCCGGATCGTAAACTTCTCTTCGTAGCGAGGGCCCCAAAATTCAAATTCCCCTCCCTTATTCAAAACTCGTACAAATAAGATTTCAATTATCGACCTTGGTGATAGACCATCTCAGTAACGAGGCAACATACACATGTACTTCACACTTCGTTTTATTCGTCTAAAATAGACGAGAAAATTGAGACGCCACATAATAATGTAAGAATAAAAGTTGATTTTACAACAATTTTACTACGGGATTTTTTAGACTTTCGGGATCTTAGGGAACGACGGAAATTATTTTCCACTAGAAGGAAAACAATTTAATAATTGGTTAGAGCCAACAGATTTCACTGGCTGCGCTCGTATCATAAGTGATAAAATACAAAGGAAAATTGATAATAAACTGTAAACAAATACTTGTATAAATAACTCATTTGTTTGTCAATTGAGAGTAATTATTGTCGTATTGCAAAAACGATTTTTCACTTACCATTTCAATCCGAATCCTGCAATATTTCGTTATATCTCTTTCTTGCGATGTAAAAGCACCGAGCTTTCACAAAAAAGTCATTTTCCATTCACGAGTACTGGGTAAAATTTATAAATAATTTAAGAACTCTTCCAGGTGTTTTCATTCAATTTACGGGTGCGGGAGACCGGTCTTGCTAGACTCATCGAGATATAACGACTGTAATGCCTCAAGTTTCCGCCAGAGCAGTTTTCTGTGATATCTCATAAAAAAAGAATTGGCGAAAAAATTTATCGCACTTCAATACACAAAAATGAGATGAAAGAATATAACAGCTTTTTAACCTAGGTTCTGCTTCAAAAGGGAAAAAATCGGTACAAATAACCCTTTTAGTTTTCAAGATCTTAGGTAAAATATTCGAACATAAACTTATTTATGATATAAATGTATTAAAGAGCTCCAGAGTGAAGGCGTTTTCGTGCCAGCATTGCTATTCCTGCCACGGTTCCTCAACATCATTTCCTAATCCCACAAAGGACTGCCTTCAGGACCGGTCCGAGGCCTGTACGGTGCAGGCGTCCTCCCTGTGTCCACCTCAACATCAAACTCTCATTGTGGCACCTCAGCATACAGTGACGAGTGAGTCATTCTAAAAAAATGCTTCAACGGTCGCGGACTATATTTTGCGAATCCAACGTGTCCAAACAGTGCAGTCTTATTTGTTTCTCGCGACGATCGCTGATGAGATTCTGCGAAATCATAGTGCTACAGGGTGCACTTGTGCACTTTCTCAGATCGGCTGTTCTCGTCAGATGAGATGGTGACAATACGGGTAGGTTCATTGGGATCATAACAGGTATCGTACTCCATCTCTTCCGTCATGTATGTGTTGTAAATGAAGTTCGGGTGAGGCCGTGGAAGAATCATGTATTCCTTCAGTTGATGTAGATGTCTATGAGAATTACTTTATTCAACTTTTTGTCGATTCATGTTAATTTTATTTATTTTTACGTTTAAGGTAGAATGAATATGACAAGCGCTACATTTTAAAAAAATAATATTTTCCAAACTCCCGAAAGATGCGTTTCCTAATACCAACGAAGCTTTCGTCCTATATTATACATCTTCCACATTGCTTTAAATTTTATTTTTATTTGTAATGTAAGTTGTAAAATTATTGTTTTTAGTGTATAATGTTTTTTGTAAATCTAATATATATATAGTCGATCATGTGCATAGACCAAGACCAAGAGACACTACGTACATCAAATAAAAAAGACAATATCAGTAATGTGTCCTTCTCAAGTTTCCAATTATACTTCTTAACAACATGAACACTGTGATGGTGGGGAAATACGAAGAAATTTAATTTGAACGTAATTCACAAAAAAACTAAGGTTTCAAAACTATTAGCCGAACACCATCATAAACGTATAAACATTGTGACGACGTATTTCGGTACGACAGTACGACTTAAAAAGCAATTTTTTTGGGGCAAAGTGTATGCAGATTTTAATGTACATGAAACATAATTAAATATAATTATGCGATACTTAATTAATGAAGTAGATGTCGCAATTTTTTGATGAATATTTCCACACTTTCGTCGTACAATACTTGAAATAGTTGAATTGGAAAGTAAAAATGTGGAATTATAAGATCTTGAGGCAAGGACGAAACAAAGGTGACTATATTCTTCGTGTAGGTGGGAAAACGACAAGAGGCGTTTCAAGAACATAGGGTGGGCAATTCAGTTACTTTTCATACGTTAAACCTTCACGTAAGGCACAAGTAAAACCATACACAATGTTCAAGACTTCACGAACCTTCATGAAGGAAAGAGTTCAACGAATTGATTGACTCTTGTAATGTATACGTGATAATTTCATGAACACATAAGCTATTTTAAGGAAATGCAAACATAATTATAGAAATCATTTTCTTTTTGTGTATTTAATTTTTTCCTTTCTGAATGTGTAAATTCGTTTAACATCACGTACGAAGCCGACGGTCGCAATTACCTAATTCAGTAATGGTTCACGTGAGCAGTCCCTTAAAGAATTCTGAGCGCACTCAAACGTACAAGAAAGAAAAAAAACCCGGAATAATCATTACGAATTTAGGTTGATGTTAAAAAGAATTGACTTGATCACGTTCTTGAACACTAACGCAACAACCTTTATTGCACGCTGGAGGCTGCGTTCTCTTTCTTCGAAATGACATTGGGGCCGAGGCTCTCCACATTCGCTTACGTAATGAGAAGAAAGCAACAAAAATTGACTCTCCGAGTTAAACAACGATTGAAGCTTCTCCTACCATAGCGGTAGGAGGCGATAAAGATGATTATCATGAAAAACGATTATTTTTCAGCTGATATTTATCGGTAACATCACGTCGTGACTGTTTCTCGCGCGTGAAAGCTGAATGTGTTAAATATACTAAGTAACGATGTCAATACTCTACGAGCACGATAACCAAGATTTACAATACATGATCGAGTGTGCAGAGTCTATTTCACTAAAATAATATAGTTTTCAGAAGAAGGAAAGTACGAAGCAGAATTTAACAGGAAGAAAATATTCCAAGACAATCAGTCGTGATGGAAGAAAAGATTAGCTGCAGCATCTTTTAATGGTTACTAATGAGAAATATACAACACTGACATAAATTATGAAGTACTTGCTGGCGTCGTTGAAAGTTAGTTGAGGCTCATTGGAATCGCCACGAAAATAATAGCGGAATAATAATAATAATAACATTATTATTATTATTATTATTTCGCGGAATGAATTTTCGACACGTCCCGGAATTTTCACAAGTTTATTTTCAAGAAACAAAAAGTCCGAATTACTAAATTAACAAAAAATTTCCTTCATTAATACTTCCCTTTTATTTCCACGCAGTAGAAAATGTTTAAAACGCAAAATATTACCGAAAACTGAGACAAAATTAGAAAGTGACACTGTTGCAATTTTGTTCAATGTACTAAAATTATTACTCATAAAATATTATGTCAAATTCACAAAAATGTAGACGTTAACAAACTCAAGTTTATCTCATTTTGCTTGTATTCACTAATAATGGAAATATCTGCACTTATACTACATGGAAATTTATGCAGTAAATCCTACCCAAATCCAGGGACATTTTCTGCCTTCGCTGACAACAGCACTGACTGATGTTTTCTATGGAATGATGAGTATCATTAATATTAGATAATATATTTAATTTGTAAATCATGAAATACGCGTCACCCAGCGCCGTGGGAAATTTTTTTACCCATAATATAATAGAGAAAGAAAGAAAGAAATTTCATTGAGGCCTCATCGGAATCGTCAGGAAAGCAATCCGAGGATAATTTTCGTCACGTACCGGAATTCTGACATTGTCAAAACTAAAAAAAAGGTATTGTGTTTAGAGAAAAGTTGCTTCATTAGGACACCCGCTGTTTTGAAATGTTATGTACTTGAAACATTTTTCCCCCGAAAATGTGATAATATTTGCAGAAAATCGAAATTTCAAAAACTTGTATAAATTGTCAGTTGTTTTGAAGATTCCATTTTACTACTAATTGAATTTGTTAATAGTACTGGTTCTACATAACCTATTTCGTTTTTTCGCCAATATTTTGTATTCGAGAAATTTTGAAAGTCGTATTTAAGAGTCTTTCCGTATTTCCTTTATATTTCCCGTCTTTCAGTTAAAGATTTTCTATCTTAAAACTAATATATCATCTTTACATGAGACATTCATGGAACAGGAGGACCATTTTGGGGAATTATGAATTCGGTCTATAGTAATCTCACTATAGAAATTAAATATTTGAAGAATTACATTTTGACGGACTCAGTAAGACAAATGCTGGTCGAAATATAAACTGAAATATCACCAAAACTGTCATCCGATTACTGCCAACTTGAATTATTGTGGCCACGATTATCCGAGCAATTGAAAAACACAAAGAATGAATTAATGTCGAATTGACGAGTAATTTATTATAATTAATGATTTAAAAGCCAAAAAGTCTATTATTTCTGGAAACTCACGTCATTCTTAAATAAAAATCATGTAGCGTAGCGCCGTGCAAAAACACTAGATATATAATGTCGGTCATTCCGCTTTCTCCGTGCGGAAATGCAGTCAACTTACCTATTTAACGATTGAGAAAGGATGAGTAAAAATAAATAAAGAATTAGTACGTGTTTTTTAGATCGACAATGAGTATATTAAACCCAAAGTTCGTGGTCGAGATTACTAGGGTTCTGATTTCGCAGACCACTACACCATTCGACTAATAAAAAAAAAATGAACTTTATTGTCAAAAAATCAGTCACAAACTGCGTATGACCACGTGGGGGGCAATAAATTAAGTTACTCGCATACAACGAATACTTGAAGAACTGAAAACTTATATTGATTTCCTGAGTCACATGATGATCTGAGACATGACTCGATGATTTATCTTACAAACATTCTAAAGCTGAGATCAGGGAAACATATCTATTTTTCTAATAGGCAATCGGGGCTTAAAATATTGCTGTTCACACCTACATTGTTAAAAATAGAATATCTGATATTACAAAAATGTTTAACATGAACCATGCAAATATTTTTCACAATTCAACTACAATATTTAAGTTGTAAAAAAGTAATGATACAGTGAAATACAATCGGAAGAAAATAATTTATAACAAAGGATAGCAACAATACCTTCCAAACACTGGTGATATCGGTGGACACATCAACCAGTAAATTTCCAGATTCGTCTCGAGGCAACATATCTCCTTCCTTTTCCTGAAGTCCAACTGGATGATGCACCAAATACAGATCTAAATACGTAAGTTGCAATGCTTCCAATGACTTTTTTATGTACTTTTCTACACTTTCTGGACGGTTGCCGAAGTTTGGTAACTGAAATATAACAAATGTTTATCATGTAGAACTGTTTAATTCCTGTATTACCGCTCTTAAATATCTATACCATCATTACCTTTGTTACTATGAACAATTCTTCCCTTTTTACTTTCCCTGAATCCAACCATTTCTTTAGGGCTTTTCCGATCGCCTTTTCGTTCATGTAAACATACGCAGTGTCAATGTGCCTGTATCCCGCTTCCAATGCTTTATCAATGGCCAGCTCGATCTCTTCATCTGTCGCCTAAAAATAAACGCACACTTCTCATTTCACGTCTGATGAAAATCACGGAAAAATTATTACAGCTTTACAAATCATACGACATGAAATGTTTTTCCCCTGGCATAAAATGTATCGCAAAGTCAGATTATGAAAAAACGAAATTTCAAAACACATCAGTCGGCGAGTCAACACACGTCTTTAAAAAAATATGTAAGTAAATGACATTAACCAAAGATTTTTGAAATGCTCAAAAATTGCTCAGTCAAACAGTTCAATGAAAAAAATTCCTAAGAATTTACGGGTTCACTATTGATTCACAATTTCATTATAAAATTTTATCCAGGATATATAAGAAAGGGCACGTCAAACACGCCCGTTCGAAAATTGCGCCAGAATTTATATGATTCAATGCTTGGTGTTATAAAACAAACATTCGCAATACAAACTAAAATACTTTCACGATACAGAGACCAACAGAATATTATTTCCCTGGATCGATGTTTCTTTGACTTAACGCTATAATCATTTATTTGATTAAAAAATTTCTGATTATGATCAATATAAGTTGGACATGTATTCAAACTCAATTTCACTAGAAATAATGGGAAGGCAAATGGAATATGAAAATAACCTGAAATTAGTCAGGAATCAATGCAAAGACATTACCTGCCAAGTTCCCAAGCCAACTATCGGCATTTTCTCTCCATTGTAAAATGTAACATGAGCGCCTTGGGGAGCCATCGCCAGTGCAGTCGCCCTTCCAAGCTCCTTCCTACTGAGCGCTCGACACCGATATGGCCACTTCTTCCGTCTCGACTCGGCGTTTAAGGAATGCTCTCAGAAGGTACGATCAAGGACGCTGGGGAGGGGTGTACAAAAGCCTCTTCCGCACCTGAACAATAGAGAGATATTCTTAGAAATATCGGACATTACTCGGAACGAGCACGGAACTTTATAGTAGAGTAGAGTAGAACGAGTAATTTTATAGTCCTCCCTTTTCGTGGAATAATTTATGTATATGTTTGTGAATATATTAATGTACGTATTGTTATTTATGTATATATTGTTATTAATGTTTTATTATGTTTGTTTTTGACGATGGTAAGACGGAAGAGCCTGATGGCTAGCGCCTAACCACGAAATAAAAGTTTTATTATTATTACTATTATTATTATTATTATTATTATTATTATTATTATTATTCCTCAGTTTCCTCTACATAATTATTACTTATCACAACCTTTTATTTAACTTGTAACGTTCGAATGTATGTTGTCCCTTCCGTTTCAATTTTGTACTTGATTTTTCGGTCACATCCGATCGAGCTGAAATTTTACAGATGTGTGTGTTTTGAATGACAACAGATGGTTATTGCGCCATTGTGCTGAGGTGACAATGGAGATGAAGGTATATCGTACATTGTACAAATATATTAATGCTTATCGTATTTATAAGTCTATGCTGGATTATTGAATGTCAGGATGCGTTGCACAGCGATGAATAACGGGTTGCATCGCATGGAACTGAAGGTTACCAAACAGTTAGTGGTTTGTATCTATCAATTATTCTCCCGAAGCAACACACGGCGGCGACGGACACACGCACAAACCAAAGCACTCGTGCATTTCAGCACAAACGGAAACGAGAGAGTCTGATGATGGAGGTGGCACCGGAATCCTTGGTCATTCACTGTTTACGGAATACAATAATACTTGTTTGTCATTATTTTATAGACATTTGTTAGCACATAGAAACAGTTTCCTGGACTGTAATATGCCAAATTTTATTTTTTTGGAAATACATACATGAATTTAAAAGATGAAAAGAGTGCAAATTTAATTAGAATGACTAATGTTACAGGCGAGATGGTCTAAATAATTGCAGTCAAAAAGAATTACAAAATATGAATGAATGACTCACACAAAGGGGGAATCAGCTTACCGTGTATGATAACTTGAATTTTCGAAAATTAATTTCATAAAAATACTTTAAATTGCTGAGTCTTCGACTGAGATTAGGAGAGGAGAAGGATTAAATAATATCAGACCCCCCCGATAACTCAGGTGTTAGCGTTCTTGCTCCTCACCAAGTCATCCCGGGTTCAATTCCCGATGGGGTCAGAAAAAAATTGTAGCTTTGCACATTTTTGTCCCAGTTCATATAGCTGTGACTATTGAAAAGCCAACCTTCCTTCCTCTATCCAGCTCCTCCTAGTATCAATAACTAACCACTTCTACAAACACCTCCATGTGGGCCAAGTTGTTGGTAAATCCAGCTAATCGATCCACCTACTAACAATAGCCCTCGACCTAACTCCCACCTCCTATAACTCCTTGCAGATAAGCTTCAATAGCACGCTACATTTCACATTTACGAATACAACAATAAGAATAAGAAAATATTCTCAGAGGGTCGGTCGCATTCCTGGGTGCGCAGATCGACTGTACCCGTGAGGAGGAAGCGGCGCGCATGAACTTGTCCCTTGACTGCTGTGTGCAGTCGCTATGCACTCCATGCATTACTTTCGGTCTCTGCAAGGTCTCGAACACTGCTACTTGGATTCGACGATCGAGAACCTGCAACAGGCGTCGACTTGACGGCCTTCACTCACTCCCTCCCTTTCGCGCGAACGAGTTTTTCTCGTATCACGCGCAATTTCAATTCGTAATTTTAATATTTTTATTTATTTTTAGAAAAGTAACCCTGGCATTCGAAACTTGAAAAATCACTTCAGTTTTTAATTTCGGGAATGAATGTAAATTTCGGTAGATCCAACTCACTACGACCGAATTGAGTCAACACTAACCACATCGAGACAATCACAAAGACGTCGCTATTCTTTATAAATAAATAAATAAATATGTAAATTTATTGTCAAAAAAGGCAGTTACAAACTGCATATGACCACGTGGAAGACACTAAACTAATTTACTCTCCGGAAGCAAGCAAGGGACCATCCCGTGAATTCCCATCTAAGGCAGAGGCGGATTGAAAATTTCATCACACTCCTCAGATAAGAATAAAAAGTTAGCTACGTCGTATAATATCAACAGAATACCAACAAATTTGTATTTAATAAAACACACGATAGTTCTCAAACACGTTTTGTTATAATCGAACTACACATTATTCGGAATATATTGTTTATAAACAGTAACTATTAAATAACACTCAATTTGAGATATATTATTTCAATAGATGCCATCCCTAGGCAAGAGCCTAGAGAACCTGTATGTAAAATCCACCTGAACTCGAAGGAAAACCGGAGAAAAACGCGGCCCACGATGAGGCTGCAGAATTAATGTACACAACCGTGCAATGCTTGAGTACCGACAAAATAAACTTATGAATAATAAGGAACAATAATAGCAGGCGGGAAAATAGTTTCTAAATTTGATCATTTATTTTGAGAGTACTAGAACAATTGTGTGATAAAACAGTGTACCGACAGCGGTGGTCTAGTGGTAGCGTCTTCGCTCAGCGGTAGAGTGTGGGTTCAAACCCCATTCGGTCGAACTAGCTGGGGTTTCTCTCACCTACTCCAGACTAATGTCGGTTTGATCCAAAAGGTCCCTGGCATCTCAACATCTTTCCTTCCCAATTCCCTTACCCAAGTCCAATGGTTAGGTGGAAGAGCAGGTCTCGTGACCTGAACCTCGCCGAACGCCAAATAATAAATAAATAAATAAATAAAGTACAAGAGCAATTGACGTATTTAATATTTAAACGAATAATTAAAAAAATAAACATTTGATGAGAAATAGAAACCCATTTTAACTGTTATTGAAATCAATGAGTTCCTTTACGTTGCAGAAGCACTGGTGCAGTAAATAGCTTTTAACCACGGATTTGAAGAGATTCAATTTAATATTATATTTTTAGTATTTGGAGAAGGAATTACAGAGAACGATTCCTTAAAGCAAAAACGCCTTTTTGGCAAAGAGCGGTTGATACTCAAGGACAATGAATATTATTCCTATTGCGAGTATTGTGTTCGTGAACAAGACATTTTCGCATGTAACAAGGGCGGTCCTTTATTAATTTGGTCTTAACAAACACAACCGTTTCATAAATGTAAATACAGGGAAGTGTTAAAATATTTAATTCTTTAATCCGAATAATCCTCTTTTGAATTCTGAAAGGTTGGTTTCTCGCCTCACAAGATAATGACAAACCGAAAATGGAAGTGAACGTTTGCAAAGTACGGAAAAAACGAACGGAAAATATGTGGACTAAGTAATTAACTAACTAACATTAGAATTGTGTAACACAATTTGCCTAATTTGGAAGTTAGATTATCAAAGTGACAATTCCATTTGAGATTGACTTGAATATGGAGATCTAAGAATTTTGTTTTCGTACCATTATTCTATTGTGTTCCGTTTAACGAAATGCTAGGGGTATACTATCTTTAATACGGACTAACAGTGAACTTTCAAAGTATCGGGGACGCACTTATCCATCTCAACGACACCGAAAAGTATCCTTCGGAATCTCACATCGGATTTTTCCATATTTTTACATGCCACCCTCTTTCCACCACCGTCCTAATGGTACCACCTCACAGTCTTTGTTGCCAGACAGTCAGTAATCTGTGTATCAAGTTTGGTTGAAATTGGTCCAGGTGGGATACATGCATAAAACCTTCTAACCCCTATTTCACTCCTTTAGATATGTTTTTTCATAAAATCCTTTCTCAGCAGATGTTTACGCCCTGAAAGGAACCCACCTGTCAACCCATTTCAAGTTTGTAGGCTTTGTCGTTTCTGAGATTTCGTGATTGGTCAGTCAGTACGTGAGTCGTATACTCACATAGATAAGTGTCGTCAGCAAAACAAGTAGAGCTCTGAGCTGCTGGCAAGAATATCGTGGCTTCGAGTCCCGGTTGTTCTTGGGTTATTACCCACTACTCAGCCTGGTACGTATGGAACCGCGTCGATTCCGTGGATAAAAGCGGGTCACTTCTCCTCTTCGTGCCACCGAATGCAAAGGCCTGGGTACAGGGTTGCAACGATATGTCGTTCAACTGATAATATCCAAACGAAAACGTCGGAATTTATATCAATACTTTTACATCGCCGATATATTCTCGATATCACGGAATTTTTAACGATTTTATTCACTTGAAATACGTCTTTTTGTCAGAATTTTCACGCGAGATGGCAATACTGAATTTTCTATTTTAATATTATGGGTAAAATTTCGATTTCGGCTTAGCAAACTGCTATTTTTAGGATCGGTTGATCCTAAATAATGGCAGATATAATTTCTATAATAGCTCTATTGAATACGAGCTGTTTTTAAATGTACTTAAGAAATTTCTTTTAATTCACATAACGTCAATAAAAATATTCGATATAATCGATATCTGTCTGATGTCGATTATGATATCGATATTTAAAAACCTTACATCCCTATCAAGGTAGTATGAGTGGCCGAGCAAGAATTGAGCCCCAAGAAATCATCACAGGGAAGGATCAGGTAATCCTTGGCGTGATTAGTGCCCCAACCCTTTCAGGTACTGAGATGTCATTAGCTACGCCCGCACTGGGAGGTCAACGAACGAAAGTCTCGACAGTTTGCAAGTGCGGAAGTCTCCGCGCATTCGTTCGGAAATTCCGGAACCTGGCTGGGTGAAGGAACCGTTCATTCTCCAAGGTGTAGAGTATTAGATTCCGCGTGTTACCTGCTCCCCATTCTATTCTGATCACTCAACACAATATAACACAATCGAAGTGGCGAATGCCTAGTCCTTGGGAGTGCCCGCAGTCATAAACTTCTGATGAGCTTCCCGGAAAGTTTTACAACCCTCCCGACACTTCGAAAGATCTTTCTCTGGGGACTTTTAGCAAACGGCGGCAAGTGCGTGCCGGCTCAGAGGGTTCATACCAATGCAAAGCAATGGAAAGAACTTCTGGGAAATCTGGGACAACGGTGCCGACCGTCCCAGTGCGCGCGTAGCTACTAGCGGACGGGGCAAAGGCCTCTGGATGTCCGCAGCCAAAGAACGAATAACTACGCGTTATTTTCATTTCATGTCAGCTCATTATTATACAAGAATTACATACGTATCCTTCAAGAATGATCAAAAACAAAATTTTTGTAACTGTTTATTACTTAATAAATTTATTTATTTATATAGAATTGTCGTTATAAAACGTTAATTTAAAAAAAAATAATTCGTAAACTCCGGAAGAGTAAATACAAGCAATTTCGTTTTCCTTGCACAAATGATTTCCAACTAATTTACAAAAAGAATATTATGTAAGAATTTTCACGATAGTATATTAATAAAGACACCCGTCTTTGGGTGTAAATGTAACTTTACCAAGTCCTTCTAATTCGTATAACTCTAAATTACTGCAAATTATTTAACAATAATACGCCAGTCTACCTACTATCTACTCCCCAAAAACCAAATACACCAATCGAAAATATTTAAAAAGTACATTACAAACGCATTTTTAAAATAGACTGCGCCCCCACATTTTCAAAAATAAATAACAATAAATATTCACGAAGGACAACAATTCAAACAACCATACCTATGTCACAGTTCAAAATATTGGCACACAACAAAAGCAAATACCATGTACAAATCCTAATTAAACTTGTACTATTTTTCACTTTTTCAAATTTGTTCTTTTATTATTTTGAAAAAAAATTGACATATTACACCCTGGGAAACTGTTTCCACACGTAAATATACGAATGTCTATAAAATAATAACAAAGAAATATTCTTAAACACAGTAATCGGTAAACGAGGAAGGAGATATCTATTCAATTTGCATCCCTTTTACATTTTTTATTAACATTTAAATATTTTCAAACGTATAATTAAAATTTTACACCGTTTACTATACTGAAACGTGACGCTTTGATTATAAAATACAAACAAACAAATGGCATATTTAAGTTCAATTTTTCGTTTTTATATTGTATTTGGTGACCCATTTGGAGGTCCCTTGCAGAGTGAGGCCCAGGGCGAACAAAGAAAAATTAAAAGTCAAAGATAAAGAGTCAAATTAATTAATTGAATGTCACTCAATTTAGATGAACTTACAAGTAAAAGTATACTACCATTAATTGTCGTGAGGGAGCTGATCCCTATTTTGGTTGGTTTGGTAGAATGAGAGGGAGCAATTTAAATAGGGATAGTCCAGTGGCGACGCAGTAGTTTATTATAACGTTCACACAACTTACATAGGTTCTCCTAAGCGGCGCCCACCAGCTCCTCCTCGCACTGCGCTTCGCGCTGGCGACTCGGCACGGGACTCCATCCTGGCGGAGTACTGATCGACAACCATGGATTCTACGACAACAGACGGGCGCGTCGGAGTCCAGTGGAGAGGAGAGTTAGGCGGACCGCGAAGTCGGCTGAACTAACCGGGGGTAGAACTCGGGGTGAAACGCGAGGTCTCAGTTGGTCGGAATGGGTTGTTCATGGGACCGCGAGGTCAAAGCCAAATAAAAAGGGTTGGATTTGCACTCAGGACCTTTAGGTCTAAGCCAAGTTCAAAGGATAGGAGTTGTACTCAGGACCTTTAGATCTAAGTCAAGTACAAGGGTTGGATTTGCACTCAGGACCTTTAGGTCTAAGCCAAGTACAAGGGTCTGGGTTCGTACTCAGGACCGTGAGGTCTAAGCCAAGTACGGAGGATTGGAAGAACGGACGCACACATCTGTCGCGCGAGTGGCAGCCGTTCCGCCTCGTACGCTTCGAGCGGCGGCTTACATAGCCACATAACGCCGAGTCGTTAGTTTGAATGTGGCACGTCACTGCTTGGCCACGCGGGTAGTGCTACCCGCATCCACGCGACATAACGACCATTATATAATCTAATGAAATAAATATATGTTATCACAAAATATATACCGTTCGTCCATAAAAGGTGGTAAGCCTTGCATTATTTATTTATTTATAAGAAAAATGATTTTTTACGCAACACAAATCTGCAACAATATTCAAAGCATCGTAATCTTGCACGTTTGAGCATCTTCTTGTAGCGTAGGAAAGTCAGGTTCTTATCACGGCTCACGAGCCACCAAAGTTTGCTTCCTATTGATGAAGCTCAGATTCGCCTTTCGAGGCGTACAAGATGAAATGCAGCATAATACCACACGTAATTTAGCGTTATGACGAAAATCTCGTTATTTTAATGCAGTTTTTAAGCGTTATTTTAAGCGCAGAATGGGAAACATAAAGTCTTCTCCGAAACTAGAAAAACTGCCACTCAGGTAGTCGGCCTCACAGGCGGATCAAAGGGGGGGGGGCGATAGGGCGATACCCCCATGGAATTTGATTTCTTAAATATATAGAGGAGCGCGTTCAACTCGTTAAATATTTTTTCATTTGATTTACAATATCTTGAACCCTGTTCGTAGGTAACATCACCGGGATTTACATCTCTTGTCAAAACTTATCCTTTCCGTTGAATTTCGTCCCCTATGATAAAGGATTTTTATATGCAGAGCAATGTTATTCTATAAAGAAATGCATTTCAAACGAACCACGCAAATACAATTAGAAGACTGTAAATAAAATAGAAACTTTCGCCGCCACAAATGGATTTTATTTCCATTGTGAATAAAACGGGTCATTTATCGGAGAACGAAACTATCGTGGGGGGGGGGAGAAGTTACAAAGTTTCGCCCCCCCTCCCCTGGTCCACCTACCCTAATCTGCTCTTGAAGATATTTTCCTACCGTCCGGAGTTGAGCCGAATGAAACCGGTATTTGCAATCCGAAAGAATCCTATTTGCTGAAGTTGGAAGAGGGGTGGGATATGGAACAATGAGAGAAGGCGAGTGAAGGAAGAGATTTGTACAGATTTATATCGGATGTGACATTTGCGAGGAAGAGAAAGAAGTGGTTGCACCAGGAAAAGTGTTGCTTCATAATTTAGCAGGACATGGGAATACAAAGAGTTATAAGAAAGTGAGAAATGTACACGTGAATAAGTGTGAATGTGGAAAAGGAATCGAAAATGTCATTCATATTTTGTATGACTGTGAATTCAACGGTTTTATAAACGAGGAATAATATCATGATTTCGAAGAATTCGAGGCAATGAGCGTGGTAATAAAAGACTACATAAAAGAGACTAGCTCGGTAGTAGATGTGTCAAAGCTCCTCGTGGTGGGGTCGATAACGCTAATCTGATGCAGCCAAGATTTACTTATACACAAGAAAACAGACAAACGAGAAAGAACGAAAACGCAGAATATTAAAAAAAAAGGGGAAGGTAATTAAGTAAAAGGAAAAAGTTAAAGAAGAGAAATTAATGAAGGATCCCGGTAGTGGCAAGACAGCCGAGGAACGTAGTTCAACAGGAACAAAACAAAATGAAAGTAGGACGCGGGAGATCCATTACAAATGTACTTCCGTTTAGCGCCGAACAAACGGAGTGGTTGCACCATTGGAGTGTCCCCAACATCAGATTAGGACTGGCCGATTACCTGAGAGGCAGATTTTCTATCTTCGACAAAGACTTTCCATGGAGTTATCCTATGGTAAAGGATATCATCACTGTCTTCATAATTTTTGTTAGTTTATGCTGTTCTATCGTTGACAAAGATGAGCCAAAACGAAGCCTTCCTTTTGAGTTAAAATTGTGCACAACGTTCCTTTATTTTGAGATACTGTTCACCTTGGTTCACTATGTCACACCTATATGTTTTTCGTCTCATAATCTAAGTAATGTAAATGTTATTAGGTGGGGAACTTGAGTTTTGGTTATTAAAACATTCGTCAGACTGTCAACGTTTTGACGTTTATTAAGTAATTCTGAGGGCTCTCTGCAAGTACCACAAGTCATCATGCATTAATGAAATTTCCGCAAATAATGTTGTTACCATGGCAAAATGTGGAAATTCCATTAATGTATTTACAAATGGTAACTATGACTCCTTCATCTCCTTCAAATTCATCATGCACCCACCCCAACACATAGTGTAGCAAAACACTCCAGCATCCCGCAAAGAACATTACTTCTCACAAAACACTTAATTAAAGTCAAAATGTCAGTAATCTGCCAAACGCTTGCATGACCATATCTCAAAATTCCATCCTCATAATTTCACATAGACAATAATTTCCACTGACAAATGTGAACGTATTTCCTTACACTTCTAATATGTATTAAGTACAAAATTGGGTAAATGATAGCAAGGAAACAGGTATTTCAGAAAGAGTATATTGGAATATATGAACTTTATTGATTTCCTAAAATAATTTTTGGAGTTTTTGGTCTGTTATTATTTATCCCTAGCCATTAAACCTCATGAAAATATAAGAAGAAAAACACAACCAATTCTAGATATTTCTAAAATTATTACTGGTAGCACAGAAACACGAACTAAATACATGATACAGGTATTATTTTTACATTGTAAAATATTTGTATGTTGAAACTTGATAAAAGAAAAATTTAGATACTTGGAAGACAATTTTTTTTTCTAATTTCGACAGATTATGGTAAAGAACAGTGTTATTTACAAAAAGCGACTGTACAAAAAAAACAAGCAAGTGCCAAAGATAGTAGTATTAATAAGTTAATGACGAATATACTTCAAGTAACTCAATTTCAATTCGGTCTGTTTGAGTGTCAGGTTACAACAGAATGCAGTACATAATAGTTATTTACAAAGGAAGAAAGTCGTTGCGAAACATATTACACACTACAAATACCTTAGGCAAATGATCCGAAAAATTGAAGATAGTGGGCACTGCATCATACTTCAGAAGTCTTTTGTTTACATGATTCTTCCAATAGCAAGATTCATCAAAATGTACAGAGCACAAGAGGCTGAACCTGTTGGGAATAAAGTTCGCCCTGCGGATGTTCGCTAACCACCTTTTCAAACGATCCGGATCTTTTAATGGAAACCTGCAAAAGAAAAAGCAGTGATAACTCGATAGAATCAAATCCCGAGCTAATATAGTAAGGTGCATGATTTTTGCTCCCTTTACTTACTTGTGGAATGAAATATTGCAGCCTTTCTTGTGTTTGTTCGTGCAGTTATATGCAGCACACGATTTCACCATTACACGCAATAGTTGAATTGAAATATGCAAAACAACATGTACACACCTTCGAGATTCTTCGATGAAAACCCACACACGTCTTCGTGATTGATGACGGTGTCGTCTTCGCTTTAACCCCTCGTATGGCCGGCGCAAGCTACTTCAGTTGGTTCTGCGACACTAGCGCCGCTCAAGCATATAGGGCATTATTGTAACTTTATCGGGGAAAGTACACAGTATTCACGTGACTTTAGGTACTACATCCGCTTTGGCTGAAGACAAGTTGTCAACTTCTCTCGAAACTTGGATATATTCACCGAAGGAGTTCTAATTAATTAATAATTCGCTCTACTGATTTTTACTGTTAGATGGGGACAATTATTTTGTGACCTAAAAATTTAATAATAAATTTAGATTGTCGTTTGACTCTTTCTATGACGAAAGTCGCATTGTCCTCAGTCACGTGATCCGGCTGCCATTTCCGCTAGGACATTATTTTCCGCGGTTTTTGGTGGGTAAATTATTCTTGTAAATGTCACATAAAGTATGAAAAATCTTATCTTCATTGCGCTCCTAGTTCAATTTGGTATGTTTTAGTAGGTTTTATTTGCTATGTTAAGTCGATGATTGTGACCGGACATCAAAAAAACATAAGCCCGCGAAAGTTTATCCATACAAGCCCATAGTCTTCTAAAGTCAAATAATTCAAAATTTTTCGCTGTAAGGGTATGCAAATTCATCGTCACTAAATGGTTCAAAGTATCATTTGAAACAGTTTTGAGGGTACATTAGCCTTCTCCCTGCGACAGATATAATAACTTAAAACGATTTATTATTTATACATTCAAATTACTACTTAATATATATCCCATTCTGGCCGGGGTTTTACTTCGGTTTTCTTTTAGAAGCAGGGAAATTTTAAATACAGGCTCTGGTCTTGGGGCGACGGCTTAATTAATACTATCGTTTATATTAATCTCGAATTGTGATTTATTTCAATATTTATGTGCGGAATATGTTTAAAATACTGAAAATATGAATTATCTACCAATATTTGTTCGAACAAACTATTTAAAAACTCGAAACAAATGTTCGCAAAACTAAGACGGAGTGTCGCTTCCCTAGACAGAGTTACCGAATGGTACAGCTGGGTGGAGGCGTCCCGGAAGTCGTTCTTAAAATGTATAGGGGGAAGTACATCGACAGAGCTGGTGGCAGTGTCCTGGGTGGGGGCGCGCCGGGTAAGGATTCTGAGGGCGGTCCAGTCTACCGTAGCACGTGCTTAAGCCATAGAGAACTCATACACCTCAAACATAACAAGGAGGAAAATACTATTAATAAAAAGTAAGATTCATTAATCCACCTGTCTGAGAAGACTCGACAACAATATTATAACTAGCTTCAATTCGTGCACTGTATCGGAGCAACTCGGAAGCAGTTCGAAGTATGATTACGTCGTATTTTTTCAAAGCGTTTCGCCAAGAAGTTTGGTTTATTTTCAAAACCAAATATTCTGATTCCAATAATTCTCAACAGTTCGTACCGAATACAAATAAAAGTTCTAGTTGCAAGCAAAGAAAGAAAATTGTGTATTTGGAATTATTTTCTACGAAAATTTTCAAGAAACACAGAAAAATATTCCAATTAAGTATAACTACTTTAGCAAAACGTATTTGTCGTTTGTTGAATACTAGTATCTACGTCCATTATTCATGAGTATATGAGTAAAATATAGCAGGACTTAAATATTTGCTTTTTAAATATCTTTAAAAGGGAAAAAACTGAAGAACTAAGATTGAACATAATTATTAATTTATTTTTATTTTTTTGTGTTAAGGCAAGGTTCCGCCATGAGGCCTGATATATATATATATA
>NNCF01126675.1:643241-664940 GCA_002313205.1 Laupala kohalensis
ACTTTGATAATAGTTCAACTATGATCATATATCTATGACATACGTTCTCGTTGAGAGAACCTCTGTCATATCTTTAATAACAGACATATGACATAGAAGTACGACCGTGTAATACCGTCTACACTTGATTATAATTACTGTGTTGCAATCTACCAACATAAATGAGTTTTTAGTTTGTATTGCGTATTTTTCACAAATTTTAAAAATATTGTTCCCCCTTTTGGTAAATTATTCACTTGAAAACAATTTTTGTTGTTTACAGTACGATATTAAAATACGCTAGATACTAAAAATCAAGCATTTCCTTAACTTAATGATTTTTCGAAATGAAATGATATTTCCTTTTCAACATTGCGGGAGAAGCAATGCCTAATGGGCTCCGATTTCTAATAAGCTCTAAATCAAACGATCTCGGTCAGTCTGTAATTCATGTCAGCGTGTGAGCAAGTGAGTGAATGAAATTAACCATAAAATAGAAGGTTTACAGAGCTCGGTCTACCTACCATGGTTTTTGTTCATCATTTCATGAACAGTGTCGATTTTATGAAGAAAATTGTCTGCCAGGCTAGATGGCCGTGGTCGTTCTTGGATTTCTCCAGACGTTTCACTTACGGCTGCAGAAAGCATCATAGTGAGGACGTGGTCTACGAGGACGCAACATACGAGATGAAACGTTGGAAGCATCTAACCTTGTGTTGATTTGTCTAGGCTATCCGCATCGTGGTACGAGGAACCGGTGTTTGGGCACAGATTATACTAGGTACAGATGGATCACTCGTCGCAGCGCTCCACTAGCAAGGCGCCGAACTAACTAGCCCCACCACCCGTTCAACTGGTTGCTCGAGCACTGCTTGGTGTTGATTTGTGGGTGTTTTAGTTCGAATCACGCATTTAGAATTGCTGGTTCTGAGTTTTCACTGCAGGTTAATTGTTTGTAGGCTTCTGCAGAATATGGTAGCGGGTACTCGATGAAAATTATGCGATGTAAAACAGGGCGCAATTTTGGGCGTAATTTTGACCATAGTTCTCGGCCTTCTCCGTGGAGCGCAGGGGTAACCATTGGGCTTATGGGAATGAACTATCTATACCTTCTTTAATCTGTGCGTTTGGGCCATCTTGCTGTGGCACGTATTCAGGGAACGAATATTGTGGCAGTTGTGCTCCGGTACGACCCTCAAAGGCCACAGCAATATGGCCGAAAAGTGGGTTCTTCATACCGCGACGTGGAGTTTCTCGCATCAAACAGACAAAATCATCTGACTCCGGATGCGAAAGAAACAAAAAACACGAAAATATTGTTTGTTTTTGCCAAAAACAAGCATTACAGTTCTTTGTCACTAACTGTTTAACCAAGGCTACATGTAATTTTGAAGTCGAAAGTGAATTGAGTAGCAATTTTATGGCGAAAGTCTTCTGGGGACATTGATAGAAAAGGCCTCTCATCTTTAGTTTCGTTAAAGATTGCCCGTGTCATACTTTTATTTAATCGGAAAAGTAGTTTTTCCGTTACATTAGAAAATGTATAGGAGGTATAGAAAAGTAAAGCTGAAAAGATTTTTGCACAATGAAATAACTACAATTTGAGACTTTCTAAATTGCAATCGATCAATAAATAAAAATATATTGCAAGAAAACATGAAAATCGGCAGTTATAATTTTGCAGATAATCATTAAATATAGGTTAAACTCTCCTTACGACGTGAGATATGTGATGCTACGAACGTGTGCGAAAGATGAGCGCTGTAGGATCAATAGTTTGCATAATATTTTTTATTTATCCCGTCAGGGGCAAGAACCACCATATTTACACGGCTGTAGAACTGCCAATAGTTAATTAAACAATTGACAAATTTCATTTTGAAGATAGAGGTCTTAACTAACAATCGCTGAAAATTAATAAACGATTTTTTAAGGCCTTGATAATCTATATTTTAAAAAAGGAAATTTTTGACCCTCAAAAGGTGACTGGTATTTTATGTTCATAATATAATTCTACTTTTATAGTAACTTAAACATTTCAAACTCTTGTATTTGTTATCGATAAAAAATAACAATTACCTCAATATATTTTAAAATGCAGTGCGATCGAAATTTCAATTTTTCTTCAAACCAGTTTATAGCACTCAATATATCTTCAAATCTAAATATTAAACAATCATTTGAAGCCCTTAAAACCATATTATACAATGCAAATAATTAATACAAGCAATGTTAAAATGTGCAAGTTAATATTAAAGAATAAATTATATATCATGAGTACAAAATAGCCACCTCACTATATTTTGAAATGGAATACGGTGGAAACTTCCATGTATCGTCAAATGAACTTAAAACGGTATATTCATAATAGTATAGAGTAAAATATTAATATAATGAATTTTGTAATTTTTCCAGTATTTGTCTGGGTTCTGCAATTATAAAAAGTAGTCGTTTTCTATTCGAGCTACCCTAGATTAAAAAAAAACAAGATTCTACGATGTCCAGCAGACGAGATATGGTAAAAATTTAGAGCCCACTTTAATTTGAAGATATGTTTTCGGTTCCGCCGCGCACGAGAGAGCCTGCAGCTGCTTCCCACACTACCGTACCTCCAACTCGAAACAGAAGCGTACCTTCACTTTAACCACTTCTTTGGTCATCTCTCATTCTAAGTTTTGAAATAAATTGCATGTAAAAGTTTGAATCTTCATTAAAATGTTGTGAACATTTCAATAATTTATGTCTATAAATAACAGCGCTGTGATTTTGTTAAAGTGGTTAACTTGGCTTCTATTGGTCGTAGAGTTCTGTCACAAAAATTTGTGTTACTTTTTACTGAAATGGTCTAGCGTTAACAAAGATATTCCATTTGTTTATAAGAAAAAATGTTAAAAATTAACTTTTTTGAAATATAGAATTACCAGGCCTTTTAAAAAATCGTTTATTAATTTTCAGCGATTGTTGGATAAGCCCTTCTTCTTTAAAATGCAATTTGTCAAACTCTTTTATGAACAATTGGTTGCTGTGCAGTCGAGGAAAGATGGCGATTTTCGTCCCTGCGGGATAAATAAACAGGATTTGGAAAAAACTATTTCACCTACAGTACCCATCTTTTGCACACGTTTGTAGCATCACAAACTTCACGTTATAATGTGGTATTTTACCTATTAGCAAAATTATGATAATAACAAAAAACGGCCGATTGTCATTTTTTTGCAATAACTTTTTTGGGGCCGATTTCAATTCAGTAAGTCTCAAATTGTAGGTAATTTTATTGCGCACAAATCTTCTGTACTTCACTTTTATCTAAAACGGATAGTTTTTCTAGTATGTTGGAAAAACTATTTTTCCGTTTTTTTGTTGAAATAAAAGTATGGTGCGAGCAATTTTTGATGAAACTGAAGATCAGTGACGTTTTCTATCAATGTCCCCCAGACACCTTGGCAATAAAGTCGCTACTCAATTCACTTTCGATTTTCAGACTTTTTCTCCTTCGTATGGCGTGAGTCTCTAAGAAGGTCTTATCATTCTCTGCAACGATGATTGTAGCTGTAAGTGGCGTATACAGCAAGGAATATCCTCGGGATAATTGACGTCTAGGGCAAGCTCATATGTCCCGCTTACAATGCACAGGGAGTATTTTTATATTATTCACATTTCCTCGATAAGACGCAAGGATTACGATGATGCAAAAAGGAGAGACATAATGTTTATCTTTTAAAAATCTGCCATGACTGGTCTAGGAAACTGAAATCTAGTATTTAGAGAATTGCTTCCAAATAACATTGACGTAGAGATTTGTATTTATATTTCTGAATTTTGCATCAATTGACACCCGCTGAAAACGTGTGGAGAATTGTGTTCTAGTCGTAGATACCCTCTCACGCCTTAATAATTTCAGACATCCAACAACAATAGCTCTAATTCATAAAAAAACACCCAGATTATCGAAATGAAAGAAGAATTTTAATGATTGATAATAAAATATAGTCCTTCCGTGGCTATGGTGTCAGCGTGCTCGCTCGTCACCAAGCTCGTCATCCCGGGTTCAATTCACGGTTGGGCAAGAAAAATTTGTAGCTTTTCATTTCTATGACTCAGTTCATACAGACAGACTCAAGGAGGAGCTCAGAGACCAAAGAGGGAGGGTACAGGACATGGCAACACGACAAACGACACGCTTCCACATGGCGAGCGAGAATGAGGAAGAAGATGATACAAAGGCAAAGGCGCCGACAGAAGTGGGCTCACTGGAGGGGGTAACATATGCTCAGGTTATGCGACAGAGACAACATGCAGTCCGACACCAAGGTGCCAACGAACGCCGACATGGGGCGTAGAGAAATGGCGCAGTGCAGAGAAAGAGAAAATCCACTTAACATTAGTGGGTAGAAAAGAAGACTCGCAGGAAGTGGATGTGGAAAAGTCTTTGAAAGACAAACGGAATTTATCTCAACAGTTGGCGGAAAACGCGCAATGGGAGTGTTCTTCTTAAAGCTGCGGATGACAGAAGTAGCGTCACACTTCGCGCAGCATTGGAAACAATGGCCGATGTGCAAGAAATACCATTACGTACAATACGACCAAAGATGGTAGTCCACAATGTAGACGAGATGCCGGAAAAGAATTCCTTGCGGAAAGAACACAAAATATACAGATACAGCACCACGAAGGAATTCGGATAATACGAAAATTAGGTCGGAAGGAAAGTCGATACGGCTTTGGGTCATCGAGGTGGATCGGGCATTACATCGCAAGATGATGATACAGGGAAGAGTAAAAATTAAGTATATGGCATACCACGTATCAGCGTTTACTGAGCCGCTTCAATACTATAAATGTCTCCGTTATGGGCACTTGCCCCAAAGATACCGTGACAAAAAAGATACTCGCGGACACTGCGGTGAAGACGGGCAAACATATAACATGTGCCCCAGAAAGGACAAAAGAGAGCAATGTGCCAACTGTCGAAGGAAGGGGATAGAATCGTCTCAAGTCCTCTGTGTACGGAAAATAAACGGATAAAGGGAATATTAATGACACAAATAGATAATGGTCATTAACGTGCTCCAGCAGAACCTACAAAGGGGATATGTAGGAATGACGGAAATGGTGAATTATATACAGGCTAAGATAAATACAATACCGAAATATATACGAGCGATTTACAAGATGGATGGAGACTCGGCGATATTCATAGTAAATACGCACATTGATGTCTTAGTCAACTCGTATATACAAGCAGTAACTGTCACGAAAGTGTCTTAGTCCAAGTACATACAAGCAGTAACTGTCACAAAAGGAAATATGACAGTGATGCTTATAAATGTGTACGTCAAATATAGTAGCAAAGTAAATACGATTCTCAATAAAGTGGAGCGAATACTCAATAAGAATAGAGAAAAGGAGGTATATCTAGGCGGTGATTTGAATGGTAGGTCTACGCTCTGGGGCGATGCGGTGACAACCATGCGGGGAAAACGGATTGAGAAACTCGTACTCGCGTGCGATATGAGTGTCGTCAATGTGGGAGGGCAGCCAACAATCCAGACGGAGAACGGAAAATCCAAAATAGATTTAACTTTGCAGGGACGTACATCGCGGACAACAGCGATCGGCAGGTACACAGATCAGTGCATTCAATTGATCACGGCTCTATACACTTTGTGATTGAGGATATAGATGCTACAGAAGTGATAACAGAAAGCAAACGAAATTATAGGAAGATAAATTGGGAATTGTGTGATAAAAATTGCAGATGTTGGGACAATATCGGAATGAGTGGGAAAATGACACCATAGATGAACGGATAGCGACCCTACAACATGACGTAATAACGATAGTTATACCATTTACCGCACAGCAGACTAAGGGATATCGCAAACCATGGTGGTCGTCGGATGTGACTCACGCGAACAAGGTAATGTGGCGGAAGAGACAGAGGTGCCAGAGAATGCGTAAAGGCACTCTCGAACGTGATGAAGCACGTCAGGAGTATACGGAAATTTTGGGCGTTGTATATAGAGGAAAATATCGGGCGAAATATATGGGGACTACAATATATAAAATGGGAAGGGAGAAGTTAGTAAATAAGGTGGTTTGGCATAGCATTAACGAGAAAGGTCACTACACTACAAACTGGCATGCGACGGGGAGTAAGCTTGTGGAGAGCATACTTCACTGTAGGGAACCACAACCAGTAGCACAGCGGATGTACAAGTATACAGAAACGGAGAAGAAATAACTGAGGGTATTACACAAAGGGGTTATACGCAAACTGCGCTATGGGAAAAGTCCAAGGTGTGACCAAATCACTACAGATATGATAAAAAAATGGCACCAAGATATATCGTGGAACTAACGAAAATATATAATATGTACGGGAACATAGCACGCGCTTCGAAAGTGGGAAGTCTCCGGCTGTTTGTCAAACCCGGAAACAGAGATCTTCAGTTGCCAACCTCATATCGACCCATTACTCTGTTACCAGGACTGGGAACGATATTAGATAAGGTGTTAGAGCAGGACCTACGACAATCACTCCGTGGAAAGATCAGCAAACACCAGTACGGTTTCGAAAAAGGGAGAGGTACAGAAGATGCTTTACAGCATGTATTCGTCCTAATACATAATGGAGAAGGAAAATATCACCTTATACTACCAAAAACCATTCGATGGCGTAAACTAGGAAATATTGTTGGAGGAGTTACGGAAAAACGGCGTCGCAACTACCCTGCACGCAATGACCCGCGATTACTTGCGAGATAGGAGTTTAGTTTTTCAAATAGGAAATGAGGTACTTCGCTCAATAAAAGATGCCCACAGGGAAGCCATTTAGAACCAATACTCTGGAACGTCTTGCTCAATACTGTCTTACAACAATTGAAACGGGCGCAAATACCATACACAACATATGTTGCCGATCTAGTATTGGTTGTGCGTGGAAATAGTAGGAAGGAAATTGAAGAGCAAGGAGCAGTGGCGTTTTATTGAATACAGTACGGCAGTGGATCTCCAAATATCCCAGGAAAAAACAATTGGGTTGATACTTGCACAACGGCAAACAAGAGGGACACGTAATCCCATAGTGAGGGTGGGCAATTTGCGAATACGAACCGAAAAACAGGTAAAATATTTGGGGGTGATACTTGACAATCGTCAAACATTTTTACCACACATACTCGGAATGCGAAAAAAGAAGACTCAATTAGTATATGATTTGCAGCGAATAGGGATGTGTGTGTGTGTATCATGAGGGGCACAATAAAAGAGCAAAGTGAAAATACACGCCAAAAATACAAAAAATATACCAACAAACAAGACGTAAACTTTAGAAGACTAGAAAATTACAAACAAATATTACACAAATTACAAAAAAAATGTATCACATACTTAGAATACATAATTTTTCATTGTCAAGTACGAGAAGAATTTTAATTTCTTTTAATTTGCGACCGAATCCGAAGAATTTGTAGTTAAGTTAACAAGAGGTCAAGACCGTACGATATTATTTAATTAGTAATTTATATACCTTCATACGATTACGTACCAATTTTCCAAAGAAAATAATATTTATTCTATATTATCCTATCAAATTTGCTTCCTGTCTGCGTGAGCGATCTGCGTCAAGAAATTCAAGTACAAGATAAAAGTGTCGAGCTGCTGGAAAAGTAATTTTCGAATTTCATTAGTAAAGTGAATACGTTAGTACACATTTTGCTGCATTACTCAGGGGTTGTCCGGCAGGGAACAATAAAAACTTTTCTTAACGAAGTGGAGTGGGTAAGGACAGAGTTACGTAATTATTGGAAGGGGGGTAAAAGGTGATGTGGAGGGGAGAGGGGTTTTGCGTTGCGTAATGTAGAGACAGCTGCATATACCTCCTATTCAGCTTTCTTATAGCAATAAATATCTCGAAAATTGTGTTCTTTTCTCCCCGCAAAGCAGGGGCGTTCCCATGATTTTATTTATTTATTTATCTCGGGGGGATTACACACACATATTATATATGTGTGTATGTATGATATGTGTTTATATATTATACATGAGTGCATATCACGTCTGTAGGCTAAATATACAAATGTTTGTGAGTCAATGCACGTACAAATATTAGGAGAAATACGGACCAATTTCTTTTAATTTCGGGAGGATTGATCCCCCCCCCCAAACAATCGGTCCTTGAAACGCATAATTAATTTCATTTACTGTGGCGACATCTTAACAACACGGTGTTTTCTCTACATGCCTAAGTATCAATCAAAAATGTCTCTCTTCCAAGAACTTTCCTTTCGTACATCAATTCTTCATTTTCTACATCAAACCCTACGTTTCTCCCTTCACTTTTCTTCCCACACATATCCGTGACATGAGCGCGATCACAAGAGCGCGTCACAAGAGCAATCTCCCAGGGAAAATGGTTTCAACCAACTAATATACTAATCGAGCTGATATCTTGCCATGGAGATATCAATGAATATTAGCATAAACGGGGTTTGCGTAATACTGCACAATGTTCAGTATGCGGGAAGGCAGATGAAACAGTCAACCATATACTATTTGATTGTACCTTTTTCGACCCGGAGCGACCAGAATGATATAGCCAGCTAAAGAAAGGAGGTTTCTACCTGTGAACAAGTGTATCACAGTTGATATCAACGGAAAAACTATACAAGATCTCAGGAGTATATCGAGAAGATCCATGATATACGGGAAGCAACAAAGACTAGATAGTGGAGAATGTACCGACCTCCACGTGGTTAGGGTCGAAGACTTGCATTAAAACAAATGCGAGGCTAAACGGAACAGTCAAAACAGGCAATAAAGGAGAAAAGATAAGTGAGACGACACATCGTTTACATAATGAGACGTGGCGCAACAGACACACAAAACTACTTACAGGGGATGAAACTGGAGAAGAAAGTGATACAAACGCCCGGTAATTTCCATATGGTAGAGGAACGGGATAAACAAAGAAAATGAAAAGAAAACGTTCATATAGCTGTGGCGTTTGAAAAGTTCACCCTCTGCTAACAACCGCAGTTGTAATACTCGGATACAGCAATCTAGATTCTATCTAGACGCTGTTGCCCCAAAAATTCACGAAGTGTCTGGTAAGTAAACTCTCACAGAACTGAACCTTACTAAGATTCATCATGCTCCTGTTGACCGATTCGAGAATAATTTCACAATAAAATATTGACGAAATACAAAAATAAATCTAACTTCTATTAGCGGCAACACGTATTACTGTCACTCAGATGAATGACCAAATCTGCTGATTCAACGATATCACTCATTGCTTCCCTTCCGTCATAAACTTATACCACGCACCTTTTCTGATTCAGAATATCGCGCCAAACTTCAAATCAGCGCCAAGTAGTAGTCTGAAGTCGTATTATTTGGTTTTAAAACCAGCAGTGTCGAGCACTGGTGCTTTCACTCTAATTGAAGTTGAAATGTATGTGGTGAGTGGTCGTATTAAACTATTACAATCAATCAGGGAGGTACCTGAGAGAAACCGAACGCTCGCGCTAATGTCACGGATATGTGTGGGAAGAAAAGTGAAGGGAGAAACGTAGGGTTTGATGTAGAAAATGAAGAATTGATGTACGAAAGGAAAGTTCTTGGAAGAGAGACATTTTTGATTGATACTTAGGCATGTAGAGAAAACACCGTGTTGTTAAGATGTCGCCACAGTAAATGAAATTAATTATGCGTTTCAAGGACCGATTGTTTGGGGGGGGGGATCAATCCTCCCGAAATTAAAAGAAATTGGTCCGTATTTCTCCTAATATTTGTACGTGCATTGACTCACAAACATTTGTATATTTAGCCTACAGACGTGATATGCACTCATGTATAATATATAAACACATATCATACATACACACATATATAATATGTGTGTGTAATCCCCCCGAGATAAATAAATAAATAAAATCATGGGAACGCCCCTGCTTTGCGGGGAGAAAAGAACACAATTTTCGAGATATTTATTGCTATAAGAAAGCTGAATAGGAGGTATATGCAGCTGTCTCTACATTACGCAACGCAAAACCCCTCTCCCCTCCACATCACCTTTTACCCCCCTTCCAATAATTACGTAACTCTGTCCTTACCCACTCCACTTCGTTAAGAAAAGTTTTTATTGTTCCCTGCCGGACAACCCCTGAGTAATGCAGCAAAATGTGTACTAACGTATTCACTTTACTAATGAAATTCGAAAATTACTTTTCCAGCAGCTCGACACTTTTATCTTGTACTTGAATTTCTTGACGCAGATCGCTCACGCAGACAGGAAGCAAATTTGATAGGATAATATAGAATAAATATTATTTTCTTTGGAAAATTGGTACGTAATCGTATGAAGGTATATAAATTACTAATTAAATAATATCGTACGGTCTTGACCTCTTGTTAACTTAACTACAAATTCTTCGGATTCGGTCGCAAATTAAAAGAAATTAAAATTCTTCTCGTACTTGACAATGAAAAATTATGTATTCTAAGTATGTGATACATTTTTTTTGTAATTTGTGTAATATTTGTTTGTAATTTTCTAGTCTTCTAAAGTTTACGTCTTGTTTGTTGGTATATTTTTTGTATTTTTGGCGTGTATTTTCACTTTGCTCTTTTATTGTGGCCCTCATGATACACACACACACACACACACATATATATACTGTCTCTTATACACATCTAGATGTGTATAAGAGACAGNTATCGAAACCTTGTCAAGTGAAGATAATTGTAATTTATTTACTTTTTTAATTTGCGACCTCCCAAGAGATTACAGTTAAAATATTTTTTCTGATCGATTTATTGTTGAGGGTAAATACTGAGATCTTTTTGTGGAATGGATCCAGGAGAATCTGTACACGAAAGTTTCGCGATTACCGCCAGAGACGGAGAAATCCTTGCGAGATTTTATTCTCTGGATGACTCATGATAGAATCAGTACAGTAAAACAAAAGTAGAGACGCTGGAGCAAATTAGGATACATAGCTCTGCGTTCGTCATGAAGACTGGAAAACAACATACATTTTTCGTTGCGTGATGCATAATAACTAGTGAACGCCTGTCTCATTAAGCGTTAGTCCATACTGAAAGATCTGTTTTATCTTTGATAGCCTTCTATCTGATAACCTCCAATCTTGCGAAAGAGATTGTAAAAAGTGAATCTGGTCCATTAGTCAAGAGAATAATAATGTCCGACCATTCCGCTCGATATCGATGAAGTTCAGAAAGAACTGACCTTCCCAGCAAACAATGCGATTTATCGAAACAATTTCCACATAATATCAAGATTAAAATGGACCTTCCAATTAGTGCTCGGATGAACATTTCTGCTAATGGAAGTGCATATCTGTTCTCAACAAAACATTCAAAACGAAGGTCAGGTCTGTGATAAAGTGTTGAAATCACCCAAGAAGAAATTATTATATAATTTAATGCGAAAAACGTGTTCCTCTGACGTCGCCATAAAATGAGATCAAGCTGAAATGTCCTTAAGCACTTTCGGATCACGTTCTCGCGTGTTTGTCTATTCACGCCAATTGACTTCGCGATCCATGTTTTAGTCTCATATTCACGTCGTCACACGTGAAATGTTCGTTTTCACAAAAGGCATCACGCGTGAATATTGTCCAAGTCTTTGATAATAAATGTACACTGCCCCACAAAATTAGCGGTGCAGTAAATTCATGGCTCCCTAACTTCTATGTTTTAAAACGTGCCAGAGTGAAATTTGGGTCGAGGAAGCTCCTACGTTTTATCAAGACACTCCCTCATTTGGAGCTGTCTGTGCCGCACCCATCGCGCTGGAAATCCCTTAAAGCGAAGAGAAATGCAATGTTCGAAAAAATCGAGCAAAAATATCACACTCAAAAATGTCGGGGAGAGCTAGTCTCACGTATACAGACTCAACAATTGATTTCAGCTTAAATTTCTCCTATTGTTCTTAAAGAACTTTCATTTTGTTTTTGTATTTATAAGAAATATATAGCCAGTTACATTGGCTCATTATGATATCTCAAAGATGTATCAAAGAGCTTTGTTTAGCTCGTTTCATTTTCAATAAATAAATAAATCGATAGTAACACGGGACTTCGTAACGACGAATTGCAATGTACGCATGGTTAGGATGTCTCCTAAATAATTTGATGACAACATCATTGAAGTAAAAGTTGATGAAGCACAAATATGGACTTCCAGACATTTTCTCTAGTGAAAATAAACTGGAAATTTAAAAGTCGCTTAAATAATAATTTGATAATTCTTAATAGTCACTGGAGAAATATGCCCAAGGTTTGTAAGACAGCAACATTCGAAATATATTAGAAATCCAATGTACCGAACATAAAAAGTAGATTTTGTAATCGCGTTATTTAGAATTAATGTATTAGTTTTTCGGAAAGATGCTTCACGGTTTTTTTCATGCAACGTTTACATTCAATGTTATTGCATAATTTAAATATGTAAAAAAAATAACATTCAATCCAATGTTTTTTCTGTTA
The DNA here is from genome assembly GCA_002313205.1 of Laupala kohalensis. NCBI lineage: Eukaryota > Metazoa > Arthropoda > Insecta > Orthoptera > Trigonidiidae > Laupala > Laupala kohalensis. The sequence goes on from NNCF01126675.1 coordinate 655,736, forward strand.
AAATGTGCCTCTCTACATTACGGTAAATCTACAAAGTGAAGAAAAGATCGACCGGAGATATGAGCTCATTACGAGGTAGCTGTAGGTAAGAGAAAAATAATGTAACATGATAAATAATAAAAATGATTTTAAATACTAAAAAGTGAATTGATGAGGCTATCAAATACGTGCTCAGGCAAAAAGTTGGTTTTATTTTTCAGAAAAAAATGAAACGTTTTACGGACATTTACTGGGAAGTGACTTCCGGAAGTGGCGTAATGGCTGGGATGTATGACGAAAGAGAAAGGGAAGCACCCTGCTCCTTGGCCACCGTTGCGCGTTCGCTCAAGACCGCAGCTATAACGGGAAAATAGAAGGGAGCAAGTGACTGGCAGGTCTCGAATCAATGGAAATCAGCGCCGATGGGTGAGCGGTAACCCTAGTGGTCTCTCACAACCGATGGCGCGGGTTCGAACTCGGTCGAGGTCCACGGATTTTTAGGGTCCACGGTATATAGTATGATTTATACTGCATGTAAAAGATCCCTTGCTCTAGGCAAAACTAATTCTCGGCGAAAAATTCCAAGCAGTCGTACCCGTGATTGTTAAGACAGAATTATTCAATAAAATCCTATTCCTATTCACGAGCACAACATTCGTAATAATTCATCATCCTGGCGTGCCAACCACTCTTCTCTTCAGAGGCCCACATTATTCAGGAATAATTCCCTTCTAAAAAATATAAAAGATATTAATAAATTGAATCCGCAGTTAAAAGTTTTCTAATGATTTACTGCATCTATAATGTGAAAGAATGTACTGATTGTAATTAAAGAAGCTAATGAGAGATTCAATTTACCAATAAATATTGTATTTCATATGGTTTCGGATGATGTGATGTTAATTTCTCTTATACTTTGTCGCGCCATTGTTATAATACTGTAGATGCTGATAAAATACCTGTTTCCATGCATGTTGTTTTCCATCGTTTTTATTTATAATAGATTACTCCTAACTGTATGCAGCCTTGGCACGGTTCTATACATTATCTCCATCTAGCCTCGGGTTTTTCTCCGGTTTTCCTCCGGGTAGTGGCGGATTTTCCATTAGTGGGAATGTCATTTAATACTTTTGTCATTATTAATCTCGAATTTAGACTGCACATTATATCTACGGTTCATTTCGGAATAATAAATTGATAGCAGGATGTATTTGATTTTTTAAAAAATTGTAACTATTAAATCCGCCACTGCCCTGGGGCCCTTTATCGGAATCGATGGGTTGGTATATTCCTTTCATTACGGAAAACAATCCTTCCTCAAATAAATATTCGGTTCATTTGACACAAGTGTGGCGATGTCACGTTTCACTTACGTCACCTCATCTACTTCTTATCGAAAATGTCCTCCCAAATCCAGTTAATTACGATTGTCATAAGGTTGCATACTTTAAGAAAACTGGTGAAAAATTTCAGAAAGTTTGAAAGATTTCCTCACACACACACACACACACACACACATATATATATATATATATATATATATATATATATATATATATATATATATATATATATATATATATAAAATTCAGGGGCAACGAAAACGGATATTTCCGTCAAAATCTCGCGATCTAATTTCTTCGCGGTCACAATTCTCATAATACGTCAGGGGTCGGCAACCTATGACCCGAGGGTCACCGAGACACCCACTTTAGTTCCGAAAATAAAGTATAATATATAAAAATAAATTATAAAACATAAACATGAAACAAACATTTTGAGAATTTAAAAAAATTGAAAATTGATACTAAGAGCAACATTTGAGTTCGATTACAACGAATCTCATACACATAAGTGTTTATGTATATAAGATCCATGTCGATTACAAAGTTGCAGTAATGATAGTAGGCGGAATACAGCGACATTTTCCGAACAAATTTTACCATTATTGGACGCGCGTGTCGTTCTCTCAGTTGTGTGTCAGTTATAGTTATAGCACGTGTTCAGTAGCACGAGAATAGTGACGCAATTATGTTACGCAACTAAACAATTATTGCCTAGTGAAAGAAATATTATTATTTAAAAAAATTACCATGAACAAACAAAAAGCAACAAAAAAAATTATTTAAAGGTGTGTGGACAGAAACGTATGGGTGAATCGAAAATGGTGACAAATTGATATGTACTTTATGTACAGATATAATTACCGCCAGGACTTACAATATTGAGCGACATTTTTCTTCAAAACATAAAGATGTGAGTGAAATGGCAAATGAAGATAAATCTGAATACATTGCTAAACGTGTATTAAATTTTGGAAAACAAAATAAATTCTTAAAGAGTTTTGTTACCAGCAACAATCACGCTACATCTGCCAGCTTTGTTGCAGCTCTTAGCATTGGTACCAACGGAAAACCATTTACAGACGGCGAGTTTTTGAAAAACGCATTCATAAATTGTTCCGAACACTTATTTAATGACTTCGCAAATAAAAAACAAATAATTGAGAGAATCAAAGAAATGCCATTGCCAGCTGGAACAGTCCAGCGTCGCGTTGAAGATGTGGCCAAAAATATTGATGAACAGGTCAAAAATGATTTGTTATCTTGTGACATAATTAGCATTGCAATTGAAGAAAGTACCGATATAATTAGCATTGGTCGGTTTGCAATAATTATTAGATTTACATCAATAAATAGCTCGAATGTCAATGAACTATGCGTTCTTGCTGCAATAAATGACACGACCAAAAGCACTGATATTTTTCAAGTACAAGAGTTTACAAATTTCAAAAATGGGCAAGTATTGGATTTAAAAAGTAAATTGTTTTCCATAACAACTGATGGTGCTCTAAGTATGAGAGGAAAATCTGTTGGATTTGTAAAACTAATGGAAAATGAACTCGGCCGCTCACTTTTATCGTTTCATTGTATCATACATGAAGAAAATTTATTTGCAAAGGAGTCTACGCAACAACTTACGGATGTAATGGAAAAGGTTGTTAAGATCGTAAACATGATAATAGCGCGATCAGCATTAATACACAGGTGCATTAAAGCTTTTTTGGAGGAAATTGAATCGAAATATGGAGATTTGTTGTTACATTCTGAAATACGATGGTTAAGGCGAGGCAAAGTTCTTAATAGATTTGTAGAGTGTTTTGATGATATACAAATATTTCTTCACGAAATCGGTGAAAATGATTTCGATCTCAATGATAAACAATGGTTTTTAAGACTTTTGTTCTTAACAGACATAATGAACCATTATAACGATTTCAACGTTCGACTCCAAGGAAATAACAACACAATTTGGAAAATGTATGAGGAACGGAAGAGTTTTACTTGAAAATAGATATTATTTGAAACTGACATAAAAACTAAATAATTTCATTTCTTTCCCTTGTTAGAAAGGGAACATGAAAAAGAAAATATCGATGAAAGCAATCTAAATATGTTCGAAAGTTGGATTTTCGAAATTAAAAATGAATATGAAAGTCGGTTCCAAAGTTTTAAGAAGAATGGAGAAATGTCTACATTTATAATAAAACCCGAGGAAATAGAAGAAAATGTTTTAAATTTGCAGTATTTTCAGTATCTAAAAATTGACAATTTTAGTTTAGAAATGATTGATTTTAAAAGTTCAACGTCATGGAGGGAAAATTTTAAGAAATTGCGGAAAGATTAGGAAAAAACAGAAGATAATCATCTTCTCATGATATCAACATGTTGGGCATCACTTCCTACGAAGTTTTCATCTTTGAAAAAAATTGCCTTTGCCATTTTGTCCACATTCGGTTCAACAAATGTGAGCAAATATTTTCACAATGAATTTTATATTAAGCAAGAACAGGAACAGGTAACTACCGAAAATTCATATGCTTGTATTCATCTTAAAGCGACTAACTATAAACAAGACTTGACTAAATTGACGTCACAAGTTCAACATCAGGGGAGCCATTGATATTGAAGAGAACGTTTATAAATAAAGTTCATTCAACTATGTTTGTAATTATTTTCTTAATAAAATATATCGTATTATTTACTAAAAGACAGTTATAATACGAAAATATCTGTGACCCAAACGTCTCTTTAATACTCATATTTTGGTTGATTTTGACCCGCGGCCAAAAAAGGTTGCTGACACCTGGTGTAAGATATAAAGTTTCTAATTAGTACAGGAGGATGATCACTTGTAACTTGTTTAATATACATTTAGAAGCCAGTTTCACCAAAATGAGTATATCCTGTATTAGTGGGTGAAACATATTTATAATGGAGTAAACAATTATAGCATTTTATTANCCGTTGAGATAGATAAGGACGACTCCGTTGCTGTGTAAGTTCACGTACAGTCCACATCGGAGATAATATACCACCACCATCCCTCGAGAAGGGGTGCCAAAGGGAAAAACGTAAAAATAATAAAGACGACCGATATTGGTGATGAATACACCCATTTTTAAGAAGCAGTTACACTCAATGTCTCTTTAATCCATGATCACTCCCTATGAGGGAATATACACCCTTTGGGAAGGAGGCGAGAAGAGGTAAAAATGTACAAATAAACGGAAATGACTGATATTAGCGTTGAGATCATAGCTTTCGAGGTCGTTAAAATTAGTTGTGACATTCCCCAAGACACGTAAGCCTACAATCAACCCGTATAAACCCCGGTACCCCTAGGGATCGAGTGAAAATACGATATTGTGCAAGTAAGTTCAGCCCTCATAGANAATAAACCCCGGTACCCCTAGGGATCGAGTGAAAATACGATATTGTGCAAGTAAGTTCAGCCCTCATAGAAGAAAGACAACAGATGCACCCCTTGGGGGTAGGTTTATGCGTAGAAATTATTGAAAAGTAATTTTGAAATTAAAAAACTGAAAATTGCATCGGATCCATAGTTTTAGAGTTGGTGAGATGTTTAATTAAACTACCAATGCTGTTAAGTTCAGATCACATAAGGGCGCGGTATCCTTAGAGCTGGGGGTAAAAATAACGTACAAAAGACCGAAACCACAATTCTCGGGGATTTTGAGATGAATAATCATTCTTCTGATGCCTTTATGTAACCGTTCACACCATAACGTCACGACACCTCTACAAAAAATGATTGAAAATTGACGATATTAGTGTTGAATTCACAGCTTTGAGAGTTGCTGAGACTAGTAGACACTTCCAAGGTAATGTCAGAGTTGGGCCACCGCAATTGGGGAAACAGCCCTAGAACCCCATGGATAGATAGGCAAGCGAGTACCATATAAAAATATTTATTTTCGAAAAAGTCGGTTATTTGTGTTTATTTATTATAATTGGCCTAGGATATAAATTTCGTGTCTATAGACGCTTGAGTCAATTCTAGAATATATCTCAGTAGGTGTTTTCGAAAAACTCTTTCTGAATGAAATCAATGAAAACAAGGGATTGAAGAAACACACCAGTACTATCAAACCACCCACATTAATAGATACCTTTCTGACTGGATATCAATGGAACTGTGAGAAAGGATAAAGTTGAAATATTACAGAATTCACGTGAGTAAAGTCGCGGGTAATCAGCTAGTGTATCTATAAAGACAAAACTCGTATTTTTAATAAAATAATTGTATTATTGTAAACAATTAATTGTAATATAAATATTGTATAATTATATTTAAAAATCAACCATGTTTTATTTTTTTCATCCATACTATTTTTATAAAAAGATACCACTGTTGTTGATAATGGCGAGTTTTAAGAAAATTCCAAGGCCGATATTTATCCCCAGTCCAGTCCTGAATTCAAAAGAATCTGATTTCATCCGTATGCAACTTTATCCAGAAACACAACGTCATGAACAGACAATTTAATTCAAAAATTAAAGCCTACAATGATTAGACCCTGCATAATCTTCAAGTCACCATTTTGGGTCGAAACGTGGTATATTTTGAATTCATTGTGTTCATGACGTTCCTTCGTAGGGGAAGCCGAATTCATACAGGGGCCGCTTAAGGATCATGCTAAAGTTATACGAAATACATAAGAAAACTACTTATGATTTTTTGTTATGTTATTCGGTGGAAAATGAAAAAATAACACGTACAAGCAAAAGATAGAATTCTTAAGGCGATTGAAAAAATTCTCAATCTGTCCAATATAATATAAAAATTTCACATTTCTCAAAATTTCTTTTTTTCTTGAATCAACAATTGTTAAAACTATCACGACGTATTTTGACATCATAATTCATTGTATTTAGCAAAAGATTAAAGCTAATTAATTGTATCGTATACTTTAACTGGATAAACAAGATAGCAATAAACGCGTCCAAAACTCTTGATCTTACTAGTTATATCACTTCATTGTAAAGTGAATGTAGAAAGGCATTGAACAAATTCCTTCAAGTGTCAAAAAATATTTTGAGGGGTGAACGGAGAATCAAGTGACCCTTTTTTATGCAGACGTGAAAATACACACGACGGGATACCAAGTTGTAAAACCTGAATACAATAATTATTTTAAAAATTCCATTCTTTCGAAAAAAGATACAGGAATAAATTTTTGCCATGAAGAGCGCATATTTAAACGTGTGTGGAAACATATGTGACCGAGCTTGAGGAATAATCCAACATGACCATATGAAAAATACTGTAGTCTGTCCACAGCTCAGCTTTATGTTCAAGTAATTTATCATCATTAAACTCATCTCCCAGTATTTTCATAACAATGTGATTTACTTCTTGACATAAATGAGATGTAAGTAAATATTAATTTCGCTTACCTGTCACTCAGTGCTTTATCATGTCAAACACGATCCTTTCCGTCTTCTCTGCCTGTTGATTCGACTGATATATTTGGATAGGTAATTGAATTGAAGTGATTTCGTAAGTAATCTGAATTGGTTGTAACATTTTTCTCAGACGATTTTCGGTACGTCTTGTAACACGTTATCGAAGGCAAAACGATAAATACGCCTGTCGATCTTGTTCTCTCGATCTCGTCATTATTTGGTAACCTCAATTGTTTGTTTATCATTGCAGAATATTGTATTTCTGGTGGCAAGTTAGCAAACATCATATTTGTTTAGCTTCTCTGCGGAATTCTCTGGATTTTGATACCCTTGCCATGAATCAAGTCGAAGGTTAAACAGTACTTATCATCTAATAATATAGTTTGCTGAGATTCCTGGACAATCTTGCCTTGAGGTAAGGTATCCCTATCTTACCAGTGAAGAAGTGGTCTTCTAGTTTTCAATTTTGACTCTATAATTATTTGCCTCACGTGGTGAAACATTTAGTTAGTTATTTTCAATTTGCTGAATGTTTTCTGTTTCAGCTAAAAGGAATGTAAAGCCAAGTGTGTATATTTTAATGAAAAATGCCTGGTTGTACAGCTCCAAATTGCTCTAATAGCACTCAGAAAGGGTTTAAGTTGTACCATTTTCCTTCTGATGTGGAAAGAAGTGCTTTGTGGGTGAAAAATTGTGGGCGTGAGGAAGGTTGGAAGCCAACTCGTCACACATGTGTATGTGAGGTACGGTATTTATGAAAAACTTTTGCTCGTTTGTTGGTTGTATATACGCTATTATTTTGATAGTGAAGAAATTAAAGAACATTTCTACACTCATTGCGTCGTCATTCATTTATCATATGGATCCTCGTTTTTTTATATTAGAACCACATTATATCAGACTAATGGGCTAAAAGAGTGCTAGTTTAAAACAAATAATTTTTATAGGGATGTATTTAATTGAAGCAGTAGAGTGAGAGATAAAATGTGTTTATCATATACCAATCAGATAACTCCCTCTAACTAGTCTGGAATTGAAAAGATGTTTTCATATACTGCATTTGGACCAATTTAACATTATGGTCCTATCCTAAGCTTTTTCTTCATATATCCTTCCGTGAATGCTGCTACCTCCACCATTGCCTCCATCTTCACGCTTACAACAGATTTTCTTAAAACGGAATCGTCGGGACTAACAAACCTAACATCGCTGACTGTCATCAAACAGTTGTTTATAATTGTTCATGGCTCGCCATCATGAGCCATATTATAATTATCATACCCAAACATACTAATATAAACGGTAGTGGAGAGAAGAAAATAGTGCGGAACAATATTTCTTTATAACTACCATAAAAATGAAGAGTGAAGAATACAACTTATATTTTTGGAACCACAATAATATTTGTAGTAATATGGCATCTATGATTTTTTCGAACCCTGATAGAACCATATTCTTATATTTGGCCCTGTATTTATCTTCGAAATATGAAGGTCTTCTGTATTTTGATTGGTTTGAAACATTATTGCGCATCCGTGTATATGCTAAGCAACATAACAATCTGTGTTTGATTACTTGCCTGGAATAAAAAGAAGCATCCTTTATTATAATTTTCTATACTGTCCATTACAAGCAATGTTTGTTTTCAGAGATTCCACTATAATGAGTTTCTATTGTATTGAATGATGTCATTGTTATTATTATATTACTTTGCTATTCTTAAAAGAAATAATGAACCATTGAAGGAGAAATATTAATTTTTAGTTTTCTTTTTTCTTTTTTTTTTGTAGTGTACTTTTCTGATGATTGAAAATCATTGATCTGACTACTGGAGTTAATGTTTGAGATATTACATGAATTGTATTTGTATATTTCATTGTGTTTTCACTAGTTCACTCAGTCCTCTAAGAAAAAAATTGGACATGTTCTCAACCTGTTTTAGTCATTTGGAAAGAACATCTTCTAAGAATTTATAAATCCCCAAAATAATGCTATTGTAAAATCATGCCTGTAGTGTTGATTTTCGCAATAAAATTTATTGTACTTTACAAGGGAGGAACAGGGACCTGATAATTTACAGTTATGAACACCTGAAAAATTCTGTTGTTACCAGGAGTCAGGATATTATTTCAGATAGAAAGTGTTTAAAATGGTTTGGGGCTATTTTTATTGCTCGATGGAAGAATGTGAGTTGGGGACATGCCACATTTTTTTCTAAACAAGATAATTTTTTGTGGTATATTTTACATGTTACCTGAGGACACCTTTATGGGCACCCCAGGGGACTTTCATCTAGTAAGTACGTGTTTGGCGAACACGGGGCCCCGAGCTGAGTCTGGCATTACTTCCACTTACTTGTGCCATGCTCCTTCCTTTCTCTTTCCTGATCTCCCTTGGTCACCTCTTGTTCTTTTCGATCCCGACGCCATTAGGGCTAGGGTATCTTTCATTTTCCT
>NNCF01126675.1:665180-684322 GCA_002313205.1 Laupala kohalensis
CCAACCTTTATGGGTACCTGTGAGAGGGGGGGTGGAGTTTGGAATAAGAGCATTCGGAGGTAGCATTAACAATTTCTAACTACTATCACCATTAATCAAATAAGTTTAATTTCTTGAAACTTTATATGATGCTGCTAGTCAAGATTTAAGTAAATTAATATTTCTATTTTGGTCATAAGTTTTGGAAATTATGACTTTTCTTTTCAATTATTTTACTATTCTTACCTTTTGTATATTAGTTGAATGGTTTTGCCCTCCATTGGTATATATATTATGCGAAGGTATATATATATTTGTTGCTAATGTGTTTATTTTTATCAGGTTCACTTCGAAGAAACCCAATTTGAGTCTCATCGAGCTGATGGCCTCAAGAAATTGAAACCTTATGCTGTTCCTACCCAATTTAACTCTCAGAATAAAGAAGGATCAAGAAGTATTACAAAAGATAAGGTAAACTTATTTTTGGTAGTATATTCTTTTTTGGTTTAGTGCAAGTTTATGTGAATGCTGCCCTTCAGAAGATAAAAAAGGATGTAATTTGGTGCATTTCTAAAAAGAGATGAAAAAAGATCAATTATGAATTTTTTCTGGAGTGATTTGTGCTCATTGTAACCCAAGTGTTGGCCATATCAGTTAGAAAATTCATTTGCAGTACATAGAGCTAACATGATATCGCTGAACCATAGTTATTAATTACAGTATCAAAATTATATGAAAGAGCTTATTAATAAATTACATTGACATACTAATGCTGTCAATATGTCAATTTATAGCTTAGCAATAAATTACATTGACATACTATGTCGCTATTTCTGCACAATAGAAAATACATAAAGTTCTGGCTTCTCTAAATTAAAATGAATGTCGATATTGGAAAGGTACATCTTACATATGTTGCTAATGTATTTGTCACTTGTTGCTGCATTATTAATTTTCTCCCAGGTGGTTTGCTTTGTTTCTCTCTGTCCTGCCCCTGGAGAGGAATAACATTGGACAACCATGTGTAAACAAACTTGGATGTGTTACTTTTTCATGCTGGTACAGTGATTCTAATGATTCTTTAATTTGCTATAGATGTCCTTTGGCAATTATTTGTTATGATATTAATGTCTCATTGTTCTCTTTTTGTATAATAGTCTTTTGTTATCTTATTTACTTATGTCATCAATATAGTGAATCATTTGTACAGGAAATACCAATCTGATGTATTTGAACTCTCTTAATAATTTTTATTCTGTAACTGGGTTAGTGCATTATTCACACTGTTTCAGCTATTTAAAGCACTCTGTTATTCAAAGATCATTACAGGCGTTATCATTTCATTAATGTAATAATCACAATATTCTTATAAAATTGAATTTCTTTTGTTTCTTCCGAGTTCCATATTTGCCCAAAAATATTATGTGACCCAAATTTTTGAGATGACTTAAACTGATATATTACAGACTTTGCCTAACATATTATAAACACTGTGAAAATATAACTTTCAGCCAAGTGAAAATGGCGACAAGCCGGGAATCGAATCCGGGACTCCTACTTTGATCACACAGGTGTTAATCACTATACCACCTGTTCACCTTCCACAACCGTACACCATTTCCAACCAGGCCTAACCCCAGAAGACCTGAGATACGTCCCCATTGAGGAGATTAGTGAACCCAGGAGGCTCACTGGGAGCTGCATGGGAGATAAGTGGAAGGAAGAGACCTGTGTTCAATTCCTGGCTCACCGCCATTTTCTCCTGGCCAAAATTATCACGTATATTCTCCATGTGTAGATACAGAAGAAATATATGCATAACCAACCTTAACATGTAGGTATATGTGAAGCTGTTACTTCTGCTCACACAGTATAGTTTTATTTTAAAATGAATTTATATATTTTTCTTGTAGAATTCAAAGCAGATGTTCACATCACACGCTGTTTTGATTGGTAATAAAGAGGCAACCAATTCCAACACATCCAGTAACCGAAAACACAAAATTGGAAGAAAACATAGCAGTCGTATTGAGATGAAGGCAAAGAAAAAGAAATGTTTAAATTCTGGAAATCAATCAAAGACTAGTATGGCGAAAGGAGAAAAGGAGGTAAAATTTCATTGCATTTATAAAGCAGTTAATTACAGTGAACTAAATGAGTTTGTAATTTGACCTTTTTGCAAATAATAGTAATTTTTCCCTTTTTTAGTGATGAAATGTAACCTTGTTGACTATTAATTAGAGTGGCTGTCTTATTTCTTCTTTGCTTTTATTGCATGAATCGTGTATTGTCCATTTTCCTGTGAAACATTTTGGCCAAATGTTACCTATGATGCAGTATTCATAGGTTTATAACTTCTCATTATATGTTTTGTGTTAGTTGCAGATGTTAGTGCTGAACACCATTAGCAAAAGGCTCAAATTATTTCTTTTAGTTTCTGTCAATTGCTTCGTGTTTGGTTGGGGAAGGGGGAAGTATTTCTGTGACTGTTAGGATTGTTTTTTATTCATTCCTACAATTTAAATGTTTCTTGAAGTTGCAGAATTAATTTATTGACTTTATTCTTTGTGTGTAGGTCTCGGGAATTGATAATTCACCGGAGGAAAATGAAGTATGTTTCATGTGTAATGAAAGTGCTCCGAGAAACATATCTCTGAATACTTGTACCACTGCTACAAAAGTACCCCTTAATGAGAAATTAATTAAACTGGTTTCCCAAGAGTTCGACTTACTTGTTGAGGAATCAAGTGTGATTTGCTTTACTTGTGCTCAAATATTGAATTTTATAGACTATGTTGAAAATATTCTTTCTACTTTGGAGAAAGGAACTTTGTACCGCATGAGGAAAAAATTTGGTATGGAATCAACTGAAGAAATGGACTTGTTGTCCTATATTAGTAAGTTTATGACGGTATATGCCTTATGTTTATTAATTGCTTATGACTATTGCATGTATTAAAAAAGAAAATTAATTTTCAGAATCAATTTCAACTATGCACAATTTCCCCTCAAATAAAGGAAAAGTAAGTTATTTCTATTTTTTGTATTCTTTACTGTACTATATTACTTAATCTTGTATTAGGATGGAACAAAAACTGTGCCTGTGATTAAATTGTTTTCTCTTTTAATTATTGTTTGCTTTGGTGTCTTCTCTTTTAGGCATGTAGCACAGTTTGTTCAAGTTTATCGGATATGGAATATGTTGAATATACTTGAAAGGTTATTGGCCATAATAATTACTAGGGATTGGTTTTCTTGCAATGTGGCCAGAATACAAAATTATGCCATTTTGCCAATAAATACAAAATTATGTCATTTCATTTTGTATTTATTTATTTGGCTTAACTGCAAGAAAACCAATCTCTGATATGTTGAATGGCTTCAAAATAATAAATTTCACAAATTGTTTGAATACTCTTTTTGAATTTGGAGTTTTCCTGAAACATGAGAACTTGTAATATGACTCTGATCTCCTAGGGTATTTGGTAACTTTTGAAGAGTACTGACTTTCTTAAAATATTTGACATTTTACTAATATGTAAAGTTTTACAATTTGATAATTCTTTCTTATTTCTCGTTGTTCTTATTGACGTTTTACCTCACTCACCTTTTTGTGTGTTGCGTGTGAAATATTCCTCATTTGTAATGTTAAAATAGTCAAATGAATAAATCACTCATTCTTTTAATTTGCATTTATTTAGTGATATTCTAGTTAAAGTGCAGATATTACATTTTACTTGCAAGTAATATTAAGATAATCTCTGTTCTATGATTTTAAGTCAGTATAGTAATTCAGAAACTTCTATTTATTAGGATGAATTAATTCACCCAAAGGAGCAGGGTAATGAATCACACGATTCTTCAAAACATGAAAATATAATTGAAGTGAATTCCAAAGAAGAGACCGAACACAATCGACCGGAAAATGACGTGAAGGAAGTGGCTGCCAACACAATGAAATGTCAGTTATGCACGTATGAAACTCAATACAACGCTTTGTTGATTTATCATTTACGTCAGCACCTACAATCTTTGTATTCTTGTGACTTTTGCAATTCTTCTGTACCTAATTTCTTGGACAATGAGGGTATGAATGTGGATGAAGGAAACGGTGAAGATCAACAATTAATATGGGACAAAAGTGATAAAGTTGTAGTATCTATAGAGACTTTATCAGTTGATAAAAAATGTGATAGTAGTTGAAATGGTGTCAACCAGACATTCTGTTGATGTGCATGTTTATTAAATTTTTTTGATAAGCAATTTCAGGAATGTTTGAAGTGGGTTGAAATAGCCTCTGTAAAGGTCTGAACATGTATGTTATCTGCTAAACCTTCTTATGAATTGAAAAATTGTAAAATAATGTCTTAAATTGGAGTCAGCATGGCTCAGTGGGAAGAGCGTTGAGCTGCTGGCCAGATGGTTGGGGTTAGATTCCCGGTGATGTGGATATTTTTCTTCACATCTCTCCATCTACACTGACTCCCAGATGTACTCAATCTCCTGTAAATTGAGTACCAGGGTCTATCCTGTGGTCAAACTGATTGGTGCAAGGTGCTGGCCACACCTCCTCCTCTTCGTGCTGAGGCCAAGAAATTGTGGAGCTCTACTCTCTGCAAACCCCTTGGACACCTTCGAGACCTTTTGTGGGATAGAAAAAAAATTATCTTAAATTTTTACAATGAAATTGTATAAGAAGCTTAGAAAATTTATTCAATTCCTATGTTAAGTCAAAAACATTTAAAAAATTGTCCATATGTATTAAAATCCATATTTATTAAATTAATGAGAATATATGTAAAGAATTCTTGTTTTCTTAGTCAAAATGTATGCACAAAAACCTAATTCTACGCATGATTCCCAACATTTGTAATAATTGATCCAATAAGTATTGACAGGGGAGAGACACAATAAGATTTTTGGAGAAATTTTTCTCTTTCTTGGTCTCTACTGGAAAATTAAACTTTCTTTTGCCTTGGTAGTAATCTCTGTCTTCATCTGGTTTGATGTGAATATGTGTATGTAAAGAGATATGTATGTATAAAAGATGATGTTATTAATAATCTGAATGACTAAATAATCTGAATCTGAATAACTAAATAGGGCTCTAATGACCTAGATGTCAGCAAGCCCTAAAGCCCAAATAAAAAAAACAACATAATCTGATGGTTGGGTAACATTTTCATGACTTCTCTATAGGATTTGGTTGTTTCTTTTTTATTGGAATGTTGGAATTATTGGAGGAGAAAAGTGGTGTAAGCATGGGGAGGATCCATTCCATCCATTGCAGGATTTAGAAACCCCTTTACAGTGCTGATGGGGATAGCGTGAATGAAACAAAGGATGAAATCTCTCTTGTGCAGTGCATGAACTCTTGACCTTTGTATCTAATATGCCTTGTGCAAATGAGTGTATGATGAACCATGATTTAGAGGATAAAATGATGGATAAGGAGTTGCAAAGCATCTCTCTTAAAACTCTTGCGCAGCGACTCTCTTGAAAGCAACAGACCTGATTCTTTTTTAGGAACATTTTCTTTTAGCAATGGTGCTTCTTGGTATACTTGTTATAAAGAACTGAAAAATAACCCAGTTAAATGTTCATTCTTCACCTCATATTAGAGAGAAAATTTTGCTAAATTGCAATAAGTTATCTTCATTTTTTATATTAGAGAAGGGAATTATTTGCTAACTCAAACTTCCCAGAATGGCACCTTGAAGAACATTTTGTAATTTTTATTAATCATGTTAGATTGGATTTTATTTAAATGAAGAATTTGTTGCATTATATATTTTATTATAGTAACTATCCAGCCTAGGCTTCCTGTTTTTGTGTTCAAATCAATCATCTTAGAATTATAGTAGTATAAATAGCGAAGATGCTATTTTGAAAACAAATAAATCACCAGGTAAATAAGTAAAAGTAGTAAGTGAAAACTTCAATTTTCAAAACTGACTTATTCCAGATAAAAAACCAAAGTTATAATTTATTCTACAATTTACTAAAATACAGCTGTATAACATCCATAAATTTACAAATATGTTTATCTTGACCCCTCGCTGGAGATGTCAACCATCAACTTTAGAATGTCTCCTAAACTTTCTATTATTTAAAAGTTACCAAACATTTCTGCAATAAATATCAGCCTTCGTAATTGTTCAGTTTGCACTAGAGAGGAACATATTTTATCATGAAAATTTATAACATCTATATTGTACATCTTACCTAAAAAGTTACTTGAATTTTTGTTCACCTTAGGTCCTTTACATAAAAATTCATTATGTGTAGCGGAATAAGTGGAACCAATTGGTATATGATTATACTGGCTAGCACTAATAGGTTGTGAGGTGATAACTTTTCTGTTGACATCTTAACATGTGAAAATCAGTGTGCCCCCTATAACAAAAATGGACAACTTGAGAAAATGGTCAGGTATAAAATTAAATTTCACATTTTTGGGACTACTGTCACTTGGGTTAAATAACAGTAATAATAATAATTTATTCCAAATGGTCGAGTGACAAAAAAAATAATTTCTAGACCACTTGAGATGGATTGAATCATATACTTTGTAATCCCTATTTCTTAGTAGTTTAGTAAATTGTGAAGGGAAAAGCACGGAATAATCCCAAACTTCTTGTGAACCTGGCTCTATCCCTATGTGTCTTTAGCAGGTGTAATTCCCGAGCACTCAAGTTATCCAGACTCGCTATTATACATACATTATACATGGAAAATGGACACTTTCAGCTCTTGGGATTCGGGGTATGAGTTGGGATCTTAAAGATGTTCGTTGTTTTCGCAGCATCAGTTCTTTGTTAAAGTTTTTTGCTGAGAGGAGCCGCATAGGGGAAATAATTGTTTTTCCAGGAGGCTGTTTAGATGAATGAGGATTATGGAAAGAAACTACATAAGTTTTGTCAGTGTTGATTATGAGTTTATTTTGGATTAGGGTGGAGATAGTGGATTTGGTAAAGTAAAGTAAGTTTTCAGCAGTTTTGGCATGGAATAAGATGTTTGTGTCATCAGCAAAAATTACAATTTTGTGGTTTTTGATGATGGATGTGATGTTATTAATATACAGAAGTAATAGTACGGGTCCCAGGTTGAAGTCCTGTGGAATTCCGTGAGTGACATGCATGGGCTGAGACCGGTGATGTTTTATTTGCTTTCCATGTTGCTAGGATAATTGTACTATTTGCTGTCTTTCAGATAAATTTAACTTTAGCCAGTTGTATCCTATTCCCCGAATTCCATAATTTTCTAGTTTACTGAGGAGAATTTCATGATTAATTATATCAAAAGATTTGTGAATAATCCAACGTATTTCTTTCTGCTCTAGAGCAATCAAAATTTCATTGAGAAAAGAAAATAGAGCAGTTTTAGTAGATCCTATTCCTCTAAATCCATGTTGGGAGTCTGTAATAATTTTGTTACATGTTAAGAAGCTTTTTAAATAGTTTTTCTAGTATTTTTGAGAAACTTGTGAGACGTGATATTGGCGTATAGTTTGTTACATTATGTTAGTCTCCTTTTTTGAGAAGAGGTTTTATGATAGCAGTTTTAAAAAATTGTGGGACGATCCCGTGGGTTAAGGAGTTGTTATACAAGAGAGTGAGTGGTTTGATTATGTACGTTGTATTTTTTAGATTACTGTGACTGGTATATCAACAATTCCGGAGGATGTTTTGTTTTTCATTTTACTAATTATCTGAAGGACTTCTTCCTCAATAATTTCCCTGATATACAATGTTGACGTTACATGAATGTCATTTGGTAATGACTCCCATTTGTGATTTGGGTCTCGTCCATTATACACATCTAACCATTCCTTTTTGTGCAAAGTTTTGGAAATAAATAATACACAATACAACACAAAAAAACCCTAGGAGATATTCAGTGTTTCACAACACTTCACAGATTTAATCTTGCCTGTATTTCAACATGAGCACAGTGTTCCGAAATAAATACAATACAAACATAATTAAAGATTGATTAGTTGTTTGTACAAATGTTCAGTTGTGACCAAAGAAACATTAAATAATTTAATAGCCTACAGACAGTGAAATTATGTTTTCTGTTCATAATTTTAAACATACACATGAACTAATAGTATCATAAACTCGAAGTATGCCAAACGGCTTGTGATGTTCTGGACAGTAAGTGGATAAATTCTATACTATATAATATTAAACCTACCGGCATTTGTATTCTGTGGGCTATCATACAGAATATTACGACGGATCGGTGCATCAGAGACAACTCAACAGCACAAGCCAAAACTTCAAAAACTTTAATCTAAACTGATCTCCTTCTTTTCAACAAACTGTTAACTCCCTAGGCCAATCTGGAAAATAGAAGATCATCAGTGACATCATAAAGAAACTTGAAATTCTAATCATGGCCCTTTACGAAATAAGGAACGGAGATCAAGACCCAATGGAATTACAAGGATACAGACTATATAAAGGAATTGCAGGAAAATAAGTCTTGAAAAATTGTCCGCAATTTGGTAATGAAATTTTGATAAATCACAAAATCATCAACTCAGTTGTAGAATTTAAATCTCAATCCCATGACTTGATACTTAAACTGTGAAATCTGCAAATAAATGCTCAAGCTCCTACCTACGAGAAAAATAATACCATTAAGGACAGAGAAGAAGCAGAAAAATTCTGGGATCTCTTGGATCAAACCTTAATCAACATCTCCCCATCAAACATAAAAATTCTCCTTGGTGATTTCAGTGTACAACCAGTTCAAGAAAGAAGATACCGAGACAATATTGGAAAATGGCCAGCCAATGGTCTGTTTATGACCAACAGAAACGATCAAAGATAGATCAAAATTTGGAGAAACCACAATATTGTCTCAAAATCAATGTGCTTTAAAAGGAAACTCAACAAATTGAATACTTGGATGCATCCTGACTTTAGAAAGGGTGAATGACAGCCGGACAAAGCTTGCATGGATAAATTTCATCATCGTGAGATCCACAACGTCAATGTCCTAAAGGGGAAGACTCAGCGTGAGACTACTATGTTGTAAAAATCAAAATCAAATTAACTCCAATGGAAAAGAAAAAACCTTCAAACAATCATTGGAAAAATTTGACCGAACCACCTTGATAAAAAATTCAGAGTATGACAGCAAAACAGAGGAAGGATCTATCAATTCTAAAACACTAGATGAATTGACCACGAAATTAAAATTGATAGCAGAAGAATTAGCTCCAATAAATCCCAGGAAGAAACATGAACGGTGGAATGAAGAACATGACCAGGTGATAGAGGGAAGACACCAAGCTTCGCTAAACCATCAAACCCAGAAGACAGGAGAATATAATTTCAAATGAATAAACCCATAAAATCATCAGACAAACAATACGTAAACATCTTATACACACCCTGGAAAAGGTAGAGGAGAACTTCAAGAAAAAGCAATTGCTGGGTTATTACAAAACTTTTGGCAGATATCTTAAAAATTATGAACCTCCAACATTAATGCTAAGAGATAAATCTGGTGAGTTTGCACATAGTAACCAAGAGAAGGCAGAGCAGAAACCGAATTTCTGCATATGATTCTCAATATTTGTAATAAATGATCCAAGAAGTATTGACATGGGACACACATGAGAAGATTTTTGGAACAATTTTCTTCGATTTTTGTCTCTACTGAAAAAAACAACATGGAAAACGGACACTTTCAGCTCTTGGGAGTCAGGGTCTACGAGTTGGGTTCTTGGGCTCTTCTATGTTTTCGCAGCGTCAGTTATTTGTTAATGTTTTTTGCTGAGAGGAGCCGCTCGATCTATAGCATAGGGGAAACAATTGCTTTTCCAGGAGGCTTTGTTTGGTTCAAATTTTGTAAGACGTGATGAAGCTTTTCCACTGTCTTTTTTTTCAACTCCATCTCTCAGCGGTGTTCCTCTGCTTCAGTCGCTCAGTCTGCACGTCCTGTCCTGCTCCTCCTTGTTCCTTGTGAAACTTTCTGGTGAGATGAGATGAGCTTAAGTAACCGTTCGTAATCTTTTTGTTACATAAATAATGTTTCATTTGTAATAGTTTTTCAGCCATTTTTGCGCATTCTTCGAAATATTGTTCGTATATCCAGATAGCAATTTAAACTTGTATGAAATTTGCCACAGTCTTGCGGTCAACGGCTTACACACGTGCACGTCCGCACGTCTGCACGTGTGAAGCAAGTCTCCCGCTAGCTTCGTAATCGTCATCTGACAGCCTTGCTCCACACGTGTCATGAATGTTTGACAATAATAATAATAATAATATTTTATTGAACCACATAGATCGTAATGATGTATGGCAAGTCATAGTACTAACAACAATAACAATAATATTTACATATAAGGATAACAACAATATAATAATTTTGATACATTTAACTGTATTCATTTGTCTTAGTCTAAGTAGAAGTTAACGTAAAATACAATTATTTTCTACTATTACAGAATATTAATATTTATTTAGGCTTGTGTTATAAGATATCTATGGTAGGAATTCTATTATTTTACTTTTATTTTATTAATTTATGTCCAGGTCTGTATTTATGCTAAAACAGTGTAATTTAATGTTGTTAGATCTTTTCCTGAATCATGGGTCACCTTCCGCACATTTGATCTAATCACCTGCAACAGATTGTATGTCATACATTAGTTATTGTCATTGAGGAATTCTTGTATACTGTAGTAGAGTTTCTGTTGTAAGAATTATTTGAGTTTTGTTTTGAATGGGTTCAGTGTATTGATGTTTTTAAGGTTTAGTGGTAACGCATTATATAGCTGTATACCTGTGTTATGAGTGGTTTTTTGGCTAAGAGTGGATGTTATCTATGGTTGATGGATGTTTCTGGCCTGTCTAGTATTGTGAACATGAACAGTGGAATTAAATCTGTAGAGTGGTCCTTTGTCTAGTAGATCCGTTTGTACAAAGTTCAAAGTTTCAAAAATGTATTCATGGCAGTGGAAGTATTTTCAACTTTTCAAATAATGGTTTACGCAAAGAAAGTATATTAGTGTTGGGAATTGTTTATATTATTCTCTTCTGTGAACTAAAAGTTTGTTTTGTTTCTGGTGCTTGTCCCCAAAATATTATACCATATTTTGGAATGGAATGGACATTTGCATAGTATACTGTTCAAAGGGTATCTGTTATGCAATTTGAATTTGCTGTTAGAACTCTGTTGGCATAGTTTATTGTGCTGAGTTTCATATTCAGTGTTTCTAGGTGACAGTTCCATTTCATGTTATCTTGCATAGTAAGTCCCAGAAACAGTGTTGTTTGTTTAACCCTGGAACACCTAAGGTGAAACTCTGAGGCTCATTATGTTATATTTTCTTTGCTATAAGCCGTAAATATTTTTGGTGGAATTTCATCACCTATTTATTCTCTTACGAGCATATTTTGTCTGTATAGATGGAAGCGCTAGGACTTTATTATACTTTTTCGTATCTAAACTGATTAAAATAAAATAATTGTACATTAACATCCAAGGTGTGCCTTTCAGACTCATTTTTATTTCTATGCATTTTGATAGGTCGTTGTTGACTGTTCTTTTCTGCAATGTAGAGCTCCATTGTTGAGGCATTTTTTGTAGTTTTAACTACGGAAAAAGTATTTAGTAGCTGTTGGTCATCCAACTTGAACAGGATGAACAAATTCTCTAAGTATTGGATGAATCTGATGATAATCTCAGTGACTTTAGTGATGAGGATTCTGACTATATACCAAGTGATGATAAAGATGGGAAAGATGATCCTGTAAGTGTAGTAAATGAAGTAATTGATGTGCACGACTTAGCATATAATTCGAACCTAGATGATGCTGAAAATACTGAAGGTGTATTTCTTGAAGGAAAAAAAAAAGGATTTTTATGGAATAAAATTCCGCCAGTGAATTCAAAAGTAAGGAAACATAATATAATAAAATCTCAAGTTAATGTAGTCAAGCTCCCTCCTTTGAAAAGTATTATAACCCCCACAGATGCATTTGAACTATACATTTCATCAGAAATTATAGAGAAAATTTCACACTTTACCAACATAGAAACTGAAAGGATCTACAAAGAAAATAATTTTGAGAAGAGTTGGAGAAAATGTGATTGTGTAGAAATAAGAGCTCTGTTTGGTCTTCTGATAACAGCTGGGCATGTAAATAGAAATTTGTCCAATGTTAGAATATTGTGGAGCAAGAAGTACAGTCCACCAATATTTCGAGCAACAATGGGTCGTCTGAGGTTCGAAGATTTGCTATTGTTCCTGAGGTTTTATGGTAAAGCTACTAGAAGTGTTTGAAGGGATAAAGATAAATTTGCTGCATTTAGAGACATTTGGGAGGACATACATCACAATCTTGGCAAATATTGTCTTCCAAATGAAAATCTGATTGTCGGTGAACAATTAGTTCCATTCCATGTACGATGTGCATTTAGGCAGTATATGAGTTCGAAACTGGATAAGTATTGTACAAACATTTTCTGAATATGTGACTAAAAATTTCTGTCCACTAAAAGGACTGCCATACCTTGGGAAAGAAGGAAACGAAAGAGGCAAAAATGTTTGTTTCAGTGTTGTCACTCATCTTGCGATAGACTATTTTGGAAGTTACCGCTATATCACAATGGATAATTTTTTCACATCCATGGATCTGGCAGATTTCCTACTACAACGTAGGTTGACACTGGTAAGAACAGTTTAATAAAATAAAACATTTGTACCCAGAGAGAGTTCGTACCAAAGAAAAACCGGGAGGAACACACCACAGAATTTGGTTTCACTTGTAATCATTCCCTACTGTCATACGTACGAAAAATGGGGAAAAGTGTAGTTCTGCTTTCTACGATGCATCATACATCATATGTAATTATTGAAGATGCATCTAACTCTGAAGTAGTAATATATTATAATGAGACAAAAGGTGGGGTGTACTTGTTTGATCAGATGGTTCATACTTACTCAAGCAAAAGAAAAACAAGAAGATGGCCCCTGGCATTATTCATGAATTCAGTTGATGTATGTGGAGTTGCAGCATATGTCATATTTTTGAAGAAAAATCCGACATATAATTTCAAGAAGATGAAATCTAGGCGGCAAATTTTTCTGGCTGAACTTGCTGAAGATTTGGTCACAAGAAGGTCAAAACGTGGACTCCAGAAATCTGTGCTTCGTAGTACGGAAAGTGTCATATATCAGCCTCAAGATTTCAGTGCATAGGTACACAAAAGAAACTCCAGCAAAGAGGAGACGTTGTTACATGTGTGACCCTAAAATAGGAAGAATGCAGAAAACAGTTTGTAGCAACTACAGGAAAAACATTTGTGGACAGCATTCAACCACTGTTGTGAAGTGCAACAACTGCTGTGTGTGAATGTATCTCAAAAAGAGAAAATGTATCATAATTTATGTCAGAAATATTATCTACCAGTATATAACATTTGAAAAAAAAATTGTAACATGATAACAAGCTTAGAAGTTTAATGGTTTCTTTCAATAAATTATGAAATAAGAAAGATACTTAATTGTGTTATTATATATTAATCATACAAATAATTGCTTAATTAATATTATTTATACGTATTTTCATTGTTGTGCTAGTGAAACAATAGTATATATTCGCACTTTCATTGTTGTCTTAGTAAAAAAATATTTCAGAGAAAAACATATGAGTCTGGGAGGTTCACCTCTGGTATCTACAATTGTTAGAGAACTTGGGTATTGTAGGGTTAAAGATGAGGTGGTTACCATTAAATTTGATTTTAGGTGTGTGCTGTTTACATGAATGAGGATTATGGAAAGAAACTATGTAAGTTTTGTCAGTGTTGATTATGAGTTTATTTTGGATTAGGGTGGCGATAGTGGATTTGGTAATGTAAAGTAAGTTTTCAGCCATTTTGGCATGGAATAAGATGTTTGTGTCATCAGCAAAAATTACAATTTTGTGGTTTTTGATGATGGATGTGATGTTATTAATATACAGAAGTAATAGTACGGGTCCCAGGTTGAAGTCCTGTGGAATTCCGTGAGTGACATGCATGGGCTGAGACCGGTGATGTTTTATTTGCTTTCCATGTTGCTAGGATACTTGTACTATTTGCTGTCTTTCAGATAAATTTAACTTTAGCCAGTTGTATCCTATTCCCCGAATTCCATAATTTTCTAGTTTACTGAGGAGAATTTCATGATTAATTATATCAAAAGATTTGTGAATAATCCAACGTATTTCTTTCTGCTCTAGAGCAATCAAAATTTCATTGAGAAAAGAAAATAGAGCAGTTTTAGTAGATCCTATTCCTCTAAATCCATGTTGGGAGTCTGTAATAATTTTGTTACATGTTAAGAAGCTTTTTAAATAGTTTTTCTAGTATTTTTGAGAAACCTGTGAGAAGTGATATTGGCGTGTAGTTTGTTACAATATGTTAGTCTCCTTTTTTGAGAAGAGGTTTTATGATAGCAGTTTTAAAAATTTGTGGGATGTTTCCTTGGGTTAAGGAGTTGTTATACAAGTGATTGAGTGGTTTGATTATGTACGTTGCTATTTTTTAAATTACTGTGTCTGGTATATCATCAATTCCGGAGGATGTTTTGTTTTTCATTTTACTAATTATCTGAAGGACTTCTTCCTCAATAGTTTCCCTGTTATACATTGTTGACGTTACATTTATATTTATATTTATTTATTTTATTTATTGCTCATTGACTTTACAAATAAAGTTTGGAGCAGAGTCCATATAATTGTACAATACAAAATAAAATTGATTATACAATTAGTATTACACTATGATATAAACACCATGTGTAATTTCTAATCCTAATATATTTGCATTACATAAATTTGATCACTATACAATATTTACTTATTAATATTTTCATACAATTTTCATGAGATAATGATAATGAAATGACCATACATGAAATTATACATTCCTGAACATACAGATCATTCAAGTCTATTAATTTAGAAATAAATAAACAATAATATAAGTATACAATAATAAGCAATAGTTACAAAGGCAAGGATTCATATCTACTAGTTAAAAGCAAAACTAAACATGTGAAATATATTGAAGGTAAGGAACCATAAGTACAGATATCAAAAGATATTGGTTTTCTATATTAGTTCATTTATTGTATAAGGGCATTTTTCTATCAAATATTCTTTTAATAATTTCAAAAACATTGCGCCTTGCGTTAATTTAATTTGTTTTGGTAGTTTGTTAAAGATAATGGCAGCATTGCAATATGGATCTTTCCTTGTAGCAGTTTTACTGGTGTGCACCCTATGGTAATTGAGCTGTCCTCTAGTGTTATAATTGTACATATCTTTATTTGTGTGTAGATACTGATTATTTTTATTTCTGGATAGAATTAGTATTTTATAGGTATAGAGCCCAACCACTGTTAGTGTATTGTATTGTTTGTAGTATGATTTACAAGACTCTTGTTTTAATTTAAAAAATGCATCGTAGACTTCTTTTCTGTATAGTCATTAGTCGATTCATGTTTGTAAGAGTTGTTCCTCCCCATACTTCGATTCCATACTGCAAAAAGGAGTGGATTATCCCATAATATATAATTAGTAGAGAGTTTGTTTTAAGGTATTTGGAGTAAAAGTGCAGTAGAAATACATTTGAATTTAATCTATTGCATAGTGTGTCCACATGTTTGTTGTAAGATAGGTTGTCATCAATATAGATTCCCAGAAATTTGTAGTAGTTTACTTGTTTTATAATATTATTATTACAGACTACATTTATGCTTTGTTTGGCTGAATTTGAATTATTATACTGAAATTTCATCCACACTGTTTTATTTACGTTAAGTGTTAACTCGTTTTTATCCAAGTAAGTAGATGTATGGTCAAGTGACACAGTCATAGTGTTGTTAAAATCTGACTTGACTTTGTCCATAGTGTTTCCTGAATCCCAGAGTATTTCAGTGCACTGTGTATGCCCTGTAAGATAGGAACTTAATAAATCATTAACTCTACCTCTTATCCTGTAGCAGTCTAATTTACACAGTAGTAATTCATGTGATACACTATCGAAGGCTTTTGACAAGTCAAGAAAAATAAATGATGTTCTTTTGTTAAAATTAAGGTTAGTAAATATTTCGTGCACGAATTCCACCATAGCTGTTGTAGTGGATAATCCTTTCCTAAAGCCATGTTGGAAATTGAGTAGTATTTTATTGGCATCCAGAAAGCTATTGATTCTCGGTAGCAGTACTTTTTCAAAAATTTTACTCAAGACAGATATTGGCCTATAGTTCTGAGCTTCATGCATACTATCTTTTTTAAATATAGGCTAGACTACACTAACTTTCAAACTATCTGGAAAGGTAGATTCATTAAGAGAGAAGTTGATTAAATGGACTAATATGTCAAGCAGAGCTATTTTACATTTTTTAAGAATAATTGAGGATACTTCATCAAGTCCACTTGATTGACTATTTTTTAGATTACTAATTAGTTTGTTGAGTTCATGTGTGTTTGTGTTTTGCATAAACATAGATTTAACCATATTTGGCGCATCACATTTATCCTTATACAGATGGTTTTTTTGTGTTCAAGAAATAGTCATTAAAGATCTTACATACATTAGTTGAATTGTTAATCATGTTTCCTTCATGTTGAAGCTGTATGTTATTCTTATTCTTTGTTTGATCCTTACTTCTATTTACAATGTTCCATAGAGTTTTTGTTTTGTTTTTTGATCGGTTGATTTTATTGTTCACATAATGAGCTTTAGCATATATTAATCCTAATTCTATAGAGTTTTTTAAAATATCTGTTGTACAATTCTTTATGCATTTTTAGTGTTGTGTGTCTGTATAGTGTGTACATATCTTGCATTTTATTTCTAAGTACCGAAATCTCCTGTGGAAGTTTAAGTTTTAGAGGTTTGGTATTATTTTGAGATTTTTTAACAATTGGACATACTAGGTTTATGTGTTTATTTAATGTTCTAAAAAACGACTCCCATTTGTGATTTGGGTCTCGTCCATTATACACATCTAACCATTCCTTTTTGTGCAAAGTTTTGGGTAACTTTTGCTGTCACTAGTGTTGCGATAAAAGGATAATTTTTTTGGAGCATGATTTAACTGACAGTTTATATCCACAATTTGTGCAGTGTGATCTGCTAAGTGTAATTCTGTATTGATACATGTGAGATTATTTTTATCTATATTGGTTATGATATGGTCAATAGATGTACTGGAGTGGTCAGTTATTCTTGTAGGGCCTAAATCTACATCTATAAGGTTGAAGCTATTGATTGTATCTCTCAGTGATTTATTATCAATGTCAATGTTAAGGTCTCCTACAATTACGATTCTAATATTTTCTATGTTATTTAGTTTTCAGAGGAGTTTTTCAAAGTTATTTATAAAGTTATCTATAGATGAGTTTGGTGGCCTATGTCATTTGGTAGTGGTAGAGTTTGTAGTGTGGTTGTGTTTTGCTTATTTTGTAGTTGGTCATGGGGTCAACTATTTTGTTATTGTCTGGTATCAATTCTAGGTGTTATTCTTTCTGGGTGACTTGTGTAGTGGTTTGCTTAACAATATTCCACATAGGTTTCATTTTGTTGGTAGATTTCTCTATGTATTTTGTCATTCGCCATCTGTTTGGCTTTAATTGTTACTTTCTTAAGCACTATTGTGTATTGATTGTAATATGTTTTGAGTTGAAAGAGACATGATGGATGTTTAGTTAATATATGTAGTGTTCTCTTCTGTTCACATGATGTTTTGATTCCATTAGTCAGCCAATATTTTTTCCTTTGTGGTTTTTGTGTTTGCTGCTTATATGGATGGGATATGTTAAAATAATTTAATAACAGGTTGAAGAATTTGTTGTACCTGCTATCTACATTAGAGATTTCATGAACCTGAGTCCACGATTCATTTAGAAGTGTTAGAAGTGTATTTAAATTTGTGGAGTTAAATATTCTTCTGTTAGTTACTGTGGGGGACTTTTTGGAGTTAGTATCAGTTTGAAGTGAGAGGATCTGTGCCTTATGGTCACTTAGTCTCGTATCATATGTAGAGGCAAGATAAATGATTTTGCTCCTGTCAATTAGCATGTGGTCAATTATTGTTTGAGTGCTATTTGTTATTCTTGTGGGTTTGTTTATTATTGTTTCCAAATTAAAAGATTTCATTAGGTGTATGAAATTGTCTTGTTCATGTTCAATGTTGTTGTTGTTGTTTGTTTGTTTCTAAGTAAATAATAATAAAATGTTTAAAATAAATATCTTTAAAGCAAGGATTTCAACTATAGTACACTCAAAGTCTGAGTCCTTAAACAAGTAGTTAAAATCTGTGTTTTGCCTGGATTCTATGTTAAGTTTTAGGTAAATACAAGAACCTCCATATGCGTGATGCTTATTTTTCTCATATTTATCTATTTTACGGCAATAAAATCCTGCTAGATAGTACCCTGGTAATGATGTGATGTGATGTTAATTTGAGTGTCTGACAGCCAATGTTCAGTGAAACATAGTACTGATATATGCCTTTATGTTGTTTCTAACTGTACCCCTAGCAAATTAATGTTGCCTGTTTTTTAATGATCATATGTTTTGGTGTAGAAAAGATAGTGTTTTGTTGCTTGTCGAGTCAGGTGCATAAGTTAGGGAATGTTATAGGTTCATGGGTTTGGGTGCACGGTGTAGGTTATAGGAAGTGATGGGAAAAGCAGGTGTACTGAGTCGGGGTTTGGGTGATGTGGATTGTCAGGACACCACAGAGGCATAGGAAGGTGTGATGGGGTGAGGGATTAGAGATGGAGAGTTAGGGAGAGTAGGAGAAGTGAGAGGAATGTGTGTGAGTGGAACAGGCAAAGTAATTGGTGAGCATGTAGGAATGGGAGTTGGAGGAGGATTGGGTGCGTGTGATGGATTGAAAGGAGATGATGGGTGGCTTGCAGGACCAGGAATGGAAGTGGTTTCAGGTCGAGAATTGTGTGTACCCAGGATCCTTGATGTAATAAGCCTAGCAAGAATGTGTTTACCAGATAGGTTCAGGTGGAGACCATGTCTAGTAAACTGCTGTGCTGAGAGATTGTTGAGATCAATAAGTTTAATTGCAGTATCTCTCAGGTGTTGTTTTAGGTCCCTGTTGACAGACTTGTTTGCCCCCCCCCCCC
>NNCF01126675.1:684398-704112 GCA_002313205.1 Laupala kohalensis
TTTAATTTTAGTTTTAGACACATCTATATATATTAAAAGTCAGCATGTCTAACCTATAATTCAGTAAACATCCAATAACTCATGTAAAAAAAATTTCAAAAAAGAATGTTTACTGAAGTAATAATTAATTAAAAGCTCAACTATATGTTTAACTTACCCTTACATTCTTATTCTTGAAATAATTGAATTGTAATTCACTAGTATAATTGTACAATAGGGATAAGACGTCGCCTTTAAATTATTTTCAATTAACCTTAATGTTGATTTTCATATCTTTATTGCTTTCAGTAGATAATTTACTCTATAGACAATTCTCAAGACCAAGCAAACATTAACTATGTAATCTAAGTTATTATTAAAAGGAGTAACCTCGGACTCAACAGGGAAAAATAACAGTTAAAAATTATTGAATTTATTGTCAAAAAAGTTTAAAATTTAGTGTAGGTATAATTAACTCATAATAAGTAAGCAAGAGACAATTATCAATTATGAGCTCAACAAAAACGATATACAATCTGGATAGGGATAGGACTGCAAAGTTACAACACTCAACCATAACAAGAGTATAAAAATGATGTATAATATTTCTTTTTATAAACAACATATCTGTACTTTCTTCATTTTCCTCCACCTTCCTTTCAGGTCAAGAATCTTATTAAATCCTGTTGTCTGGTTAATACTTCTGTTTCATTAACCAATGTCCAAAATAGCATGGTGAAGAAAGAAGTATCCCATTTTCCTCAATATATCTATGAATATCATCCTTTTCTTCCGCATTCATTTCTCACTGGAGAGAAAAAAAGAAAAACAACTGAATGCAGCATAGGTACATGAAGTAAACCACAACACACAAAACAAGACTTCCCTGCTCCATTATCCAGCTGAAACCCAGGCGCCATTCCCTCACCTGTAATAACGGGGTCGCATGAATGAGGGTGAGGTTGGCAATTGACTAAGAGAGGTTGTAAGTTGCACATCAATAGTCTTTACTGTCGTCCTCCTCGTGCATTGTTCTCACTGCAACAAAAAACCTATTAATAAAGTATAGGTACAAGAAGAAGAAAACACTATGTTTCAGAACTCAAACTTGCTCTCTTAACACCATCCCAGCACTAAATCTACCGATTTCATTGGATCATAAGAGTAAAGTTAAGATATCTGTTAACCACATTCACTTCATGTTTGTAGAGCAAAGTGGCTCTGATTGATTGCTGCTGTGAAAATAATGGAAATAAAAAATACACAATACAACACAAAAAAAACCCTAGGAGATATTCAGTGTTTCACAACACTTCACAGATTTAATCTTGCCTGTATTTCAACATGAGCACAGTGTTCCGAAATAAATACAATACATACATAATTAAAGATTGATTAGTTGTTTGTACAAATGTTCAGTTGTGACCAAAGAAACATTAAATAATTTAATAGCCTACAGACAGTGAAATTATGTTTTCTGTTCATAATTTTAAACATACACATGAACTAATAGTATCATAAACTCGAAGTATGCCAAACGGCTTGTGATGTTCTGGACAGTAAGTGGATAAATTCTATACTATATAATATTAAACCTACCGGCATTTGTATTCTGTGGGCTATCATACAGAATATTACGACGGATCGGTGCATCAGAGACAACTCAACAGCACAAGCCAAAACTTCAAAAACTTTAATCTAAACTGATCTCCTTCTTTTCAACAAACTGTTAACTCCCTAGGCCAATCTGGAAAATAGAAGATCATCAGTGACATCATAAAGAAACTTGAAATTCTAATCATGGCCCTTTACGAAATAAGGAACGGAGATCAAGACCCAATGGAATTACAAGGATACAGACTATATAAAGGAATTGCAGGAAAATAAGTCTTGAAAAATTGTCCGCAATTTGGTAATGAAATTTTGATAAATCACAAAATCATCAACTCAGTTGTAGAATTTAAATCTCAATCCCATGACTTGATACTTAAACTGTGAAATCTGCAAATAAATGCTCAAGCTCCTACCTACGAGAAAAATAATACCATTAAGGACAGAGAAGAAGCAGAAAAATTCTGGGATCTCTTGGATCAAACCTTAATCAACATCTCCCCATCAAACATAAAAATTCTCCTTGGTGATTTCAGTGTACAACCAGTTCAAGAAAGAAGATACCGAGACAATATTGGAAAATGGCCAGCCAATGGTCTGTTTATGACCAACAGAAACGATCAAAGATAGATCAAAATTTGGAGAAACCACAATATTGTCTCAAAATCAATGTGCTTTAAAAGGAAACTCAACAAATTGAATACTTGGATGCATCCTGACTTTAGAAAGGGTGAATGACAGCCGGACAAAGCTTGCATGGATAAATTTCATCATCGTGAGATCCACAACGTCAATGTCCTAAAGGGGAAGACTCAGCGTGAGACTACTATGTTGTAAAAATCAAAATCAAATTAACTCCAATGGAAAAGAAAAAACCTTCAAACAATCATTGGAAAAATTTGACCGAACCACCTTGATAAAAAATTCAGAGTATGACAGCAAAACAGAGGAAGGATCTATCAATTCTAAAACACTAGATGAATTGACCACGAAATTAAAATTGATAGCAGAAGAATTAGCTCCAATAAATCCCAGGAAGAAACATGAACGGTGGAATGAAGAACATGACCAGGTGATAGAGGGAAGACACCAAGCTTCGCTAAACCATCAAACCCAGAAGACAGGAGAATATAATTTCAAATGAATAAACCCATAAAATCATCAGACAAACAATACGTAAACATCTTATACACACCCTGGAAAAGGTAGAGGAGAACTTCAAGAAAAAGCAATTGCTGGGTTATTACAAAACTTTTGGCAGATATCTTAAAAATTATGAACCTCCAACATTAATGCTAAGAGATAAATCTGGTGAGTTTGCACATAGTAACCAAGAGAAGGCAGAGCAGAAACCGAATTTCTGCATATGATTCTCAATATTTGTAATAAATGATCCAAGAAGTATTGACATGGGACACACATGAGAAGATTTTTGGAACAATTTTCTTCGATTTTTGTCTCTACTGAAAAAAACAACATGGAAAACGGACACTTTCAGCTCTTGGGAGTCAGGGTCTACGAGTTGGGTTCTTGGGCTCTTCTATGTTTTCGCAGCGTCAGTTATTTGTTAATGTTTTTTGCTGAGAGGAGCCGCTCGATCTATAGCATAGGGGAAACAATTGCTTTTCCAGGAGGCTTTGTTTGGTTCAAATTTTGTAAGACGTGATGAAGCTTTTCCACTGTCTTTTTTTTCAACTCCATCTCTCAGCGGTGTTCCTCTGCTTCAGTCGCTCAGTCTGCACGTCCTGTCCTGCTCCTCCTTGTTCCTTGTGAAACTTTCTGGTGAGATGAGATGAGCTTAAGTAACCGTTCGTAATCTTTTTGTTACATAAATAATGTTTCATTTGTAATAGTTTTTCAGCCATTTTTGCGCATTCTTCGAAATATTGTTCGTATATCCAGATAGCAATTTAAACTTGTATGAAATTTGCCACAGTCTTGCGGTCAACGGCTTACACACGTGCACGTCCGCACGTCTGCACGTGTGAAGCAAGTCTCCCGCTAGCTTCGTAATCGTCATCTGACAGCCTTGCTCCACACGTGTCATGAATGTTTGACAATAATAATAATAATAATATTTTATTGAACCACATAGATCGTAATGATGTATGGCAAGTCATAGTACTAACAACAATAACAATAATATTTACATATAAGGATAACAACAATATAATAATTTTGATACATTTAACTGTATTCATTTGTCTTAGTCTAAGTAGAAGTTAACGTAAAATACAATTATTTTCTACTATTACAGAATATTAATATTTATTTAGGCTTGTGTTATAAGATATCTATGGTAGGAATTCTATTATTTTACTTTTATTTTATTAATTTATGTCCAGGTCTGTATTTATGCTAAAACAGTGTAATTTAATGTTGTTAGATCTTTTCCTGAATCATGGGTCACCTTCCGCACATTTGATCTAATCACCTGCAACAGATTGTATGTCATACATTAGTTATTGTCATTGAGGAATTCTTGTATACTGTAGTAGAGTTTCTGTTGTAAGAATTATTCGAGTTTTGTTTTGAATGGGTTCAGTGTATTGATGTTTTTAAGGTTTAGTGGTAACGCTTTATATAGCTGTATACCTGTGTTATGAGTGGTTTTTTAGTTAAGAGTGGATGTTATCTGTGGTTGATGGATGTTTCTGACCTGCCTAGTATTGTGAACATGAACAGTGGAATTAAATCTGTAGAGTGGTCCTTTGTCTAGTAGATCCGTTTGTACAAAGTTCAAAGTTTCAAAAATGTATTCATGGCAGTGGAAGTATTTTCAACATTTCAAATAATGGTTTACGCAAAGAAAGTATATTAGTGTTGGGAATTGTTTAGTGTTTCTAGGTGACAGTTCCATTTCATGTTATCTTGCATAGTAAGTCCCAGAAACAGTGTTGTTTGTTTAACCCTGGAACACCTAAGGTGAAACTCTGAGGCTCATTATGTTATATTTTCTTTGCTATAAGCCGTAAATATTTTTGGTGGAATTTCATCACCTATTTATTCTCTTACGAGCATATTTTGTCTGTATAGATGGAAGCGCTAGGACTTTATTATACTTTTTCGTATCTAAACTGATTAAAATAAAATAATTGTACATTAACATCCAAGGTGTGCCTTTCAGACATATTTTTATTTCTATGCATTTTGATAGGTCATTGTTGACTGTTCTTTTCTGCAATGTAAAGCTCCATTGTTGAGGCATTTTTTGTAGTTTTAACTATGGAAAAAGTATTTAGTAGCTGTTGGTCATCCAACTTGAACAGGATGAACAAATTCTCTAAGTATTGGATGAATCTGATGATAATCTCAGTGACTTTAGTGATGAGGATTCTGACTATATACCAAGTGATGATAAAGATGGGAAAGATGATCCTGTAAGTGTAGTAAATGAAGTAATTGATGTGCACGACTTAGCATATAATTCGAACCTAGATGATGCTGAAAATACTGAAGGTGTATTTCTTGAAGGAAAAAAAAAAGGATTTTTATGGAATAAAATTCCGCCAGTGAAATCAAAAGTAAGGAAACATAATATAATAAAATCTCAAGTTAATGTAGTCGAGCTCCCTCCTTTGAAAAGTTTTTATAACGCCCACAGACACATTTGAACTATACAATTCATCAGAAATTATAGAGAAAATTTCACACTTTACCAACATAGAAACTGAAAGGATCTACAAAGAAAATAATTTTGAGAAGAGTTGGAGAAAATGTGATTGTGTAGAAATAAGAGCTCTGTTTGGTCTTCTGATAACAGCTGGGCATGTAAATAGAAATTTGTCCAATGTTAGAATATTGTGGAGCAAGAAGTACAGTCCACCAATATTTCGAGCAACAATGGGTCGTCTGAGGTTCGAAGATTTGCTAAGAGTTAAAAATTATTGAATTTATTGTCAAAAAAGTTTAAAATTTAGTGTAGGTATAATTAACTCGCAATAAGTAAGCAAGAGACAATTATCAATTATGAGCTCAACAAAAATGGCTTGTGGTGTTTCGGACAGTAAGTGAATAAATTCTATACTATACAATATTAAACCTATCGGCATATTATGATGGATCGGTGCATCAGAGACAACTCAACAGCTCGAGCCAAAACTTCAAAAAGCCCATAAGCAGCCCATATGCAGTCCGACAGAAACGGTTAAAGATAAATCAACATTTTTAGAAACCACAACCTTGTCTCAAAATCTACGTGCTTTAAAAGGAATCTCAACAAATTGAATACTTGGATGCATCCTGACTTTAGAAAGGGTGAATGGCGTCCGGACAAAGCATGCATGGGTAAATTACATCATTGTGAGATCCACAATGTCAATGTCTTAAAGGGAGAAGACTCAGTGTGAGACTACTATGTTGTAAAGATCAAAATAAATACTGAGTACCACAGGAAAACAGAGGAAGGATCTAAAACACTAGATGACTTGACCACGAGAGTAAAATTTATAGCAGAAGAGTTAGCCCCAATAAATCCCAGGAAGAAACATGAACGGTGGAATGAAGAACGTGACCAGGCCATAGAGAGAAGACACCAAGCTTAGCGAAACCATCTAGCCCAGAAGTCAGAAGAATATAATTTCAAATGAATAAACCAAAGAAAATGAACCCATAAAATCATCAGTCAAAGAAAATATGAACATTTTAAAAACACCCTGGAGAAGATAGAGGAGAACTTCAAGTCAGGAGTGTTTGCGAATAGTAATCAAGAAAAGACAGTGATCCTTGGCATTCAACATACTTTTCAATTGTGATGACCCACTGGAAACGTTTCAAGTAAACACTGTTGCACCTATTATAACCACCCTTGATCTATTAGATCTTCCAACCATGGAAGAGGTAGAATTTGCAATTAAGGAACTAAAATATCATAAGGCATCTGGTGAAGATCTAGTTATCGCAGAAATCTGGAAAACTGCAGGAAAACCTGAAATTATATATCTTCACCAACATTTAGTCAATAAGTGGATCACAGGAAATCCCAGAACACTGGACTTCAGGAATAATCCATCCACTATTTAAAAAAGGAGATAAAACCAACCCAGATAATTATAGAGGAATAATGCTTCTGGACTGCACATTGAAAATTTTTCATGCATAATTTACAACAGGACCAAAAACATTCTGGAACCACAACTTGGAGAATACCAAGGAGGATTTCGCTCTAATAGAAGCTGCCCAGACCAAATTGTCTGCCTGAAACTAATATTGGAATATTACAAGTAGAGAAATAAATAGCTCTCTATCTCATTCATAGATTTCAAAAAAGCTTATGATAGTATCCATAGATGCACACTTCTAAAAATCCTCAGATTATTCAGTCTTCACCCTAAATCAATAAGAATCATCAGACTAACTAACCAACACGAATTCCAAGGTAAAGTTCAGAGGAGAAATGTCAAAAGCTTTCCTAATAAAAACCAGCCTTAGACAAGGAGATGGATTATCCCCATTGCTTTTTAATGTGGCCCTTGGTAGCATCTTGAACATTTGGCAAAAGGAAAACCCACCTATAATCAAAATTGGAGAAAATCTCTCAATAAGAACAAACTGCCTAGGACTTACAGATGATTGAGCTCTTTTAGCACTTATCATGGAAGAAGTTTGTGCACAGATCATCAGTCTCCAAAAATTGCCCTAAAAATAGGACTACATGCATCCTTAGAGAAAACTGAGATCATGCCCATGAAACCCCTGTGTATAGATAAGGTCCTCATAAATGATCAAAAGATTAACATTGTTCTACAATTTAAATATTTCAAAGAATTCATCACACACAATGTAAGTGAGAAAGCAGCATGGATAAACAAAACCAACAAAATGAAAAGGGCCCAATTTCTAACCTGGTGAACAAATAATAAAAAAACCTGTTAATAGATGTTAAGATACAGCACTATAAGACTGTGACTCTCTCTCAGAACCCACTTACGCCTATGAAATCCTGTTCCAAATTTAAAATAAAAGAACTGATCAACTCTTCAAAACTGAAAGAAGAATCATCAAAACTTGCATAAATAAAAAATACCAGGTTAAAGAATTCTGGAGAATCCTCCCCAATGAAACCGTTTATTGAGAAATTGACCCAGTCACCAGCACAATGAAGAAGAAAATAATATATTTCTTTCATATTTCGTGACTTCCGGGAGACAGGATTTTGTGACTACTAGTATTGAGAAGTCTCGGGAAGACGTGAGTAGGACAATGGATCCAAGAAATTCATTCGGATCTCAAAGCAAACGGACTGCAGATAACAGATGCTGACAACATGAATACAATTAACTCCCTCCTTAAGACTCACAAATTTTCAGCAGATATGACACATAGAAGGGCTGTGGAGATTTCATGCAAACTGAGAAAATTATGATTGGAACGAATGAAAAGGTACTGGGCAGTTTGCAAGAACAAAACAGTACAACCAACAAAGAAGTGAACGTGGAATGATGTGAACTGTATTGGTCCAATGTGGCCAATAATGTGAACAATAATAATAATAATAATAATAATAATAATAATAATAATAATAATAATAATAATAATAATAATAATATGAACAACAATAACAATAAGAATAACAAGAATAACAATAAGAATAACATATATAATAATAACATAAATAATAATGATAAGAATAATGATAATAATAATAATAATAATAATAATAATTTCCACCTTAAGAAACTAGTGTCAACTCTGCACCGAAGTGTAAGTCAAGCAGATCTTAAACTGACGCCTTTAAACCTATCAATTGACCCTTTTCAAAATAATGTGGATAGCCATATCCAAAGCAGAAATGAAAAACATAATCAATGGCAAAGCATGGCTCTTCATGGAAGGCACCCTCATGACCTTGACCAAACATATGTCGACAAAGAACGCATGGTTGTGATGTGAGGATCTCATTCCTGAGACTGAAGGTTTCTTTATAGCCATCCAATATCAAGTTATTAACACCAAGAATTACCTGAAACACATTATTAAGGACCCTAGTGTGAAAGACGACAGATGCAGGAAATGTAATGATAAAGCAGAAACCATCCAGCATATTATGACCGCTTGTAGTACCCTGAGTCAATCAGAGTATTTACATCGTCATGATCAAATTGTAGCTATTATCCACCAAGAAACAGCGTTAAATTCAAAACTTCTGAAGGATAAAACGCCTTATTATAAATATGAAGTAACCCCTGTGTTAGATTCCAACAAGGTATCTTTATACTATGACAGGTCAATTATAACTGATAGATGTATCTCTAATAACAGACCTGATATTGTTCTGCGCGATAAGGAATTGAAAATTGCATATCTCATTGACATTGCGGTACCTAATACGCACAACATCCAAAACACAATAGCTGAGAAGAAACGGAAATATGCTGATTTAAGTGATGAAATTCAAAAGATGTGGAAGCTTAGTAAGGTATATGTTGTACCAATTGTGTTATCGACAACTGGTGTGATCCCTAAAGCCCTACATGAGAGTCTCAAGATCCTCGGTATAAGGAGAGAAGTGTATATTCTTCTCCAGAAGGCAGCTATTTTGAATACGACACGAATAGTGCGTAAATTCTTTAGCCAAGAGTAAATAAGTGTGCTTGGTTTGTATCCGTACCTCATTTATACCAGCAGAAGCTGAGATGTATTAATGAAATATAATAATAATAATAATAATAATAATAACAACAATAACAACACCACCACCACCAACACTTATAAAATCTATCAGATCTTATATGCCTGTGAACTCAAACTTTTTAAGATAAAAACCCAATTTGAGTTAAATGCAGCTGGCAATAGTTTTTTTGCATACAAATCAACTTCACTGACGTTGCGTATTCTCTACAATTTATTCATTCCGATCATACGGTACATAGAAGTGAATGAAACATTTTTACAACTCTCAACATACTTCTACAAAATTTCATTTCCTGCATCCAATCTTTACAATTCTTTAATCTCATCAGCTCTTGGGCATCCTTCTACAAAAACTGGGCAAAAAATCTGGAATCAGATATCAAATCGCAAAGGTTGGTCTTCCCACAGTTCCTCTACTCAATGAAAGAGTTAGTTAATAAGAAATACATGTCTCCCTCCACAGGATCAGATGCTATTAAATTATCAATGTCACCATTCACAGTGCATCATCATCAAAATACACCAATAATCTACTTCAACAAACTACTTGAAATTCTGATGGGACGTTTCTTTCGGTACAGTAATAGAAATGGTCTCTGTAAAATACGCACACCAAAACACGTTGAGTGGCTCCCTCACCTCTACTAT
This sequence comes from Laupala kohalensis, assembly GCA_002313205.1. NCBI lineage: Eukaryota > Metazoa > Arthropoda > Insecta > Orthoptera > Trigonidiidae > Laupala > Laupala kohalensis. The sequence goes on from NNCF01126675.1 coordinate 694,269, forward strand.
GGTGTCTATTATTCCGCAGTCCCCAAAGCTTTTATATTTCTGGTGTAAGAATTTGATAATTTTGAGGTGTCTGATGCAAATATTTTTATTTCTACTAACCCATTTTTCTTTGTATTTTTACGGACTCAACAAACAATTTTATTGTGTAAGAAGGAACATTTTAGTTTTAGTGCATTCTATTTATAAGCTTTTCGAAAATATTCGTACCATAATATTATTTTATCAGAACTATGCGTGAAAATTATTAGTTTGTTTCTATTGAATTTTAAAATAAGTTTTCACATCAGAGTAATATTTGGAATAACCCTTCTTCAATGGGAATAGGAGCAAACTATGGAACCAATGAAGATGCAGCAAGACGAGTTACCTTCTGCCTCCGTTATAAGGAAGGCAGAAGTGTCTATAAATGCAAAATCTCCAACAGCTTGTGCATCAACATCTGCTGCAGAAGCGGAAAAGCACGTTCCCAAAAATGATCCTGGGGAAGGCGACTCGTATGCGATTGCTGATCAGAAGGTATGTTCACTAAAGAATGACATCTTTATTTGTGATATCTTCGAGTCACAAACATACTTTGAAGTGAATTAAATCTATCTGTTAATAATGTGATAGCACTAACACAGTCGTATTAGTGGAGTCAAACTGTTGGTCTAAGAGGCACAGTACGATTTATGTAAGGTGCAGCGACCTGAAATTGCGCGGTAGACTGGTGCCGTGGTGCGCATGCGTTAGTTCTCTCCCTTTTTGTGTCTATGGCCATCTCACGACATCTTTTTCCCCTGTACCGAGATGTGCAAAACTTTTTTAGTCATTTCACTAGAGAATACTCGTACTGTGAATGTATAACTTCTTATCCCAAGATCCCGTGTCGTGCCTTGAGTAGGGCATGGATTTTTGTGTACATTTCATTCATTTATCATTGACCTGTATCATTAACTATCCGATACCTGTACTACGATAGTTTCGTATAGGCGAGATCGACAGCGTGTTGATAATTATTGGATACTCGTTTTCTATCCTTTGTGTTGGTTGACCTCATTCTTTACTAAGTCTTACTCTCAGTTATCTACGTCCGTTGGAACCAATGTCGTCGATGAAACGTCCCTTCGTACCCTCTCTCCCTCTTTCTTCCCTCCGCTCCGACTCCATCGTTCGCTGCTTGCTCGACAGATATGGATAATGAGCCATAAAAATATTCGTGGTATATCCTCGGGAAATGACGGGTCAATCAGTGTTACGCGTTTAACCAAAAACATTCGCTTCATAACACAAGAAAGTATGGAGGTGTAAAGATTTATTTCATGCCGCGGACACAACTCTTTTAGTTATTTCACTTGAGAAAACTCAATACTGTAAATGTGTATCTTCTTATTCCAAGATCCCGTGTCGAATTTTGAGTAGGGCATGGATTTTTGTGTACATTTCATCCCTTTCTCATTGACCTGCATCATTAACCATCTGTTACCAGGTCTCCGATTCTTCTGTAGAGGCGAGATCGACCGCGTTCGATTAACTATTGGATAGACCTTTTTTGTCCTTTGTGTTGGTTTACCTTATTCTTACTCTCAGTTATCTACGTCCATTGGAACCAATGTGGTCGATCAAATGGCCTTTTGTGTTTTCTTTCCCTTTCTTCCTTCCTCTGCTTCGTCACCAACCTTACCTGCTTTGTCATTCAGATATGGATACTGTTCCATAAGGAAGTTCGTGGTATATCCTCGGGATATGACGAGTCAAACAGTGTTACGCGTGTAATCAATAGCTTTCGCTTCATAAAACAAGAAAGTATCGAGTTGTAAAGATCCATTTCATACCACGGACTTTTCTGTCTGCAATATTACCTCTGTGCGCTCCTCTATAGTTTATGCCATTTGACCTGCCCTGCAGAATCTTTTACGCAGAAGCAATGCACATCACCCGCACATGATGACAGTGAAATCGAAAATTGACCCATTTACCTGTAGCGCGGAGTCAGCTCTGCGACATCTCGATAGTGTCAGCAGAGGGAGTATTTGCGCTAGTTTAATGTCTGCAATGGGAGTATGTGAGCAGGATAAGGGATCAGCAGTGGTCAATGTTTGGAAGTTAGGAATAAACGTACGGCGTATGTGCTGACTGCACCATCCTTGTAAGGCAGAAAGGTTAAGCGACTATAACGTGGGACAATCCTATCGCTAGGACCGTACACACCTGACGCTCCTACTCGCTCAATGTAATTATTTTATCCTTCTCATATATAATTTTTGGCCAAACATCTACGAGAAATGGAAAAGTGTATTTTAACCGATAATGCCTTCATTAAGGAAGCCATCATATTGTTCATCGCGACCGGCTCTTCGTGCGATGGCAGAAGCTTAGAAAGCATACGGAAATTCATTTGCAATTTTGAGATGAGATTTAAGCTGTCTGAAGCCGTGTCGCTTGTCAAGCTTTATTCTTCCTGTAAATGGGAATTAAGGTGTTTACGAATTCATGTAACCACCCTTCGTAATTCATAATTACGTCTTGATTTACCAAATGATGTGATGGTTCCTGGGATACTTTTATTCACAACGGCAAAAATTGTCCTGCTTCTAGCTGTTTATTCATTAATATAATTTTTTTAAGTTCATTAAAATGACCTCTCGAATGTTATGTATCCCACAAATTCTTGGAGAAAAGCCATACCTTGTTTATATCGTGGTACAGATTGTAGAAGTTTACTATTTAGCACATTTTTTGTTTTAAAAAGGTGCATCCAAGGGTAGAATCCAGAAGGAGGAAACGGGGGTCTAAGTTCCAGTTTTTGGAAAATTATAATGTGATTTCCTTCGCCCACGATCTCCCTCACAAGGCCTACTGCAGAAGGAAGCAGGTAAACGTTCTAGCGGAGTGGGGAAAGTTTAATTCTTTATTTTAATTAGTGTTACCACTTGTCTTTTCGTGTTAAAAAATAGTAAATTATCCTAATTCGTTAAGTTAGTAATTATTAATATACACTTAATTATAAATATTACGTAAAATACCAATATTGTTTGAATAATAAATTTTGAGCCTACTAAAAGGGAGATTTGTCTTCTACTTTACGGACACTTCGTCTTGTTTTGGACGTATTGTGTCCTTTCTGAATGTAATGAGTACATCAGAGTCATGAACTGATCATTTTGCACTGCAACTCTATTTTGTAAACGTCCGTGAAACAAAAACAAATGTTTACCTAAGAGTAGTGCAAGGTCCAGACATTTTCTTGTATAATCGTTTGCCTCTTATTATGCCCAAATATGGAAGTAATAGTTGTAAAACATTAAATCATATTTTCATTTAAGAAAATCACACATTAGTGTTGATCTACACCATTACATTCAAAATTAATGAGTTTGCTCTCATTAACGTAACATAATTCAATTTTCTCGAAAAATCGAAATCGTTTAAGTCAATAATTTCTTTACCACCTTATATCTGGAATCACAGATATCAAATAGCAGAGGTTTCTCTTTCCACAGTTTCTCTACTTAACGAAATAGTTAGTTAATAGGAATACAATTGTACATACATGTCTCCCTCTAAAGGATCAAATGCTATTAAATTTTCAATGTCGCTATTTACAGTGTATCATCATCACAAACAAAATACATCAATAATCTACTTGAACAAACTACTCGAAATGTTGATGGTACGTTTTCTTTTCGAAATTTCGGAGTCTAATTAACATATAATAAAATAATTACATGCTTGTATCGTGTGGATCGCACGACCACTAAGAGCTACATCTCTGTGTTCTCGATGGTACCATATCGCTGAAACACCTCGGCATCCCCCTTAGGCCGCTCCCTCTCCTCTACTATTGTGTCTATCATTTTGCAGTCCCCAAAGTTTCTATATTTCTGGTGTAAGAATTTGATAATTTTGAGGAGTTTAAAGGAAATATTTTTATTTCTACTATCCCAGTGTTTCTTTGTATTTTTACAGACTCAACAAACAATTTTATTGTTTGATAAAAAACTTTTTAGCTTTCGTGCATTCTAATTATAAGCTTTTCTAAAATATTCGAATATAAACATTATTTTAACAGAAATATGCGTAAAAATATTTAATTTGTTTCTTTTGAAATAAATATTTTTTAATGGGTATAGGCGCAACCTGTGATACCGATGGATGTGCAGCATGACGAGTTACCTTCTGGGACCAGTATAACAAAGCCAGATGTGTCTATATGTGCACAACTTCCATCTCGTACTGCTTTAACCTCAGCTGGAGTTCCAATATTACCAGTTTCCGAAAACTATCCTGAAAAAACTTACTCGAATACGTTTCCATCTCTAAAGTTTATACATGATAATCCTCCATCTCCTACTGCTTCTACATCTACTGCAGTTGAGGAAATTCCATCTCTAAAGGTATGTTCACTAAAGAATTACATCTTTATTTGTGATATCTTCGACTCACAACAATACTTTGAAGTGTATTAAATCTATCTGCTAATAATGTGATTGCACTAACACAATCGTATTAGTGAAGTCAAAATTTTCGTCTAAGTGGCACAGTACGATTTATGTATGGTGAAGCGATCTCAGTGTGCGCGGTAGTCTGGTGCCGTGGTGCGCATGCGTTAGTTCCCTCCATTTTTGTGTCTATGGCCATCTCACGACTTCTTTTTCCCCCTACCGAGATGTGCAAAACTCTTTTAGTTATTTCACTTGAGAAAACTCAATACTGTAAATGTGTATCTTCTTATTCCAAGATCCCGTGTCGAATTTTGAGTAGGGCATGGATTTTTGTGTACATTTCATCCCTTTCTCATTGACCTGCATCATTAACCATCTGTTACCAGGTCTCCGATTCTTCTGTAGAGGCGAGATCGACCGCGTTCGATTAACTATTGGATAGACCTTTTTTGTCCTTTGTGTTGGTTTACCTTATTCTTACTCTCAGTTATCTACGTCCATTGGAACCAATGTGGTCGATCAAATGGCCTTTTGTGTTTTCTTTCCCTTTCTTCCTTCCTCTGCTTCGTCACCAACCTTACCCGCTTTGTCATTCAGATATGGATACTGTTCCATAAGGAAGTTCGTGGTATATCCTCGGGATATGACGAGTCAAACAGTGTTACGTGTGTAATCAATAGCTTTCGCTTCATAAAACAAGAAAGTATCGAGTTGTAAAGATCCATTTCATACCACGGACTTTTCTGTCTGCAATATTACCTCTGTGCGCTCCTCTATAGTTTATGCCATTTGACCTGCCCTGTAGAATCTTTTACGCAGAAGCAATGCACATCACCCGCACATGATGACAGTGAAATCGAAAATTGACCCATTTACCTGTAGCGCGGAGTCAGCTCTGCGACATCTCGATAGTGTCAGCAGAGGGAGTATTTGCGCTAGTTTAATGTCTGCAATGGGAGTATGTGAGCAGGATAAGGGATCAGCAGTGGTCAATGTTTGGAAGTTAGGAATAAACGTACGGCGTATGTGCTGACTGCACCATCCTTGTAAGGCAGAAAGGTTAAGCGACTATAACGTGGGACAATCCTATCGCTAGGACCGTACACACCTGACGCTCCTACTCGCTCAATGTAATTATTTTATCCTTCTCATATATAATTTTTGGCCAAACATCTACGAGAAATGGAAAAGTGTATTTTAACCGATAATGCCTTCATTAAGGAAGCCATCATATTGTTCATCGCGACCGGCTCTTCGTGCGATGGCAGAAGCTTAGAAAGCATACGGAAATTCATTTGCAATTTTGAGATGAGATTTAAGCTGTCTGAAGCCGTGTCGCTTGTCAAGCTTTATTCTTCCTGTAAATGGGAATTAAGGTGTTTACGAATTCATGTAACCACCCTTCGTAATTCATAATTACGTCTTGATTTACCAAATGATGTGATGGTTCCTGGGATACTTTTATTCACAACGGCAAAAATTGTCCTGCTTCTAGCTGTTTATTCATTAATATAATTTTTTTAAGTTCATTAAAATGACCTCTCGAATGTTATGTATCCCACAAATTCTTGGAGAAAAGCCATACCTTGTTTATATCGTGGTACAGATTGTAGAAGTTTACTATTTAGCACATTTTTTGTTTTAAAAAGGTGCATCCAAGGGTAGAATCCAGAAGGAGGAAACGGGGGTCTAAGTTCCAGTTTTTGGAAAATTATAATGTGATTTCCTTCGCCCACGATCTCCCTCACAAGGCCTACTGCAGAAGGAAGCAGGTAAACGTTCTAGCGGAGTGGGGAAAGTTTAATTCTTTATTTTAATTAGTGTTACCACTTGTCTTTTCGTGTTAAAAAATAGTAAATTATCCTAATTCGTTAAGTTAGTAATTATTAATATACACTTAATTATAAATATTACGTAAAATACCAATATTGTTTGAATAATAAATTTTGAGCCTACTAAAAGGGAGATTTGTCTTCTACTTTACGGACACTTCGTCTTGTTTTGGACGTATTGTGTCCTTTCTGAATGTAATGAGTACATCAGAGTCATGAACTGATCATTTTGCACTGCAACTCTATTTTGTAAACGTCCGTGAAACAAAAACAAATGTTTACCTAAGAGTAGTGCAAGGTCCAGACATTTTCTTGTATAATCGTTTGCCTCTTATTATGCCCAAATATGGAAGTAATAGTTGTAAAACATTAAATCATATTTTCATTTAAGAAAATCACACATTAGTGTTGATCTACACCATTACATTCAAAATTAATGAGTTTGCTCTCATTAACGTAACATAATTCAATTTTCTCGAAAAATCGAAATCGTTTAAGTCAATAATTTCTTTACCACCTTATATCTGGAATCACAGATATCAAATAGCAGAGGTTTCTCTTTCCACAGTTTCTCTACTTAACGAAATAGTTAGTTAATAGGAATACAATTGTACATACATGTCTCCCTCTAAAGGATCAAATGCTATTAAATTTTCAATGTCGCTATTTACAGTGTATCATCATCACAAACAAAATACATCAATAATCTACTTGAACAAACTACTCGAAATGTTGATGGTACGTTTTCTTTTCGAAATTTCGGAGTCTAATTAACATATAATAAAATAATTACATGCTTGTATCGTGTGGATCGCACGACCACTAAGAGCTACATCTCTGTGTTCTCGATGGTACCATATCGCTGAAACACCTCGGCATCCCCCTTAGGCCGCTCCCTCTCCTCTACTATTGTGTCTATCATTTTGCAGTCCCCAAAGTTTCTATATTTCTGGTGTAAGAATTTGATAATTTTGAGGAGTTTAAAGGAAATATTTTTATTTCTACTATCCCAGTGTTTCTTTGTATTTTTACAGACTCAACAAACAATTTTATTGTTTGATAAGGAACTTTTTAGCTTTCGTGCATTCTAATTATAAGCTTTTCTAAAATATTCGAATATAAATATTATTTTAACAGAAATATGCGTAAAAATATTTAATTTGTTTCTTTTGACATGTGAAATAAATTTTCACGTCTTTGGAATAAATATTTTTTAATGGGTATAGGCGCAAAATGTGATACCGATGGATGTGCAGCATGACGAGTTACCTTCTGGGACCAGTATAACAAAGCCAGATGTGTCTATAAGTGCACAACTTCCATCTCGTACTGCTTTAACCTCAGCTGGAGTTCCAATATTACCAGTTGCCGAAAACTATCCTGAAAAAACTTACTCGAATAAGTTTCCATCTCTAAAGGTATGTTCACTAAAGAATTACATCTTTATTTGTGATATCTTCGACTCACATACATACTTTGAAGTGTATTAAATCTATCTGCTAATAATGTGATTGCACTAACACAATCGTATTAGTGGAGTCAAAATTTTCGTCTAAGTGGCACAGTACGATTTACGTATAGTGAATCGACCTGAAAGTGCGCGGTAGACTGGTGCCGTGGTGCGCATGCGTTAGTTCTCTCCCTTTTTGTGTCTATGGCCATCTCACGACATCTTTTTCCCCTGTACCGAGATGTGCAAAACTTTTTTAGTCATTTCACTGGAGAAAACTTATACTGTGAATGTATATCTTCTTATTCCAAGATCCCGTGTCGAATTTTGAGTAGGGCATGGATTTTTGTGTACATTTCATCCCTTTCTCATTGACCTGCATCATTAACCATCTGTTACCAGGTCTCCGATTCTTCTGTAGAGGCGAGATCGACCGCGTTCGATTAACTATTGGATAGACCTTTTTTGTCCTTTGTGTTGGTTTACCTTATTCTTACTCTCAGTTATCTACGTCCATTGGAACCAATGTGGTCGATCAAATGGCCTTTTGTGTTTTCTTTCCCTTTCTTCCTTCCTCTGCTTCGTCACCAACCTTACCTGCTTTGTCATTTTCTTTCAAAATCTTCAACTACAACAATCGTCTTTACATGAACTAATAATTTCCTCACATATAAACAAGTAACATCATTTACAACGATTTTCATGATCAGACCTCCTATCACCGCTCATCAGCAGTGTTCATCTCATTTTTCCTAATTCACTCGTGAAAAAACATACAGCACAATGAATGTGAGTAACAACAAATACTTGCTGATGAGAATTGAGAGACCAACTTGTAGTTAACACTTTATTACTTAATTGCAGCGAAACCCCTTACCTTGACAGAGCGAGAACTCAGCATTTATTTTTTGCTGTTTTACAGCAGAGATGTCTCAAATATGAGATTGACCGCGTACAGTGAACTACATGTGAGATCGTGCAGTGCTTCGCATTCCAACCTTTTTTTGAAATAAGATACTCAACAACATCTCTTGACCATCCCCATTTATAATACCTCACATTAATCCACACCTTTTATAAAATATTGATATACCGTATCCCAAAACATAAAACATCACCCCCATTTCAAATAGAGATTTATTCCCTGTCATGTGCCACGTCGCCATTTGTAGTGCCACGAGTCTCAAAAGTCATTTCCCAATTAAGAAATTTTCAACGATAGCCTACAAACGGAACGGAAACTGTCCGTCAATACCAGATTAGACCTCTTTTCACCATTATCAAAACATCGCCCAACGGTGACCTGCCAACGTAAATAAATAAGTATCTCAGGTGCATTTCATCTAACTACAATGATCGATTCATAATAATTAAACCCTTCTTTTAATCATCCTTTATTTACCACTTCTGCTTCTCTTAACAATTGTATCCGTTAAGCCGTCCCATCTAAATTCCTTACACCTATCCTTCTGAGTGATATAAAAATAACTACTTTAACGATACTGGTATTTGTCAACCCCAATTGGCTCTAGTGGAAAATTACCCAAACGTCTCCTACGTGGGTGCTCACTATATAGCTTACATTATGTTTCCGTCAATTACTAAGAAAGTTTAATGGTATTTGTAGTACGACGTGCTCCTCGCATCGCTCAGTGACAACTGGTCACCTAGTGGTTTTCGTCTCGAGTTCTTGGATCTTATTTGTTATTGCGTTTTGTATTACGATACAATTTTGTTGCCGGACACAACTCACAAAGTCGCGACATTTCGGAATGAAATTAAAGATGGTTCCACCTAAGCCGAGAAATATTGGAAATAATGACCAGGCACTGCATCTTTCGGAAATATTTCAAACGAAAAGTAATGTAAAAGAGACGAATGTGTAAGCGAACAAGTCATTCAGGACCGAAAACCACGTGCTTTGGGAATGCGGATACTACGACACGAACAGACATGAGAGTGAACCTTAAGAAAGGAGCGATAAATATGGAGAGTTGTGAATAAATTCTCTCCCCAGAACGAGGACACGAAATTATGTTAGATTGCATGGCTAAGATTTGTGTACTAAGGAATGAGATTTAAAAACTGTGGCAAAATAGAATAGATCTGACATAGTATATTTCACCGACATCTCCGGG
>NNCF01126676.1:0-28048 GCA_002313205.1 Laupala kohalensis
CTTTGAAAAAAAAAAAAAAAAAATGCTGTATTCCAAAACGTTCCTAGTACCGTTTGTAGTATATAAAGCACCGAAATTTCACGTAAACGATTTATTGTCCATACCTATCGATGTGATATAAAAAAAACTAAAATCATTCCAAACATTTAAACAGTATAATTTTAGAAATTCTAGTATTAGAAGAACTTAAAAGTAGAAAAAGTTCATGTTACCTCTTTTCGCGTCATATATCGGCGATCATTTTTAAACACTTATTTTATCATTTTGTGACGAAGCAGAAGAAGGAGGGTAGCGTTAGTAAATTGAATGAGTGGAATATAATTGATGGAAGGGGGTAAGGGGGGCAAGGAGTTGCGGCACCCGTGTTCTCTAAATGCCAGGGTTGCATTTTATTCCCAGCCCATCCCTGATGTTAATCGTAATGTGAAGAATCAAATTTTGGTTGAACTACTTTTTGTTTTCTTTGAAGCGCTCCTTGAGACAAGTTCTTGGTGTTACAACAAAATCATAAATCACTAAAAATATTGAAAATAAATGATATTTCTTCATTCATTACATCTTAAAGTATTTCAAATATCTATTCATTGTAAAAGAAGAAGAATCCTTGATAGTTTTCTAGTATTTTTTAGATTAAGATGTATTAGTTACGCAAAGTATCAATAATGGCTTGAATAAATAAATTTTTGAAATAAATAAATAAATTTATTGTCAAAAAAGCAGCCACAAACTGCATATGACCACGTGGAGGACAATAAACAAATTTACTTTTCGGAAGCAAGGTAATATCCCATCAATTCCGATCAAGTGTCCTAAGGCAGAGGCGGAATTAGCATTTGAGCACAATCCAAGAATAACAATAGTTCGAGACGTTATAAAATTCACATAAAACCAACTTTGTACTCAATAAATCATAAAAAAGTTAATTCAGGGGTAAGTATTATTATCAAACTATAGATTATTCGGAAAGTAATATAACTATTAAATAAAACTGAATTCGAGATTCATTATTTCAATTGATGCCGTCCTTAGACAAGATCCTAGCGAGTGTGTGTAAAAAAATCGGCCTCTACCCGAAGAAAAACCGGAGAAAAACCCGGGTCAGGACGGGGAAGTCACACTCGAAGTTGTATTGAGTTGTTGGTCGTTTTACTGCATAATGGTGAGTCTCCTCTCTGCTCACTCAAATAAATTGTTGAAATAAATTTCTCATTTTTCAAGGAAAATTAATTGTTTCAGAATAATTAAAGGTCTAATCTTCATAATAGTGTATACAAAAAATCTAAACAATTTTCTGGTTTTGCGTCTCAAAATTTTCTTAATATTTCGACTGAGAAATAGTCATATGTGTTCAATTAATGTGGTTCCTAGAGTGGTTTTAACTTCCGACACATACCGCATACTTGCAATATTTTAGAAACCCAGACTTCTGTTGCAAGTGTATATCACTCATTGTATTTCATTATATCCATAAAATGAGGAAATTGTCTTCCGTATAGTAATTTTTTTTTCAATAGTTTGTTGATATATTGCTTGAAGTCAGGATATTAAAAAAAGTTTTTTGTGCGCTATACCCCATGTCTCTCTCATATCTTCTTTTTTCTCACTGTTGAGTGCTGCCTTCTCTCTGACCGAAATCGTTTGATATCCTTTTGAATTCTGCCTGAGGATTAAAGATGTCGATGAACGTTCCTCCTCATTGTCGTACGGAAATGTGTTTTCTTTGTAATTCCGTGTGCTGTAATAAAACAATTATTACGTTAATTAGCCTTATGTTCGTTACAGAGGAGATTTGAAGGACAGTGTAGTGGGAATTTAATTAAATTTAGATTTACGTATACAAAAATTAAATTTTGATGCACCTGAATTATCAAAGCCAATACTCAAAAAGTTATAATTTGTATTCTTATCATTTACAATGTTCATGGAATTTCCATAATAAATAAGTAATCAGGGATGAATTTCGCATTAATAAATATTTATAGCATCCGCTTTTCCTGTTGAATACAGATAAATCAAGAATGAGTAGGGTTCGCTGAATTGGAATACATCATCCTATTGATTACCTCAATTATACCATGAAATGAAAATTGTGACGCAATTGAATAAAGTGACGCATAAAAAATATAATAAAGTGACGCATAAAGAAGAAAATATATTCGAGGAATGGAGTCAGATTGAACACGTTGGCTTAAGAGACTCGTTCACTTAACGAAGTTCTCGGAAATGAAGGTGTATAGAAATTAGGAACCCAGAGGTGAACAAGTGATAATTGGGAGCGACCCTTACGCAGTCAATACATATTATTAACTTGCTGATTTCCCGGCGTTGCCCGGGATTTCTCTTAGAAGTAATATTATTTTTTTCTGGAAAAAACAAAATCTACATTTTAAGATCAAAATACTTTTACTTCCTTGATTTAAAAACATGTGCGCATCCTGTTTTTTCAAGTACATAATAATACAAATTTAATACAAAACTTGACTGTACACACTACACCGTCTCGCAGGAGTCGCGTCGGTCAAATATTTGCTTCCAAGGCATGACGCCGCTATGCCATTTCATTAAAATACTTGTAAAATCTGAACTATTCGTCTATATTTTACAATTTAAAGACTTTTGTAACTTTTTTAAATGCACGAAACAAATAATCTATTAAATTTGATCATGATTGATATTTATCTTAAAATAAACTATTTTAGCACTTCAATTTTTATAACATTTTATCAATAATTTAGGTTAGTTTTTGTAGATAGATATATTTATTTATTTATTTTCTGTCTTTTGGCGAAGTTTAGACCATGAGACCTAACCGTTGGACTTGGTGAAAGGGAACTGGGAAGGAGAGATATTAGGTTGCCGGGGAACTTAAGGTACCAAACCGACATTTGTCGGGAGTATTTCTATCTTTCTTTAACACATAAAAAAATAAAAGTTACCTTTGCTCATCCTGGACGATGGCGATCGGTTCAGTGGTTTAGTCGTGATCAGGTAGCAAACAGGACTTTTGCGTTTATATATTGGTATTATTATTAAATGGTCTCTCATCCGTCAATATTTTCCTTGAATATTTCCTTACATGAATTTGGCAAAAGTATTTGTGTGATAAATGTAGTAAAGTTCAACTGAAAAAATACCCGGAGAACTCTCTAAGAAAAATTTTGAGTTACTCTAGGAAATTTTGAGATTATTGTGGTCAAATAATAATCTTAATATTTATGGTTACAACTAATTGCAACTGGTAATTAATAATGGTTACAACTAATTGCAACTGTAATAAGAGAACAAGGAAAGAAATTATTTCTTTATATACGAATTCTTTGAATGTAGTATAACTTAAAACATTTATTCATTCCTTACATTCAAAGAGTTTCTTATAATATCGTCAGAAATACGCGTAATATGTTTGTATAAACTCATTTTCTCTGATCTGAGTTGCGTAAATGCTTGGTTAACGTTCTTGCTATGTGTTATCTCTTAATTTTGTCAACATTAGCTTCACACGATCAATGTTCGTTTACTAAGTTCAATGTTAAATGTTCAAATGGCTTCTATTTTTTTGAAAGATTTTGTGATTCGTATTTTTGCAGATTGACAATGTACTCCCTCAGTTCATCAATACATTGGCGGAATTACAGTACATATTGACCGTGTGATGGTCGTTTAACACTCCTCTTGGCGATATGGATCCTGGGGACAAGGAGAGACATTGACGGGGAAATGAGATCAACCCTATATGACTAGTATATCAATAGGAATTCTTGACCACATGTTGAAATAAGGATATGATTTTCCGAGTTTCGGTTACTGTTACACCTCACCACAAGCCCTGATGCGATGTTATTTTTTCTTTGGTAGAAGCGGGATCCACAAAAATACCAAAATCCCTATGGTAGTTTTTGTCGCTGCCACCAGCCCAGTTTCCCAGGCAATCAAACACACGTGTAATAACAATAAATAATGATTTATAACAAATTAACAAGAAATCTGAATTTACAACAGAGACAAACTCCCAAAATCATTAATACATCTAACAAACTGTTATTACACAAGTAATGCTGTCGGAAAGCATTAATTACACTTGGTTAAATTTAGCTTAAGACAACTAAATAGTGAAAACCCTCAGGTTATCTGAACCTTCCAAATTATAAGTTGTTCCCAACAACTGATACAAGTTACGACCCTCGCAACTAGTAATGACTTCATTAAGACTACCGCAGCAGCCTAACGAACATCTGGTCTCCGCGACCTAGCCTTAGCTCAGTCACATGTCAGTGCTGACGGATCTCTACATTCCCTCGTAAAGAATCGACTAGGATCTTCACTCCTCCCAATATATAGTAGAAGANCACCACCGTGCAAACACTCCTTTTGGGTCACCCCTTTGGCTTCTAGGAACGCAGAGACTGCGCCGTAGAGGACGAACCGCCATGATCGTCACCTAGGCGCTTCGCAAACACCCTTTTCGTTGTTCTATATTCGGTACGTTCTTCATTCATTACTTCGTAGAATTTTTCTTTTCTTTAGGTACACCTAAATTCCAGTGGGTCAACGTCGCCGGCCGCATTCTCCGAATATAATTGTACCTTCCTTAAAAGTGAAAGGTGTTCGTTCAAACAATACCTCAATAACTGAAGAGGCTTAGGGTGGGTCCCAAGTTCGTCGCACTTCCGTCCTAGCGCCAACCGGCCACTTATTGTAAGATTCTTAAAAGCATCCGGCTTGGAAAATGCAAAGATATATTAATATTTCACAAATTGATGGAATGTCCTGGCGCCGACGTTACAGTTACAATTTCATCATTCATCAGATTGCCAACGTTTCGACATTTATTAAGTCTTCAACAGGGTTATACAAACGTACGCATATCGAGTAATATATTTATTTGCTGCAATCATAAATAAGCCTCCTTGTGAAGCTCTGGTGTTATTCTTTAATAAGTTCTTGGTTGTATAGATTTTGTCTGTCTTTTTATAATTTATTATGTTAAAATACTTTGATGTGTCTATGCATGTGTATCCCTGATGAAGATTTAATAAAAGTCGAAACGTTGGCGATCTGATAAAAGATGAATTTACGACTGAAACTCAAGAAATCATATCCTTAGATAATATAGGTACCATTAACATAGATGATAATCACACAAAAAAAATACGAGTAAAGTACGACATCGGATACTATTGATGTTTGTTCAAATGATGATGCGACATTGAAAAGACCCGTGTAATTAGTACAATAAGAATGGGGATGCCGCGGTACGACATGAAAAATGCAATGAAACGTTCAGGAGATCCACTGTAACCAATAAACAATGAGTCCTGGTCTTCCGATAACCCCACTAGTTCAAGGCCAACTATCTCAGGGATGCACAGCTTGACTTTTAACTCCCTCTTCCAATGTGTCAATTAGATATCACCCGGCAACTGAAAGTAGTCGTAAAAATTACTAATGACTAGTCTTCTAGGATTAAAGAGAAATAAGGGTTGAAGCCTTTCAAAGAACGGTGTAATTACGAACTGAGTTAAGAATGAAGTGTAGGATGAAGAGGTTAGGGAAGAAGGGTTGAACGTGTGGTTAGAGATGACGCATCACGTCGTGGGGGAGGGTGCCGAGTCCCAGGAGGTCGCAACTACTGCGTGAGGGTATAGGTGCGTAATTACCGGTGTGCAAGTGACTCTCCCTAAGCCTCTCTGAGGCGCCGACGAATTAATTGGACCCTGGGCCGTCGCGTCGCTGGGTGCGGTGAAGACAGGGCAGGAGAAACCCTCGAAGAGTGGTCACTCGGTGTGGTCATGGTGGAAGGCGATGGAACACAAAGAAGATTCAAGGGAGAGGTATGGCTCAGGGTGGCGGAGACGGGAGACCCACCGGAACATAAAAGAATTTCGATGTATTCAATCACAAAAAATACTGTAGAAATAAATACTCTAGATAAAATCTAAAAAGTATTTTCATAAGTTGTGTGAATATGTCTCTAAGGTCCGTACAATGTATAAGAAGACAAAATCAAAAAGTCCATCTTTCTGTCAGTGTTAACCATATGATGCCTCAGTTGAAAATATGGAATAAATCAAGAGATAAAAATTGCTGAATGGATGAGATAATTTTTTTTTGTTCTCAAAGACAGTGATAAATAACAATAGACGTAAAACTTGTTTCAAAATGCAAGATTTGTCCTTTAAATTCTAATATTATTCAAGTAACTCCCCTGCGATCAAAGCAGAAGTTCCGGGTATGATTCCCGGCTCGTCATCATTTTCACCTCACCAAAAGTTATCATTATATTATTCAAGTTTGTTGTGTTTAGAATGAATTTTGGCAATGGATTAATAGTGCATAAGTTATATAATGGAATATTCTAACTTCGTTTCAAAGTTTTCATAGTGTAGTTCCACTGGACTAACAATTAAACCTTGTTTATCGTCGGAAACTTCTCCCGTATGTGAGCCTAACAAGCGTATTAGAAAGAGTACCATTCTATTATAATTTGAAATACTCGTTAAATACCAGAAAAATTTTATATAATATTTTTGTTATCATAACTTGACAGAAACACAGTTGATGATCATATCTCGTCGAAATATGTTTCGACACAAGATGCAGTTAATAGAAATTTTATGCGATAATTTATAACATTAATTATCATTATAATATTTTGAGAAGTTTAAAATCATTTTAGAAAATATATTGAAAAATCTCATCAAAATCTTTGAAATATGTCTTCATCAATTATCAAAACAATTACGAATCAAGCTAAGCATGATAAACAAAATTGACTTGAACATCAAAAGAAGCTGGCCAACAATAAATCACAACGTGTGCTCATTCGTGAAAGCTAGAAAAACTAAGAAAAGACATTTGGCTACATTTTCACCGAGAATCTACACAATGCTAATTTAAAGCTTGTTTCATTATCCATTTAATTAATGTAGCTAATCTTTTGGTACAGAAATCCATAATAAACCTGCTTTAGTATTTCCTACATGTTCGTTTGTTTCCGGGTTGAGGAGGTTTTGTGTATGCCTCCTTAAAAATTTATCTTTTATGTAGTGATATTATGAACATCTTTCCTAAATTTATTATAGTTAAATGTAGTGTACGACCTTAGTTTCATATTTATTGTGTATACGCCCGCACAATATTTATGTAAATTTTTACGGAACACAAAGTTTCAGCCCTGTCTGAAATCTTCTTCAGGTGCAACAAAATCAAATGCAAATATACGAAATAATTGTCCACTTTTTACTGCTTCCGATAAACGAGCTGGTGGTATTTACCCCGTAGCATCTGTGCTAGGAAGAAACTTCTCTTGAGTATTTCTCATTTCGAGATGGTATTCCTGGGGATGTTGGCAACAGTGGCGACGCGTTTGTGGAGTACGGGTGTTGGCTGTGGAGTGGGGAGCAGCAAGGTAGAGCAAGGGAGGAAGGCTTTGCTTTGTCGAGTGCAGCAGCGCGTCCGCCTCGGGCGTTTTAATTAGCACTTAGTGCGCGAGGTTCTCCTCTTGGCCGCGTTTCCTCGTCGCGGAGCTGCGGGCGGGATTGCAGGCTGCGTCCACGTGAGAAGAGAGTGAGGGTCGTCTGTGCGTCCTGACGCGTGAGGCTGTGGGGAGCTTTGGACTTTGAGTCAGGGGTGGACAAAAAAGGTGTCGGCAACGGCGATGAATTAAACATCACTCCACAGGAAAACGGGGCTGTCGTCGCTGCTTTCGGGGTCGGACTTGCCATATGGCCATTCCGGCAAACGCCCGGAACGCCACCTTAATATTGTTTCAAGATGCAAGTTGATCAACTATTTTCTTTTTCTAGAAGATGAATATTCAGATTGGTTAAAGCTTTGGGAACTGCGTTTAATTTGCGCATAGGTGATAAAAATATTTACCTTATTTATTGATTTACTTAATGTCTCTGCCTTAAACAGAGTCAATACAGGGTTTTCATTCACTAATTATTCGTAGTTTTTTGTATACATAGGGACCATTCCACGTCAAATCAACACAGTTTTAATAGATTTTGTACATGGCCATCTCAGATTTTGATAAATATTTTGTAGGGAGGTAGTCAGTTTATAGATTAAGAAAAATATTGAGTATTGTTGTAAAATTTCATCCCCTTTGGAAGTTACAACAATGTAATGTTTAAACAAAACACCCCTAAACGGCTCTACACAAAACATTTGAATTGCTCTGGATGCTCTCCTATTCTAGATAGAGAGTTGGTACAGATTTAATGCTTATTTAATGATCTTTACAATGATGTCCTATACGACATACGAGGGAGGAAAAAAAATTAACATTTTCAAAATCGAACTTATAATTTTTAATTTTGAACATGTTTTTTTTTCCACCTTGACCTATGTGTATAGCACATCATTGTAGAGATCATTAAATAAGCTTTAAATGTTTACCAGCTCTCTATCTCAAATAGGAGAGCATCCAGAGCTATTTAAAAGTTTTTATAGAACCGTTTTTTGGGTGTTTTGTTTAAACTTTACATTGTTGTAACTTCCAAATGGGTTGAAATTTTACAACAATACTTCCTACTTTTGTTGATATATGTAATGACTACCTTCCTACAAAATTTTATCAAAATCTGAGATGGTTAGGTTGCAAACCCTGTGTTGCTTTGACATGGAATGACACTTAGTTCTTTTTTGTTATACATCGGCCTCCAACCAGATATCTTCAAACATTCCTTAGGACTCAACGCAAACACGTAATTTTATCGTAGAAATTCGAAAATAAGATGCACTTCTTCTCCATCTCAATTATTTTCTGTACATTTCTTGTTTCAATCACATCTATCTTCACGTGCTCGTCCAAAAACTCTCGTCTCCCTCTCCCAAACAAGCAGCATTCCCACAATACCGTTTCATTGGTCATACATACACTACCCTGTTTTCGGTTTCCCTATCTCCCTTAAATATTCATTAAATCATCATGTCCTGTAAGAATTTTCTTCATCTTTGGTGAAGAATTGAACCACTTCTTCCTCTTTTCTGCATAACGAACTTTGGGCATGAATTTAAAAAGTTCTCTATTTTTTTTCCTTCTCCCATCTTAACTGCCAACTGTATAATAACCAATTCACAATTTTCACTATAGACTCCTTATCTTTTGTCATCACCTCCCTCTCTATCTGTACTGCTCCTATTTCGCGTACTTTCATTCTTTTCTATGTGTATGGAATACGTCTGGTACAGTGTGGTGCCCTGTCTATTGCAGTGAAATTGATTGTATACAAGCTAATTACACTCGCTCACAACCAAATAACGCAAGTTATATCCATTATCCTTTTTAACCTTCAATCGGGCGTGCACACGGTGACTTGTATTTGACTGTCATTTTTGACACACTTTCAAAAGTTGAAATATAAAGCGTATTCTTTTGAATATATGTATACATATTGTATCTACTGGTAAAACAAACTTTTTGTAAGCAATGACTTGTATGCAAGAATTACTACAAAAGACGACCAAAATTCCGCGCAATTCGACGTGAGTCCCAATGATGTTCCTACCCGAAGGTTAATGCTTTTCACTTTAACCAATTTTGTCAAATGTATCACTTGGATTCCAGGAATCCATCCGATACATGATTTAAAAAATTGCTGAAAATGCGTATAAAAAGAATTCAATTCCTTGCTTCGCGGAAGTCAGGTACCGCAACCAAAATATTTGTATTGGTTAAACAAGAATTTTAAGAAACGTTGCCAATTTCCATGGAAAACACAAATTAAATGAAGTCGGAACGTTTTGTTAGAGTATCTTTTAGAAAGAGAAAGCAAACTCTTGGTGTAAATTCTAGGAATGCTTCCACGTTCTAAAAAAAAGTTGGTGAATTATTACGGAGAATATTTAGATACGCTTAAACCTATGTTCAATTTCTCTAGAATAATTATTAAAATTATTTTTCTCTGTTATTAAAAAAACCATTTTGGACGCTTCCAATGACATCATCCTTGTTATTCTGTTTAGAATCAAAACTTTTTCGCAAGAGATAGAAAATAATGAGCCGAACTAATTATTTTAATGGTGTAAAATCCTGTGAGTGTATAATAAATACGCATAATTTTATGTTTTTTTCCTTTGATTGATAAAGACGAGGGGTTAATGTGGAGGAGAGTGTACAGAAAAGAGTAATTAATTATTTGTCGTAGCTTACCTGAAA
The DNA here is from genome assembly GCA_002313205.1 of Laupala kohalensis. Classification (NCBI taxonomy): domain Eukaryota; kingdom Metazoa; phylum Arthropoda; class Insecta; order Orthoptera; family Trigonidiidae; genus Laupala; species Laupala kohalensis. The sequence goes on from NNCF01126676.1 coordinate 10,166, forward strand.
TTCAAGATACTAAAGCATTTTCTGAGAGCTTCTCGGAATGGATTCCAGACACAGAGAATTTTCAAAAGGCATTAATTGTCTCTTCTTTGAAATTTTGGAACATTGACTAAAATGAACGATCAAATTCTCCTTTGCTTACGTGGCTGTCAGTGGTCAGTTGAGGAGACATTATACTTTCTGGAAAAGTTATTTTGAAATAATTTCAATTTTCACAGGAGATTGGAAAACATTAATATAATTCTAATTTAACATTTTAATGCTGCTGAGACAACAGAAAACATTAATATGAATAAGTTTTTATCATTATTATTTTTGAAATCCGGTAAAGAGGAAGTGACCCGACCTATTTTCAAATGAATTGTTGCTCTAAATACATCTGATTTAACAATATATGTTGGTAGAAATATAAAACTGTTCATGAATTTCAATATATCGTCTATTTGTAATAATACATCAGCACCAATTTTGGGTTGACGAATAATTTGATATTACTATGAAATTACTTTCTAATGAGAAATGTCATCATTTGTATTTGGGGAAAATTAATATTTAAGATAGTTTCTTTTACAATTCTCCTGGTAATCTCTTAGAATATAATACTTTTATAATACAACGAATGGTGCTTAAGCTATGAACAACAACTACTTAAATTTTTAATATTCACCCGTAAAAGTTATATCCAATTTACTTAGTCTAATTTAGATTAGCTTTTTTTCTAAAAAAAAAATGCTTTGTTAATTTCAGAATGTAGTTGCTTTCTAGGAAGGTGTTGAAAGCGTTCATATACTCGTAAAGTAGCATACATACAACTCATCGATTTCAAAGAACGCTTCAGGAAAATTGAAGACTGCTTAGCACAAACTGTGACATCGATTCTCTTCCCATGACCAAACATCCCTAATAGAAATACTGGGCCAAACTAAGGACCGACATTTCCTGTTGAATGCACTTCATTTTATAGCTGTCAGTCTCTACTATTTCACAAAGCCCCCACCACCCACTGTAGAGAGCTTACGCGTTTAGGACGTGAGAGATGATCACGTGTTTCTTCGACCATCGTGGGGAAGCCCCGATGCCAGTGCGAGCGCAACCTCTGACTTGGGGCAATTGTTGGTCTAACGTGATCTCTCTTACAGCCAATTGGTTCAGCAAATTAAATGGCTGCCTCCTTTGAAGAGGCGGATTGTTACCATTCACAAGAGCTACCTATGATATTCTACAATGAAATCGAGATGTTAAGATGAATAATAAAAATACACACAGGAAAGTGGTGATAATTCATTGATGCACTGAGTAAGATTTATCACACGATCTGCTTTGTAACGAAATATCCTGTTCAATTACATGTTAGTCTTCCTCCATTAAAAGTAGAATATTTGCTTGGTTAAGGGCCCTCTTTATTTATTTCATTGAAAGAAAAAATTATCTTCGAATGCTTCTAATAAAAGATTTACCTTTACCGCATCAAATTAGAATAACAAGTTTTAAGTTCGATGTAATTTTATGAAAAAGCTTTCGCAATATCTAATAAGCCACGAATAGTTAAGTATAAATATAATTTTGATCCAATATGTGACAAATTAAATGATCCAGAAAGTTATAGATTTTACCGAGGATCAATAAAATAAAATAATTATAATAATAGTAATAAAGAAATCGATATAACTTTATCAACTGCCATTTATCATATCACACGTTTCTGCCGAGGGTGTTAATCAAGTATATTTACATGCAGTTTACTAAACTTAATGTCAACATTGGAACACTGCTTCGCTTAGGATATCAATACAAATCGCGTGAAAACCAAGTGATGAGACTAATAATGCTATATTTGTATTGTTTATTTTGTTTTTGGTGTCGAAATAAGAAGCAGAATTTGAACTAATATTATCCAATGTCATGAAAAATTAATAGTAGATCCCATATTTTGAACAAATAATTTAATTAAAAAAACGAAACTTAAATTTTAGATATTAAAAAAATACTATTTTTTTCCATTTTTTGTAATTTTCTGGGAGTATTTTTATTAATATTTTAGAAATATGATGGTTTGTTGTTCCTTTGATTAGCGTCAAGTCTATCTTAATATAAATGTATACTATTTTAACTGGTCAGTTGCAAAAATAGAATAACACCGCATCCAGTCAATTTGGAAGTAAATACATTGTATATGTGCGTAGCATTATCTTTCGAAATCTATTCTCGTCACAAGCAGGGTTCTTCAAGGATCTATACTATTTATTTGAATAACACTACTCCAGACTTTAAAACCTCTGATTAGGGAATGAAATTAATAAGAAATGAATAAGTAAAATTCTGCATTTGTTTTCTGTTAAAAATCGCTTCTTAGATAAGGGTCACTCGAAGTTGGTGAGATTATCCCTCTTGTGAGTAAGCAAGTAAGATTTACTACGATCCCAGATGTAAGGAGACCAGTATGGAAGACCGTGATTACGTCTAAAGCAAACGCACATCGTGCTATCTCTCCCGGCGCCTCCATCCGTATGCACCTGACCAGTTGCTGCATCGATCATCAGCTCGGACTATGAATTTCCTTGCCATGCATGAGCTCCACGCACACGGGTGCGAACACGCACAGTACGCATCACGTCGGTTGACCTTTTTCAAGAATTTCTTGAAATGTGTACCATATAAATGAGGTTTCTCTTTTCTCTTCCATTTTCGTGATGTTAGTTCAAAACAAATTATTTATCCTTAAAAGCAATCAATTTATTTTGTGTAGACAGTATCCGGAAGTAGCACACTTTCATAGAATTGGGAAAACACAAAAGTACTAAAAAGAGTTTGTATGAAATTTTCTACATTACCAGTGATTTTCCGATACGCTGTATATTTATTAATTGTTAAAGTTGAAAATCCGTTTTAATTATAAATAAAATGTACACATCGGGCCATTAGGTTTTTCTGTATGACTTTTCGTGAATTTAAATTATTTGACATTATAATGCGGCACACATTCTTCATTCTTTTTACGAATTTTCGGATATTTTCTCGTTAATTGGCGTAGGAAAAAAAATCGCTTGGGTTATGAGTTTTCTAACCCTGTTTTTACTCTTTACGAAAAGAAATTTACTTTTCTTGCATTGTGAATCGAGAATGCTGATGAGTTGGTAACAGTTTACGGAATCTCTTACATCAATGTCGGTGCAAAACAGCTCCCTACCATGAGATGAATGGACGTTAACTCGATATCCTCGAGCATCGATAACTGAAGAGGCTGCAACGTCGATCAAGACCCTCTTGATGATACCCATGCCTGTTCAGGCGCTCACACCGCATAATCCACTTGCTGCGATACATTGCTTTTTCCTACACTCATGTCGCAGTACTTGTGCTCGTATTGATTAGGAAGGAGAAAGCTTTTGCTCAAATACACTTATCAGTCACTAAGAGCAATGTTTGGATAAACTGATTATAGTTTACTCTTCCGAAAAAAAATTAATGTAAACCATTCGAAAATTTTCGAGTTGTGATATTTTCATTTCACGTATTTAAGATACTGCAAAATCATAACGATTTTTGATGAAAATAGATTGTTTATTTTATTTATTACTGTCATCCTAAAGGCGACCCATGGCGTAGTGCCTAACGCACTCGCCTTCTAGGGACGCGGGTTTAAACCCGGTCCGATCCAAGTGGAATTCGAGGTGGTGTTCGCGGCAGGTTTTCTCGGGGTTCTCCCATTTCCCCTACCTATCATTCCACCACAACATTCACTCATCATCATCATCACCCCATGTCATTTATTAGTCACCTGCCTTGGGGAGGTGCGACAGGAAGGGCATCTGGCAACCTTGAATTCCCCAGCCAAATCAAAGTAGAGGCATCATACCATCCCCATCTACGCCGACCCCGTATAAAACAAAATAATGAGACTTGTTTATTTTATTTATTACTGGAATTATAGGAAATTATAGGAATAATAAGACAAAGATGAAGAAGAAGAAGAAGATGAAGATTTCTGTCCTCCTAACTACATGTATTATGCAATTTTTCTACTCGGAATTGCAGGGGAAAATACATTTCTTTATGATTGGGGAAAAGGTGATATGGTTACTTGATTTATATAGATAGTTTGTTACTAATGTTCTTTTTCTTTTGATTGACATCAGTATCCTTTTACATCCCAGTAAATCATTGAAACAATTTCCTACAGGATACTTCCCATTTGAATTATAGCTGATAGATTTGCCGAAACTTTTATTTCTTTGCAAAAAAAAAAAAAAAGTATAGGAATGAAATTCGTTCGAATTGTTGAGACCTGATATAGAACATTAATGCTCTCAGAAGCTCATTATCTTTGTGCCCACATCGCTTTAATTTCAGACACTTCAACTTCAGTCTCCCAATTCTTGTTGACAAATACAATGGTAAATGTTTTTATCGAACAAACAAAAAGTCACTGAGAATACTTGTTCCGATGTTATACTAACCCCTCAACTACTATCGCTTGAATCAAATTATCTATTTTATTATATTATAATTTACGTTTTTTCTTGTACAGTTAACTCCAATTATACGGATCAATTGTTTTTTTTCCGGAAAATCTTATTTGTTGGGAAATTCGACTGAGATATAGTTGAGACTTGTAATGTTGTGGAAATAACTAATATCTAAGACTCATATTAAAGTAAGAGACAAAAACTAACTCACAATATACAGTTTAAAGAAACATTTTAATGACATAATAGGTCTTTAGTGGTTACAGTTAGCTCAGTGCAGTAAAAAAAAAAATCTAATTTTTTTCAATCACCGATCCGTGAATTTGGCGATCCGAATGACTGAAGTTCCGAAAATTGGAGTTCGACTTTATTAAAAAGTACTAAAATACTGTCTCAGAAATGAAGTCACATTCAACCATTTTTTCATTCAAAATATCTCTATTCTCAAAATTGTTCTTAGGAAAATTCCAGAAATGTACCTGCATTCAATTACTATAAGACAAGATGCGACGGTTCAAGTGGAAATACATAATTTATTCTAATAATTAAACAAAGAATACTAATACTTTATCAATACAGTGATAAACTTTGCGCAATGACACTACCGATGTGGTTGCACGCTAAATACTTTCAATGTATAATGATGTATGACGTATCACATAGTAATTTAATTTGGCTAATATGCATTTTGTTAATTTTGGCTAATATGCATAAAACCACTTCTTCAAAATCAGTTCGCAAAAATTGTATTATTATAACCGTTAAGTACCAGAAAATTCTCAAAACATTTCATAGACCGATAAAACTTGTACTATGAGAGTACGTGTTTTTAATATCGTATAATCAGGCCCCTGCGTCCCATGCTGCTCATCTACATGTTCACATGCATTATCCGCATGCCTTTGATGTGGTATACGATACACCCTGTATTCTCCAAAGGGCTACATTTCCCCCTCGATCCTCGGATACTTGAGCTCATGCATATTACAAACATAATGTAATAAGAAACAATGAATAGGTTTGGATTTTATTAGATCAGGCTAAATGAAAAAAAGATGCACGTTTTAACATCTTAATAGGCGACATTACAAATTATTAATCATAAGAAGTGACAGCATGAAACTAATCAATGAAATCCTATAGATGAAAGTTTTGAAAGAAGATTTGAATCCAGTTTAAAGTATTAATCTAGAGCGAGGTGGCACAGAGAAAACCTTCCAGTGTCCAAATATTACTTGCACTAAATAATTTGAAATACAACTCTACTTTTGCTCTATATGAAAAACGTTTGTTCTTTATACTTGCGAAATGTAAATTATTGAAATAAAATAGTATCGTTTTCGCTAATTACATGATAAAAACAGAATGCAATGTTTATATCAATATGTTTTCTTATTCCTCATATTTTTTAAACCATAATTTGGCAAAAAATGCGTAAGCTATAATTTTAAAATGGGGTGAAATAACAATTGTCAATAGATACAACATTTTTACGCAATGTATATCACAAAAAAGGATGTCAAAGTCATTTATTCAGGCTTATACATTAAAATGGTTTGAAAATTATTAGTAGAAACATTGTACGGCACAATTTAATGTCGCATGCTATGCGTACCTCTTTTCTGGATAATCCGAACCACTTTCGAGCCCAATTAATCTGGATCAACGAAGTTGTACTGAATGAAGAAATTGTTTAACATCATGTGAGTTTCTCAAGATGGATACAAATAAATGAAAGAAAAGGAAATTATACGTAAGTTGTATTTTCACTTGCTCTAGAAAAGAACCCTACAAAAGGAAGACCATTACTGGCTTTTCGTCTTTTTCTATCATGTACGAAAAACATACGCCAGTGGCTCCTCTCCCTACGGAAGCACCTCGACAGCTTTTCAACTTTGAAGTCCCGAACCCCATAGAGCGCCCATTCTCCCAATGCGGATGACCTCCTCTCGCGGACACAAGGGAAGCAGAGGAGACGATGCTGCAACTGGTCGGAGGGTCCGTCTAGAGACCCATATGCCCAATGGATTTGGGAGGAGGAAAAAAGGTCAAAAGGAACGAGAAGAGGGTTGGGGGATATTTTGTCCGGCTCACGGGTGACGGCGGACAGAGCTAGGTGGAAGCCGAGTCATGTCGGCGTTGGTCGGCAGATCCGGCGCACCCCAGGGAACCCGACTGTCCGCCCGACCCCGCCACATCCTTCCCCGCCGCCGTTTCACACCCCGCTCCTGTCGCGGTTGACAGCCTGACAACCGACTAGCACCGACGGACAGATGGGCGAACGGACATACTGCGCGGGAGTACCACAGGGGTCGGTGAGGGGAAGTAGCCACTGCACGCGAGTGTTTCCACCTGGATGGAGGATTGCCAGAGGAGGTGACTGTGTCAATGCGGTGTGGTAGGAAAGGGTTGCAAAATTATTTTGCGGCGGAGAGATGACGGTGGTTTGGAGCACGTGTGACGCGTAGTGGTGCATTACACGTCCGTATCGTTTATACTGTGCGTCGTTAACTTCGGAAGCTATTAAACTTTTTATCGTTCGTTTATATGAATCTCTATGAGGTGAGGTTTATAGCAAAATCAGAGTGCAGAGCGATTAATAAATTGATATTAATTGTAAAAATTGGCAGACGAATTAATTGAGACGGTTTATACTCGTAATGTCTAGACATTATTCTTGAATTATAATTTAACTGTTAAATTTTCCATGCATTTCTGATACACTAAAAGTAAATTAAAATGAAAATTATAACATTTTCAAAAATTCTACATAAATGATCAATATTGACATGACAAGTCAAGAATAATAATTAGATACGTGTATTTTCATGTGCCTTAAGCTTTCTTTCAATGTTGCGTGTAAATAAATGTCACTTGACAAATACAAAAAAAAAAATTTTTTTTTGTCTACCCCCTTCAGTAAAATGTATTTATAATATTTCAAGGCTCTCATTGACTAATTTTTTTAAAACTTTAATAACACAATTTACAGGTGTTTGAGATGTACCAATATTTTTTTCAGACGGTTTACACTGCATTTTAAAACAATATTTCAAGTGAAAAATGTGTGAAAATAGCATGTCATTTATAACTATTCTTTCTTTTTTGCACACTCAAGCCGGCACTCAGGTAATGACGACGTTGCTTTTCTGGTTCCCCAACTCACGCATAATCCGTTGACTCCTCCTTTTATGCTTGTCCTGTACCACACATAGTAAGATCTGGGTGACCAAAATTAGCTCGGGTAAATATTACGTATGATACTCTTCCAACCATTTGATGACCTTACATTGTCGTTAGTATCCATTCTTTTTACAAGTAATTTTGTCTATATTGAGCTCAAGAATGTGATTCAAGATTTTTTCCTTTCCTTCTCATTATCCCAAACACTTTTTCTCCGTACTGTTCCGCGCAACCTTTGAACGTATTTTATGAAATGGGCATTATTTTTTGTTTAAGTGACCTCTCATATTGATACAATGGTATAATGGGAGTATAGATGAAGAAAGATTTTTGTCCTAAAAATCTGCTTGAAAGATCAATTCGTCAAATGCCCGGGATTGAAGAACTTTTGGTTCTTTGAGAAAAAAAATAGGTTTATTACACGTTTGAACTGATAGAACATCACCTCGACAGTCAATCTCTTTGAAAGGACGTTGGGGTTTTCGTTCTGTGCCCTTTGTACGAGCGATCACCCCAGAGGTCAGCTGGTATCATGTCAGTTTGCTTCCATACTGCCTACGTTCCTCGCCTACCTGTCACTTCGGCGACCAATGACCTTCCCAAACCCCATTTCCATCGCCCGACCAACCCCTGTTACCGGAGATGCGACTCCATTATGCATTCATGAGTCGTCACCCGATGCTATTACGCTAAGGATTATTTTCGTCTGATCGAAAGATGAGATCTAGAAAAAAAGAATGAAATAGCCGTTAGCATTGTTTTGGAATCTCTTGCGGGCGTTGGGTGAGATAATTGGAACACGAGGCACTGAACTCTCTGCGGTACTGTGGGCAGAGCGTTCAATGGTCGGTCTGGTTTCAACTCCTGGTGAGGTCGTTATCAGCGTACTCCAAGAGTCCGTTAACTCGTACAGGCCTTTGATCCTGTCGAAATTTCGATGCATATTTTGGAAAGAGATTTCACGATTTGCGTCTTTTCTATTCATATCGAATATATTCAGGAAATATATAAAATGAATCATCTCTACATTAAAGTCAGTAAATTTACGACGATAGTCATATGGTCGGCGGTTCCTGGTTATCACCCATTCTCCTTCTCATCCGTCATCATATCATTTTCTTCCGTCTCTTAATTGAATCTTAATTTTAATTTCAGATTATGAAAAGAAATTGTATAGTTTCCACAGTTAAATAATAATTTACTATTGGTTTTGAAAAGCAGTAGACTCGAGTTTGAACCTTCGGTTCAATTTTCCTATCCATCACAATACGCAATATAAATATATATCACCGATCACAATTATAAATTGAATTCTAAATTATTTAATTCTGCGTTATAGGGTATGAGTTTAAAATTTTTTACTTGCCTCTCAGTATTTTTTGTTTGGAAAGTACAAATACTGGTTTTTCTAGTATTTTCAAAGGAAGGATATATTTTGAAATGGCGTTTTCTTACCTTACAAACACAATAAAAAATACTCAGAGACAAGTATAATATTTTAAACTCATACCTTATATCACAGAATTAAATAAGCTTTAATTTGATATGAAATAAAAAGACTTAAAGAAGAGTAAAAAAATTTTAACTTGTACCTTATAACATAGTATTAAATAAGCTAAAATTTGATGTATAATTTGTTGTTTTGATAGACAAGAAAATTGTACCTAAAGTTCAAACTCGGGTCTATTGCTTTTTGAAACCGATATTAGAATATGTTCCAAAACACTAGAGAATCCAAGCGCGCTACAAAACCTGGGCAAACCAAAGACAATATCCTAGAGCGAGTTCAGAAATAATGTCTTGTAGTTTCGTCAAACAATTCTTCATATCATGTTTTCTTCCAGCCCGGTAACCACACATTCGCGAAGTTTTCGTGCTAAGACATCGCCGTATGGCTAGTGGAGACAAAATAAATGTTCAGATCATGGCGCTACTTGACGTAAACTTTGATCACCCCCTCCATACTTGTGGTGAAGTCATGGGGCCAATTGTACAGTGTGTTGCATACGAGAAACATATACAGCACTCTGACGTGATTAACGCTTATTGTAGATAAAGACAAACCTATTAGGATAAAAAATGTTTCGTACAAACAACGGCACATAATGGAACAGGTAAGAGAGACGACAGTTTTTGCACTTTCAACGCCTGTAGTACGGAGTGATTCTACTGAAAAGTAATACTGCTCGATCTAATTTGTGATAGTTGGTAAAAAAAATAGAACTCAGGCCTAAAGACTAAGGATTTAATTCACAATATTTTTTAGGGTTTCAAAATACTTGCCAAAATATCTAGCTTCCAAATTCCAGCAAGCAGCAGTTTCGAAAAATATCGCATATGGTAGATTGATTATTGACAGGTGATCTGATCTTCTGTCAGCGCCTCTGACGACCCAGTTTGAGATAAAACCATATCTTCATTTTTCAGTGAGAGTTCACCTGCCACGATCTTCAATCACTTTTGATAGAGAGTAACCTAAAAAAGGACCTGTTTTGCATTCGTAATGGCAACATAAGTCTCCGTCGACGATGCTCATCGAATGACAATAATTTAACGAAAACCGTGTTGTTTCCTCTAGTGTTTTTATTTATTGATATGATGAGTAATCGCAGTATAAATTGTGTTCGTTTCGTATTCATATCTCTGTTGATATCTACTCCTAATGTCGTTCATTAGTGTTTGTGGTTTAATGGTATTGGTGTGTCACCTCTGTGAATATGTACACTTAACACTATAGCCAACTTGCATTAACTTGAAATCGTTTCCGAATATCAATGCCTAAAACGTTTTTTTTTTCTATTTCTGTAATTTGTTATGTGAGTTCCATTCTTCTGTTAATTTCCAAAATTAAAAACAATTAATGAGTAAAACATACAAAATACACACTGTCCGTAGAGTTTCATTCGAATATGTTCATAATCACGAGTAATTTCAGAATCCAGGCTGAGGAAAAAACACTTTATATGGAACACTCAGTAAACAAAACGCATATCTAAGACATAAATTATTTTTAGGTTATGTGCAATAAAAAAATGTTCCGCATAGCTGCTTTTTATAATCCAACGTTATTTCCAGTGTGTTCTGTAGTAAATTGGAGGGGCACTATTTTTATATAGTTGAGAGCACTGGTTATGTCACGCAGAATTGACGTACAGTGGATTGTCAGATTTCACACGTCACGACTGGTCTCTAGCGGACACGTCAGAAAGCTTGATAGTTACAAGTTATACGAGCAAAGCAACCACTGTTTCACTCTTGTATTACGTCAATACTAATCATTCTTTGCTCAGTATTTGCAGCAATCCTTAAACAAGAACCCTTCAAAGTTTTAGATCAATTACCCAATATTTTTTTACAATTTTCATGTTACAGACATTCCATCGATTTCATTTTCATGAGTAAAAATGTATGATTGTAACATCTGCTTACACCTCGATTCCGTTGAGAGGCGAGGATAGACCGCATATTCGACAGCCAATATCACAGAATGAATCTGATTTAATGTGTATTCGTTTTTAAAACAGGAATATTTTTTAAGAAATGAAGATAGTTGACAGCATGTTCAATGGAAGCACATTTGTCAGGACTTGACCCTCAATACAGAGCTATATCGTTTACTTCTCTGATCTTTTCTTATATTTTTTGCCTTAAAAGATTCCTGTAATTATATTTCTTATCCATATTTATTACATAAATTTTTGTTTACTTTTTAGCCTGAAAATGCTGACTCCGTTAGCGAAAAAGCTATACTTTAACAATATTGGTAAAATTATACCTCTTTTACAATTTATGAATTTTGAGGAATTGTTAATATTTCATTGCTTTCGGGATTAAGGATATGGTGGTGGCGGGGGTGTGTTGAATGCCTACCCTTAAAATCCCACCTATGCAGCTCGCACCTTTGCTCACCGAGATGTGCAGTGTCGTCGTTGGCTCTTCGTAACGCGGAGATATCACCGCTCCAGGAAGCCTACAAACGTCTATCTGAGTCGTGCTTCCCTGCTGCCGTTACGCCTATCTGTTGAAGCTCCCGCGCCCGCTTTCCTTTGTTTCCTCCATTCGCGTTCCCTCCGCCTTCGTTCCTCCGTCCTCATCCATCGCCTCCGTCCTCCGTCCTCCGTCCTCCGTCCTCCGTCCTCCTCCCCGCCGCGCCGCGCTGCTAACGAAGTCGCATTCATTGACGGCGAGGGCGGATTGTCCTCAAGAGGACGTCGCCGCTCCGTGCGTCCTCGACTCGTCGTCACGGGGTGTTGTCTCATGTCGAGGACGCGAGATAAGTCTATTCACGCTGGGCTTTACTGCAGGTGCTGTGAGTGTTATGAAGTTGCGCACTGTTGCTAGGGGCTCCAATGACGGCCCCGTGACTGCGCAATTTGAAAAGAAAAATTGATGGGGTTTAATAAAGGGTTCGGCACTTGAGGGAAAATATTTTGAGTATTTTCTTGGAATCTGATTGATCACTGAGGACAATGATCACGACCATGTTACAAGTCAAAATACGGGGGAAAAAAAGTATTTTTCTTTTACTTGCCCCATTATATTTTGACTTCAACAACTATTTCTAAAGCGGATGTTTGTAATTAAAGTTATTATTTGAGATGGATATAATAGGAAAACAATTGGAAATCTCGCTAAACTCTGTAACAGTGTGCAGGAATCCACGGGAATTTATTTTTCTCAACGAAAAAGTAAAAATTAAAAAAAACATGTGGGGGAGAGATGGCGCTATAATATGAGAAAACCAAATTTGTTAATCGTTTTTAATTTGTTACAAACCATATTCAAGTAACGTTCACCATTTCAAGAAAGGAAGTTAAAACGCAAAGTTGCAAAGCATGCCATTCATTGCTATCGAATTTGTAGTAACACTACATACGAAACGCACTGGCTTGAATAATTAAAATATTGTAGATACTTCATAGAAACGATTAATCACTTTAATCAGATGCCTTTATATCTGTTTTTCAATATTTGCTATAACACCATCTCAGCCCCCCCTCCCCCCCGGGTTGTGAGCGTTTTACCTTTTATTTCTTTGTTGCGGAAAATAAAATACCAAGACTTCCTCCTCACTATTACTAAATTTGACAATATTTTGTCGAGTAGGTTTCCTTTTATTCTCTTCTCTAGGTGTATTTTTTATTATAAACATCCTGTATATAAGCGGAATTGTTAGCAGATTGACTTATTGACGTACTCATTCACTCACCCATTTATCAACGCAGGGCAAAACCTATTACAGACAGAAACGTAAAACAATTTTGATGGAATGCTGTAATATTGTAGAGGTTCACTAAAAAAGGATTTTTTTGAAATTTTTAATTGTAAACGGTAAATTAGAGTGAAAATAATTTTTTCAAGTTTTTGTAACTTTTTCCACTTTTTATGAACTAATTGAGATATAATCTTGGTATTGTACGTAACCTTGATAATTTAAATATCTAAAAACTGCATTTTGGGTGTTTCAGTCTTTTATTGTATAATGGGAACAAAGAGGTAGAAGAGTTCTAGGTTCTTGTCGCTAGCGATATGATATTTCGTGAACTAAATTTCGTGAACTAATTGAGAAATAATCTCGATTTTTGTATGTTAACTTTGTTAAATTCAATATCTAAAAACAATTTACTGGAATTTTCGATATATCACTCTCAAATGAGTGCTATGGTTTGATAATATTTGATGTGTTGTCAAGACACACATTCATCAACGCAGAAGAAAAAATCTATTGGAGGTAGTAAATAGAAGTTTCGGTGGGATGTTTCACATTTATTGTAAAGTCTCAGTAAGTATGGATTTTTCGCATTAACTGATTCTTCTAAAACTAAAATATAATTATCTTTTCTTTCTATTTTTGTATGAAATTTATTTGTAATTCAAATGACAAATTACTTTCACTGTTTCTTCAAAAGAACAAAAATATTTCATGATATATAATAAAAAGGAAGAGGTTATGTCCCCTCCTTAATCATGTCAATGGGTCTTTCAAGAGCGCGCGTTCCATGGCTATTCTGTAGCGAAGATCGGCAAGTTGTGGTGGGGGGTGGGGAAGGGGGGATAAGAGGGAAGGGGTGATCCTTGCGAGGGAGCGCGTGCGCGCGTGCCATCCCAAGCGCCGACGGAATTACATAAATCAGCGAGGATTCTCGCTGCGCGTCCCCGAGTTTACAGCCCGCACATGTTTATGTGCACGCTCCGTGAAAAACGAGCGCTTCGTTTCTATATTTAAGTTGCGGCGCAAGTGCACAGGATCCCTCGCTACTCATCTCTAACCCTCCACTCCAACCCCTTCCCTTGTCGTCACCGTGCTCTTGCCAAAATCATAACGACACCCTGTCAACATGATGGTCGCTTGCATCATCTACGGCTGAGTGAAAATTGCGACGGACCGGGACTCGAACCCGGGACTTCCGGGTTTGGCCATAGGTGTGCAACCGCTGCACACTGCCTGCGGTGACTTATCCCCTGTATAGAGTGTGACACAGGTTCACTGGAACATGTCGGGTGGTTGTTGTGTATGTGTTTCGGGAGTTGAGGCGAGTTGTCCAGAGGTAGTGCACCTTCGGTCAAAGCAGAAGATTCCGGGTTCGAGTACCGGTCAGTCGCAATTTTCACTTGGCCGTAGACTTCCCTTGGCGTGTAGGTACTCGGAATTTATGAGTTATAATCTTAGTTCTTTTCTCCCATGGTGTGAAAAGGTGAGGTGTGCCGAAGACCACTTGACTCTCGACTTCGTTGTTCGATTACATTGTCTTAGTTCCAGGAACTGCAGTATGAGATGTCAATATGTCGTATGAGAAATAGAATCGAGAATCCGTTAGATACGGATTTCAAAACCGTTCTGGTGTCGAGTACATATAAAATAAATGATATTATGGATAATTAGAAACAATAAAAACAAACCTACTATTTTTAAACAATACTTGTTTTACTACATACTAGTACTAGTTTTACACAATATATTGAAACAAGAGCAATGAAANTTACTACATACTAGTACTAGTTTTACACAATATATTGAAACAAGAGCAATGAAAGTTATATGTGACCACCTATGGATTCAAGGGACCAACAGTAGTGTTACTTTTCTACTAGCATATCTGGTGGATGTCCGAGCAACAACGTCAAAATGATAACAGAAGATTCCAGCGTTTGACCCACCTCCCCCTTCTGTCACCATGTTTTCTCCTGACGAGAACATTTACCACATGAATGGGTGGGTTTAAACTTCTTTTGTCACTAAGGATTCAGCTATCTAGTTTAAAGACAGTTCTTTTCTGATTAATAATCAAAATATTTTTCTCAATATAAAAAATGACTTTCACTCTGTCCATTCTTACTTTGCACTTGGATTCATCCTGCTTCCCCCTCCCAGTTTGTACAACGAATGGCAATGCTGCACTTTTGGTTGTCCTGCGGCTGTCTGACACATGGATGGACGGTTTGAACCCACGTTAGGTGACAGCTGGCTGACTTCACACGCTTACATTCCAAGTCGTAGTTTTAAACTAAATATCAAAATCAAAAATTAGTTACTGCTGCAACGAGATTTTCCGAGATGTTATGCATAAAATCTTGTAAAAATGTTTCATCGCAAAAGATAGGTTCAATCCATAGATTTCGAATTCAGATCAACAGTGACATGATTTCGCATAAATACAAGTTCAGCACATATGAGCGTTAAATTCACCTGACTCTCCTAAAATGTGTCGTGGTGTGCTAGGCTAAATGGTGACATTTCAATTAGTTTTTTTTTTCAGCACTTTTGCGTTGCACGTATTGAACATATAATACGAGAAGAAGAAAAATAATGCAAGTCCAATTTTCAAGCATTTATTTATTCTTGCTGCTGAAAGTTGAATTCAAAATCGTGAATACAGTAAAGTTTTGTATTGAATTTGTATCATAATTAATTTTTAAAAATCAGGATGCTGTACTATGTTTAAAATAACAGTATGTAAAATTATTTTGACCTTATATAATCGATAGATTTTATTTTTTCTGAGTAAAATAAGATTAGTCTAACAAGTAAGGAAAACCCCGGGCAACGCAGGGTTACTATAATATAAGCTAGTAATACTATTAATAAAACTAAATATTCGTTTAAAAAGAAACAAATATTTTTCGTTTTTCTACAACTAATGTTAGAACGGATAATACCCTCTTGTGATCTTCGGGTCAAACAAACTGTTTCAAATCAAACAATAATCAAAGAAATTGATTAGAGGATTTAAAAGAGTCAGTTGTAACTGTTATTGCATACACACTGAAGTTATATGGTTCATCTATTTCTTGATGAATATATTGGTGTAAAATGACTGAAAAAGTAGATTATTGTATTTCCACTAATTGATTTCCTATCATTGCATGCAGTTCGCATTTCTTCCCTTTCTAACCCACAATTCCGTGAGGGTACAAAGTGGGTACTCTATTACTAGGGTGATAAATGATGTTATGTCCGTGGTTTAAACATTTTCACAGGACATTCATCGACTTGGAATCAATCCATCGAGTTATTACTGCGGACGAACTGTAAACTTTAATCAATTTCTAAAGTTTCTAAAATTGTTCACAAAATGGTATTAAAACAAAGTTAACGTTAAGTAAAGTGGACAAGAAATCAAGAAATATGTATTTATTGATTGTGAATTGATTATTTCAAATAAAGGTAGCGGTGACAGCATTTGATGTAGTTACGAAAGTTATGTATCAATAAATACTTTCGTGACGCTGTGCTCAACTCAACTGACTAAACAAATGCTGTAAAATGAAATTTACGTCTCCTATGGACCATCACCGCACCACTGACGTTAGCGTACGTAGTGTCCCACATTCCATAACTTGCATTTCCAGATATGTCGTTTATGTCAGACAGAGGCTGACTTGTTGACCATATTGATTTTGTGGCAGAGTTGCCTTACTTGTTTACATCCGCAAATCCCCAGAATAAAAACGAACCACAACAAATTGTGTGTGTGTGTTTGTTTTTTGTATTTTTCATTTCCGAATGATACAGATTACTTTTACTACTCATCCCTCAAAACTTTCAGAGCCGTGTTTATACCGAGTTCAACACGTAGACGACCAGGCGGGTGTAATTTATTTGCGTAAATAAGCTAATACCGCGAACTACAATGCGTGAATATCTGATTCCGCGTCGGTGGTTTTGCATTCCAGACAAAGCCATCCATTTAAGAAGATGTAACCGCAACGCACCAGTATAGTAATACCTTTGGCTTCGACTTCGCACTAGATTCTAAATACAAAAAGCAAAACGTTTAATATTCTGGAATGGACACAATTGCAAATAACTGATAATTGGATATAGCTTGAGTAAGGTAATGCTTATTAAAAATTTCGAAGGATTTTACTTCGTGCGGTTCGTTAGTAGCGAAGCAAACTTTAATTAAAGCTATATATTGTATAAGTTTAGCGCATTCAGTGGTAGATATTCTTGTCTGGTTGAAAAAAGGTTCAGTAGTTGTGTGGTGTAGAGCATTTTGATTAGAGTACCTTCCGAATATTTTAAGAATAGAAAATATGAGAAAATAGAAAATGATTCCAAGGAATGTCATAAACGTCAAGTCCTCCCCTAAGAAGAAATATGTAAAGCTATTTAGTGAATTTTATTTTAGTAAGGCTTTACTACAGAAGTGAAGTACAACAATGTTAAAGATATAATGTTTAAAAAATGAAAGAAAGGCATGTTTCAGTATTTTAATCAATGTTTACCACTTCCAGGTATTGAAGTTAACGACACCAAGAGTTGAATACTAGCGAGTGAAAGTTTTACTTTGTTGAATATATTCTGAATAATCTTTGTGTAGTGAATAATTACTTGTACAATAATGGTTTGAAAAGATTTAAAGTATTCATATTTTTTTTAACTTTGAGAGATGCTATACATTTATAGTGATATTCAATTACCTATTCTTTTTCATTGTGATGTGGTCTTTAGTAAAGGTGTTCAGCATCGATATAAAGCATTTAGTTATTTAGAAATTAATAAAAAATATTTTTGCATTGACATATTTATTCTAACACCGAATCAATTTCGTCCACTGTTTTTAATACTTTGACAGGAATGGTAGTTTCGTAAAACAAGTTGACAATATAGAAATCTCTTAGATTACGGTGAACCTCACCGCCAGGTAACAGATTAATCATGTTACGTCGAATGAAAATGGGAGACGGGACCGGGATTCGAACCCGGGACCTTGAGCTCTACGCGCTCATGCGC
>NNCF01126676.1:37626-48551 GCA_002313205.1 Laupala kohalensis
TTTTGCTTCCAATCTCACTTGATGTCTGTGATTCAGACAGCTGTGATGTTTGTCCTGCTGTGTCCGCTTCACACAATGCATTTTACCGCGACAGATTTGATGTTCCGATGCGCGTGTATTGACAGTTCGGGAAAAATTTCGTGGTTGTCGCAGTGATTGTTCGTCGAAGACATTTAGCAATAAAGCGCTGATAAACTAACTGTAATAATAATGCGAGTAAATGAACATAATGACAACATTGTTAAGTTTTGTTTGGTGTGTAGACGTACCTTACTACATATACGCTCCATGAATTCAGAGAACGCATGTCAAAATCCGGCGAATCGCGTATGTTATGAACAAACGATACCGTCACCAAGAGTGATACGCTGTTGATTCTTAATATACATGTCAGCACGCTACCTGACTCACCTCGTGACAGTGCGCTACCGCTCTCAGCTCATGTCAGTGCGCTACCAGACTCAGCTAGTATTGGTGTGCACTCAACCAGCGTCAGTGTGATATCACGTCTCCGCTCTCAGTTCATAGTGATCAAGACTTCGCTACCGACGCCGAACTCGTGAGTTAATACTCCTAACAAACAACAGTTCTCTTCAAGGAAGATCACGGACTTTACCAATTCGCGTGCCCCTGCTGTCATTGGGCATTAACTATTTCTACTGACCTTTGTCATACTACGGAAATAAACTAGTCCTGTTCACTTCTTGAAACTCACAACCTTTCAGTAATATTTATTTGTGGAACGGGGATTTATATATTCTTTCTCTTTCTCCACTTCTTCTTCTCTCTTCTTCAATCCCCCCACACTACAAATAAACAATTACAGGTGTTATTACATAGTGAAAACAGTGAGTGTTTGAAGTATCTTGCTTGTTGAGCTGTAATGTAACGAGAAATGTCAAGTAAATGTATTTGTGATTTTTTTCTTTAAAGTGATTTCATTTATCGATGACTTCTTTTTGCCAATAATTTGTTTTAATGATCGTTGCTCTAACCTTACGGTTACTCAGCTGCATCACTTAATATATAATTTTTCACGGCAAATAATAGATTACAATTAGCACAAGTATCGGTTTTGCAATCTATGATCAATTAAATATGTTAACTGATAAAATTTTGTTGTATTTCTGAATGTAGGTTTGTTAATTAAATTAATTTCAATAAAGATAATCATGATAAAGAATACTTATTAAATTGTAAAACGAAATAACTGTTTTCGTCGCCGGTGGTGTGCTAGATTCCAACAGTGGACTTGATTGTATCATCCACGATTATTTGTTACAAATACATTGTATTTAGTTTACTTTAACGATAATTGATCAGTGCTACTCTATTTCGCACGCTGGACCATTAGTTGTCACAGTCTCAAGATGCGACTCAAGGTTTTCATTGGTTGCCTCTTCAATTTTGCACGTAAAACTGCACGAAAAATAGAACATGTGCTATTTCCTAAATCTTTCACGGCAGACTGCAGCGCAGACAGCAGTGAGCTCATTTTCTGTCGTTCGAGACTGGACGGCTGACATCATAGAACTAAATAATTTGTACAGTGCACAAAATGTATAGTGGGAAGCGAGCTTTATTGATCTTTTCTTCTCATTAATGAGCTCTATTAGTCCTCCAATTTTCTACGTGGAGTTCTGGGACACTCTGTATAATAATGTGAGATCGGAAGAGATACAAAATTAACGATAGATAATCCAGAAATCAGCGCGTCAATAGGTGCTTCCCGAATGATAACCCCACTCCCCCACGAAGACTGCTGTGCTCCGTTGTGTGGCTCGTCTTTCTGCGTCTCACGTTTTTGCACTTGCCAACTCGCTGCGGTGATGGCGTTGGACGGAGGTCGGTGCCCCAGGCGCTGGGTTCTGTCTCAGTCCGGTGGCTGCCTCCTCGCCTCCATTCTGCCCATCTGAGATGCGACTGCTTCATCACAGTGGGACGAAACGTGCAGTCTCCAATGCATCAGAGCTGCACTGGTCAACTTGTTTTACGGCCGGCGAGTTATTTTCAAATCATCAAACGTTGGGGGACACAACTTTGTGTTATACATCTCTACTGTCAGAATACTTGACGTGGCATGTCCGGTGAGAGAAAATAGAAAATTGAGTTCGGAATTACCCCATCATATATCACAATATGAAAATATTTTAGAATAACTTTAAACATCAGAATTACTTATTAAAACTAAACAAATATATTATTTAAATTTGACAACTTGAAATAATATAAATTTTTAGATTAAAATCAAAATATCGCGTCACAAATAATAAATATGACTTGTGAGTTTAATTCTCTAAGCAACATTTTAAACCTCATCCCGTGCAGGTCCGATCGATAGAACGTTTATGAAAATCATCCCGCGGGCTAGGATAAGATGGACAGCGCATCATTGGGTTGTGGAGTTATTGTCGTTTTTCTTTTTTATCTGATTTATTGTTTTCTTATTATTCATGATCCCTTCCAGCCAGATGGACCCCCGCCCGACTGGAGGTCCCCTCGGGTCCCGTACCCAATCCCAAGCGCACGGGCAACGGATCGGTTCGAGGGGGAAGTGGGGAGATGTTCCGCCAGGGGCATCGGCCGTTACTCGTTGGGGAAACCCAGGCTGACAGGGAAACCTGTCTAATACGAGCAGAGAACCCCGCAAGGGGCCTCGACGGACCCGCCGTAGAGAGGGCAACCTTTGAGAGGGTTCACTGTGTACCACCTCCTTGAGTGCACCACTACCGGGACACGTACCCTGTCCAGATCCTAGATGCCACTAGGTAAATGGAACGGATGTCCCGGACAGGTGGGGAAGGCAAACGGGTTGCGACTCGAACCGTGACCCATCGAACACTCGGTAATCCAGTGTGGCTTCTGGATTCCGTAATATGGGGAGAGGGCTTGCCCTTGAGCACAGCTAGGTGCATGAAGGATAGTCCCTTAATTGGACCTATCTGCATAAAGCAAGCAGCCGTTCGGTGGAGCACTAGACGAACGGACGAACCCCACCACTCCCATACCTAATCTCGGGTTCGCTCCTCGAGTAACAGACCCCGATGCTGGGGATTTCACGAAGTGCTAGAGATTGAGTCATGATCTTTGGGCGGTCACGATCTTGGTCTCGGGTGTCACTCAGCACCTTAAAACGAGTAGGCAGGGCAGGGGCATTAAGACCTACTATTAATTGGGTTGGTCTTTGCCGGGTAGTGGTTTCCCCACCCGTGGCACGGGTAGGTAGGTACGAACTCCATTGACTTGGCGTTTACGGCTTCCGATCGGTGAGCAGGATTGCTACTCGGCCACTGTTAGCGCATATAGCAATATCTATACGACAGCTACACATGTCCCCGTCTACCAGTGCGCATACTGGTAGGTCACCTGTAACCCAACACCCAGCCCAACTCGGGCGGGCAGGGTAGCCGCTATGTCGGCAGCCTCCGACACGGGACATACTTCGAGGGTGTTCTCGGACTCATACACTGGTCCCGAGATGTCATCGTAGATCTCAAATAGATTGTCCCATATACAAGGTAAGATTGAGATTTAATTTTACAAAGGTATGATTTAATATATAAAAAAGAAGTGCGACCACAGTCTGGTAAACAGTTCTTTAATAAGCTAAGGGGCCGGACACATGTGTAAAATGGAAAATTTATATGAACTATATATTCATGATCCGTTACTAGGACACTGCATTATTTATGAAAACAAAATATGAAGAAAATCCTGACTGAAACGCTGCATAGTAAAATATAGCTGTATAGTAAAATATAGTATAGTAAGGATCGTAAAATATTATAATTGATTAGCATAAGTGGATTCTTGCAGAAGAAGAAATTTACAATGGAAAATGTTCACCTCTTTTACTTTACGCAGTTTGATCGGGATGAATGAGGAATGTTCCATTGATTACTTCCGAAGAGTAAATTGACTTATTGTCCTCCGGGTGGTCACACTCAATTTTAACTACTTTTTTGGCAATGAAGTGAAGGAGTAACTGCCACACAAGAGACGCACAACGAATAGGGAATTCAAACATAGGTACCTGACTGTGCTCTTCAAGTTTAGTTTCCCATGCAACTTCTCTTAAAATCTTATTTTATGGCAGAATCATACTTATTACTTAAAAAGGATGTTATGTCCTAAAATGTCGAAATCCCCCTAGAAAATAAAATTAAAAACACTAACTGAAAAGGAAAAGGAAAGAAACATTTCTTGAATCATGCTCCTGTTAACTCCGTTGAATCCCGGTAAGACAAATCCCATTGGATCCCGGTACACTGAAGTGCAAAACTTTCACCGCTAACTTGGTTATTCGTTTACTAGTTGTATTCCTGAATGTAGATGAAACATAGTTGATTCTAGTTGAAACATAGATGTGCGAGTGGACACTCACATTTCGCCCACAATGCTTACACACTCCTTTTTCAGTCACACGTCTATGTGTACATCCACACTTCACTTACAACTCAGGAACTGTGATTTCATGCTTAACGTTTCTCCCACACTTAATGGTAAGTTTTCATCGTGGAAACGGATAAAGGTTCTTCCCAGCTTACCTGAATCACTCCTGTCGAATCAATCTGATGAAATAAACTAACTAGTCACCATCTCTCAAGCCTCGATTCAACAGAAAGAATCATTTTCATTATTTTCAGGAAAAAAGAATAATTATACTAATAGTTCTTCTAAAGTATTTTGTACTTCTAACTATATACACGTTTGGATTGTAAATAACAGATTTTGTTATACACTTTCTACTGTATTTTTTTTTCTTCTTTTTTCTCTTGTATATTATTACCATTTGTTTTCTTATATGTTATTTTGAGTATATTTTCAGAATAAGGATTCTAATGTTCTAGTATCATATTTTAATCCGTATAATACGGCTTCATTGTATAGTATCATATCAGTTACTTATTTGTCATCATTTGTATTTATGTGTATTATATGATGTAATGTTCATCGCAGCCACCGAGCTAAACTCAATTGCTGCGTAATAAATATCAGTATCACACTCTGCATATAGCGCTTACATACTCCCTCTTCACTCGGACTTCCATGTGTTCATTCACTGTGATTTTACGCTTCTTCCTCGTTTCGCTGAAACTCCGTGAAACATTTTCGCTTAGGAATCGAGCGTTGCTCTTTTTCGGACCCCTCGATTGTCGCTTCATCCCACTGAGCCTCCAGCAAAGCCGTCGGGGCGCACGTCCGTCCATCCGTCCGGAGGTCCAGTCGCCGTGATTGTACTCCTGAAGCAGGGACAAGCGTTGTAACAGCGGCGGCGGCGCCTCGCTCTGCAGCGAAAGACCTCGAGAACTGGAGGGCGTGCAATTGTGGAGACACGGGTTGGAGATGGATCGACTATGAGACACAGTTGACGAAAACAATATATTTGCGATGACTTCGATCTACATTTTTGTATCTCAACGAATAAAATTGACACATGTACTGATCTGAGACATATCAGTACCCATGCCCGGGTTTTTCTCCGATTTACCTTCGGGTAGAGGCGGATTTCTTATACATGTTCTGTAGGCTCTTATCTAGGGNTCTTGTCTAGGGACAACGTCTGTTGGAACAATAAATCTTGAATTTAGTGTTATTTTAATACTTACAATTTATAAACACAATTTGCCGAATAACAATACGTACTTGTGAAATAATTTTTTTGTGTTAAATTACAAATTTGTTGATATTCTATTATATTTTTATCTTATCTACGAGTTAGTTGAATTTTTTAAATCCGTCTTTGCTTTAGGGCTCTTGACCAGAATTGATGAGATGGTCCCTAGCTTGCTTCCTGAGAGTTAATTAATTTATTGTCCTCCACGTGATCATACACAGTCTGTTCTGCTTTCTTGACAATAAATTTATTTATTTGATCTCCATTTATCTCCCCGTCTCCAACTTCTTCATTCTATCATAAATGAAATTTTTCTTTACTTTTAGGTATTTTTTCTTCCTTCTTGAAATATATACTCATTACATCTCTGAATTAGGGCCTAGTGATTGTTCTTATCTTATCTTGTACGTTATCGTATTTATAAATGCGATTAACCACACCGCGAAGTAACAGATGTATTACGTTACATTGAAGGGAAATGAGAGAAGGGACCGGGGATCGAAGGGTGCGCTACCACACAGGTGACCGGGTTAACGCAATGGTTGCGCACTAGCATGTTAAGTTGAAAATTCCGGGTTCAATAACCGTCCCGTCTCCCATTTTCATTCAGTATAACATAATATGTAGTCTTTATTATTTTTGTCTTTTCCTCGTTCTTTTCTTTTACTTCACTTTGTTTTTTATTCTATTTGTTCAAATATTAAAAATAATTTTTGGAATAAAATAGGAAAATATAAAAGTAATTTGAAATGTTTTAAGGAGAAGGGCTCATCTGCAGGTAGGTGAATTGTTTAAAAGATTTTTGCGGGAGGTCTTTAAAAATATACAAACCACCGCATAAACTATTAATTCTTTTGGTACATATTTCTTCCTCCACCACGTGGAGAAGATGTGATAACTTTCGGTCAGGTGAAAATGGCGACGAGCCGGGAATCGAACCCGGGACCCCTGCTTTGATCGCAGGGGTGTTAACCACTACACCATCCGTTCGCCTTCTACAACTGTACACCATTTCCACCCTGACCTGTACACCCAGATGGTGTTCAGTTGTGGAAGGCGAACGGATGGTGTAGTGGTTAACACCCCTGCGATCAAAGCAGGAGTCCCGGGTTCGATTCCCGGCTCGTCGCCATTTTCACCTGACCGAAAGTTATCACATCTTCTCCACGTGGTGGAGGAAGAAATATGTACCAAAAGAATTAATAGTTTATGCGGTGGTTTGTATATTTTTAAAGACCTCCCGCAAAAATCTTTTAAACAATTCACCTACCTGCAGANTCGTAGAAGGTGAAGAACCTTTCACAGAAGTTGTTGGTTTGAATCCCGCGTATGGCGTGAATGTGAATGTGGTTTTTTCCGTCATTGCATCTGATACTTTAACCATAATAATCATCGCTATTTATCATCATCATTGATAACTTAACACATGCACATTCACTAGCACCCGACTTCATCAATTACTTCTATTGGTCCAATGGCTTGCAATTAGAATCAAACTCGTGAATAAGATGCATTTCACGATTGAACTCATAATTTCCTTTCTCAACACGGAATTATGTATGAAGTTTTTGTAACTGTTTCTTTCTGAAAAAAGTTCTTAAAACGTCCTAAGATGTGGGTAAATAATTTCTAGTTCGTTTAGTGATGTTAAATTCAGTAACTATTATATCGATATATTTCCAGAGTAGTCATGTCACAACTTCTCGTTGTCCTACACTTTGTTGTCCGTTGTATCTAAAAGCTACTGAGTTGCTTTGTACTTTACAAGTATGTTTGGTCGCGTGGCTCGTAATTCATCACGCTGCTTTCTTCATACGCTCCATGAAATTTTCCAGGGTCATGAGTATCTTAGTAATTTTTATCTCTAATTCGCAGAATACAGTGTTATAGGAGAAATTTTGTAATTACTCAAAACTGTTTCGTGTCTGCTGTTTATGCAAAGCTTCTCGTATATTTTTCTCTCATAATTCATCATACAGAAATATTTAGTTTCTACACAGTATTTTATTTCTTTCTACCTCCTTCGCGACATCCGAGAAAATTATCTTTATTTACATCAGTTTTATACTTTTGTTGGTTTTGTTTGGATAACTGAACATTTAAAATATTATGGCTATAAACAAACAAGTGAAGAGTAAGGTCGGCACCGGAAGAGTAAAAAGTTCTGACATCTTCAAATCTTTTAATATTTTACAACATGATTTTTTTTTCAGGTTTACGGAACCACTAATAACACATTCATCAATAGTAATTCCATAAATAATTCATACTTCGTGTGCGGTCATTAACATGTCGAATGAATTTACTTTTCATAACCTGTCTTACACAGTGCTATCGGATAACAACTTCTGGTTTTTTGAAAATTCTGTCGTCATTTATTATTTTTGAAATGGATGAAACAAATAAAAACTTACTTAATGTTAAGTTAATAATTCAGTTAGAAACTAAATGACGTATTGTTTTCTCGCGTTGTGGTGATAATAAATAAAATATAAATAGTTGTCTATGCGCTCATAGAAGTTGCTCTGAAGCATCTTCTAAAATTCACGAAACTTTTTACATAATCATTTTTAAAATGTAGAGTAGTATACATAATTGTGGATAATCCCTTAAGGTTCTTCCTATTACTCAATTCAGGAATTCGGATTAAAAGAAATGTTACTCTTTATTGCTTTAACCTGTACGGATGATGCTACTCGAATCTTCTATACGTAAATACGTATTTGTGTAATGGAAAAATAAAGCATACATGGGATTTCTCTTCTAGTTCAGCATTTTGTCTGTTCATGAATGTTCGCAGACGTCCGTTGAGACATATCTGGAGAGCTTCGTGAGATCTAATATAGTACTATAATATTTAGCATTATAATATGAGTGTTAAGCAAGACTATTTTATTTACCAAGATAATATGCCGATACAACTTTACTTCATCTGCTCATTGTAGGCAAATTTCACTCATATTTAGAATGTTGACAGGACATCAGAGTAGTTAAAAATGTATCATAATGCACAATGGACCATTATGTCACTCATGTAATAATAATAATAAATTTATTGTCAAAAAACAGTACATACTGCGTATGACCACGTGGAGGACAATAAACTAATTTACTCTCCGGAAGCAAGCAAGGGACCATCCCATCAATTCCGATCAAGGGCCCTAAGGCAGAGGCGGATTCAAAAATTTCAGCAAAAGTTCCTAGATAAGATAAAAAGTTAGCTGCGAGTTATAATACATATATAATGTCAATATGTTTGTAATTTAACGCAAATATGTTTGTAAATTTACATGTACAAGTTATTATCGAACTATAGATTATTCTGAGTATAGTGTTTAAAAATCATAAGAGTTGAAAAAACACTAAATTCACGATTTATTGTTACAATAAACACGCCCCTAGACAAAGCCTAGAGAACCTGTATAAGAAATCCGCCTCTACCCGAAGGAAAAACGGAGAAAAACCCGGGGCAGGATGGGAAAAAACCCGGGCCAGGATGGCAAAAACCCGGACCAGGATGGGATTCATCATGTACAATTCCTCATTAATATTGTTTATAACAGTATGGTAATATGCGTCAGTGCTGTCTATTGTCAGGACTCACATAGTCAAACAACTTCCTTTTCAAATAAATTAGTACAGTAGCTTTTTTTTTTGCTGAAATTTTTAAAATGCTGTTATCTCG
Source organism: Laupala kohalensis (assembly GCA_002313205.1). Lineage (NCBI taxonomy): Eukaryota > Metazoa > Arthropoda > Insecta > Orthoptera > Trigonidiidae > Laupala > Laupala kohalensis. Next base: position 46,929 of record NNCF01126676.1, read on the forward strand.
GAAAGGAAAAGAAGAAAAGAGAAAAAATAAGAAATCGCCAACACAACTAAAGTACGATAAGTGTGATTTCTTCCGTCCGGTTATACAGAAAAGGAACTAAAATTTGTTGGACACTTTCGTATTAATATATAATATCAAGGGACCGATCTATGCTTGGATTTCTTCATTTTAAGAATAATTTTTTAATTAATGAATTTATGGGCATCTTCCGTAACTAATTAGATAGGTTAATGTAATAAAATTTACGTTGAAAATATTTTTAGAAAAATTGTTATATTTTTTTAAATTTTTAGTATAATTGTACTAGGGGACAGAACAACGCCCGCATTTAGTCAATATAATAAATTTTTTAGTAAATTTGTTATGAATAAAATCTTATTTTATCGATTTTCCGATTATTTTACTGACGAATTATTACAATATCTATGACTGTACAGGTGTCACGGGGAGGCCCACACAATATTACAGTTATTGCCCTTATAATAATTTTGTAAAACGAATTTTCACAAGATTGGCACTTACGCCATTCGATTCCTGATATTTAAAGAAACCTACACATTACGTCTCGGCAAAGAAAACCATAAGATTACGAGATAGCCGATTTAAACTTACAATTATTGCTGGCATAATAAGATTGAGGTTATATATGTTCAATCATTTTCATATATAGCATAATGATCTTATACGGAAGAAAAATGCGTATTCCAGTACTCTTTGTCCCCTCTCTGTCCGAATGAATACGCAACGGTACACATTCGTGGATGAACATATTCATACATGTGTAGAACGCGTCGCTACGCAGGTGTCGACCTCCGCTCATTTGGGTTGCACATCGAGTCCTCGCTATAACGAGGGTCCGCCACAGACACCTACATCTCACGCACCCATCGCTCCTCCACAGAGTGACTTCTCTTCGCGGAAGGGTTGCACCTGTGCTTCCGCTCTTCAGTTAAGTGCCCTGGTGATTCTCGGGAGTGGGTGGATACTAATATTTGCACGAGTGACTATTGCTGTATGTGATCCACTGAATTACTGAAAGTGCAGTAGTTAGAAATTTCATGGCCCTACGGTTTGTGACGTATTGGTTCATTGACAAGAGGATGAATTGAAATACATTCTCTCAACCGGTAGGTTTATTAACCAAAACAGATTTCTTAGACACAGCCTGCAGTTTTCTGAAATTCTGTTATGATATATTGATTATGAGGAAGCGGATGTGAGAAGAGAAATAATTTCATAATTTTATTTCTTATTATGATGTAATTAGTTTTTAATTTTAATATAGCATCTCTCTACTTATTACTCCATCATCTACACATTTTCCAAATATTCGCGAAAAACATTATCACATTCACTGCGTTTTACATTTTACTTACGATAGTTCCATATTCTACGGAAACTTTGTATGTATTTGTGTTTATAAGATTTTATCGTTATTATGTTCCCCTAAATATATTAGACATTAATCAGTACTTTCTTTCTCTCACCTTCGCAGATGTCCTGACAGTGGGCAGCGGGGCTGCAGGATGACGGCTCCTGACGAGGACTACGGCCGGCGGGAGCGGCTGCTGCTACAGCACCATCACGCGGCGCCGGGCGGTGGAGGCGGGAGTGGTGGGGGCG
>NNCF01126676.1:51373-64988 GCA_002313205.1 Laupala kohalensis
GGCGGCGGAGGTGGCGGCGGCGGCGGCGGCGGCGGCAGCGGCGGCGGCGGGCACGCTGGCGGGCGGTGGCGGAGGCGGCACGCTGGCGCGGCGCGGCTGCTCGGGCGTGTTGGAACACACGTCGAGCGGGGGCGGCGCGTCGGTGGCCGTCGCCGCCGCTGCCGCCTCGAGTGTGTCGCTGTGCTGCGGAGGCGGCGCCCATCGACGATACGCCACTGCGTCGGCGGGGACGGCGGTGGGTTCGAACGCGGGAGGACAACAGCCGCCGAGCACGCCGCCGCATCACACGTTACAACACAGCACGCCGCATCACACACCTTCGTGGTGAGTACAAGCATCTCTTATCTCCTTCTTCTCTTGCAAAGACTAATTTATTTGTATTAGGAAATTAATGGTCGAAGATTAGGTCAACCGTTTACGTGCTGCAAATATTTCAACGACTCTACCAACGAGCAAAATATTGAATAAAGTATCGTATAAAATGAGATGTACTCGTACATTATTTTCAATTGCTAATATTTAAATAAAAAAATGATAGTATTTATAAACTTTGACGTGGCTACGGAAATTGTAACGATTTAATTTGAAAAACCTCCATCGCTCATTTTTACCACAATAAAATTTTGTTTTATTGCAGTAAAAATTATCTTTATTCATAAAGAAATATTTCAATGGAACCCGCTGTGGATTTCATACGACTATGTGTCGTTCATATCTGTGTAGAAGGACACATTGCGTGAACACACACGTTAATGAATTAATTTCTCTTTGCCATAGTATGCGCGTCTAACGTGGGAGAGTGTCATTAATTTCCAACAGATGCGTATAGTGCGCGAAGTGGATTAGTGGTTGCTCAATTAGTTACAGACAGCAGTTCGTCACAAACTTTTACTTGTTGGATCTGCGTCCAGCGTCCCACAGCATCGTCCACTGGGAGCACACAAGAAGTTACCAACAACTCACGGGCTTCGCTATGATGCTGTTCAGCTCATGGCTGAAATGTTAATGGAACTAACAGTTCATGGCGTTCATATAACGCATTGCTAACATCCGCAAAGTGAAAACTTATATTTAGATTCATGTGCGCATACAGTTAAGTTGACGGTAATTTTAAAATCAGTATATTTTCCTTCAAGTTTAGAAACTTTATTAAGTATGTCTTCGATTTATGGACGATGTAATAAATACAAGTAGGATGTCAAAGTTTGAAGATAATTATAATATCCGCTGTTATAATGATTCCCTCCTGTAAAGAGATGCCAACAACTTTTTAATATACAATTCGCGTTTTTACACAGTTGATATCTCGTTATTTAATATGAGACCAAAACGAACCTTTTGAATAGTTCGTGTAAGAAACACGACTACGATGTCAAACAATACTTCAAAACTGGAGAATCCATTGCATTGAGGGACACTGACTTCGGCGTAGTTTTTAAACCCTGCTGGACGATCTTTAGAGTAGTGAGTACGCCAACTCCAGCTCAGTTCCAGTAATCAGCCCATTTTGCCACAACGCACTCCATCACGCATCGTCAGATTCTCTGAGCCGTTGTTTTCCCCATCCCCATCACCTAGAGTGTAATAGAGCACGACCCCTTGGGAGCAGTGCTCCTTTTTTAATAGTTGCGCCTACCAAAGCGTTGATATTGACCCTATCTTCACATTGTAGTTCGTACAATTTTGAAAAGAGAGAATAATAAAAATACTTTTTCATGTAATACATATTTTTACATGCATTATACATATATTGGAGCTAATACAGTCTTCATTCAATTTTTCCTTTAGAATTGTAGAGCGATTCCAAGACCGCGCGCTGCTGGTAGGAGCGGTCCGGCAATTCTATACTAACTGCTGGAACTAGAGACCGTTGTGTATTTTGTAACGGTATGAACTATGTAAGACCTAGAATTTTAGGAAATGTTTTATGTAATATGTATGACGTATGAGTTGATATTCACAAAACATGAAGTATTAGGAAACTTGAGTGATGACAGCTACTGAAAAGACCTGAAGACGAGGCCATATATTAGAGCCTTGAAAAGTCATCATCGTCAACCTTCATCTATGCAATCTATGTGAGATAAAAGAAGTTTTCAAGGCTAAATATTAAGTCAATATATTTCTTGAAGTTTTTGATGATGTTTAATACAAACATTGTAAGTTCCTTTTTTCTGTTTTTCTCTCAGCAGTAAATCGGGGGAAAAATTCTTGTGCCCAGTAGTACAGAGTGTTACCGTAAAATTACTGAAAATATTTTTTCCACCCTTTTAGATTCCTCAATTATTTAGTAAGTGTATGTTGAGATAAGTTCAATTAAATATGTACAGTACTGGAAACTAAAATCGGCGGTCAAAAATATTCTAAGTTCCGCGCTCTTAGCAGTTGGGATTTGTTAGGTTTCCAACGCCACTCCCCTGCGACGGGGACGACCTTCGTTTGACCAATCGTAGGCAAACTTGAAACTGCTTCCATATTTGACAGACCAATAGAAGACTAGTACTGGCAAACATACCTCCATTAAATAGTAACGAGAGAAAATGTTTCATTCCACCGCTGTTAAAGGAATATTTTGTAAATTTTTATTATACACGTCTTGGACTTCCACAACAAAAGACCTTTTTTGTGTCCTTAACTTCAAATAAAATTTATTATTCTCTGTATTAAAATGACAACTCAAGTTTTGTTGTCTTACAGCGCCTTCCTAGAGAATATAAAACAAATTAAACTTCTCCGAAAAAAGATTTACTTCTTACTGTAAATTCGATATTCTTTAATCACAGATTTGAATAGCATCGCAAGGTATCGTGTCAATTTCGTGAGATACGCATGCAGGAATTACGTATTAATATTCTTATAACCTCTCAATTTTATTCAGTGGCGTAAATAACTTGAGGTCATTGGCATCAATTATTTTGCTGTTCATTGTAATTACAAATGATATGCAGTTCTTTTATACTATTTTGGGAGGTCAATCGGAAATCAAGCAAAGTAATTTGATATAAACTGAATGAATAACACTAAATCTTAATTCTAATGGTACCTTCAATAATTTTAAACCAATACATAAATTGGGTCTGTAAGAAATATATTGAAGCGAGATACACCGCTTGGCTGTAATCGTGCAACATATAAAACAATATGCTCAGAGTAACATTACAAAAAAGTTTATTTTTAGTTCTCAGATAATATAACAAATGGAACGTATCACTTTCATTTAAACTTCAAAATACAATTTAGATGTATTCATGCACATTATCTAATATTATCAGACAATAAAACATCGCAATTAATATAGCATTTTATTAATTATCTTTCATTGTCCCAGATATCAATTTCATTATTTTCTCCACTTTCTTTCGTTACAATCGACATGTCGTAGAATTCATTGATTTCAATAGCAGGAGGCGAACAAGACAATTCAGAAGCATTCTTTATACACCTTTTTACGAATCAACATGATTGTTCATATTCATGAAGATAAATATACTGATTAAACATTAAACATGATTTTAAGAGTAAGGTTAAAAAATCAGCGAGGCAATTGATGAGATTACAATACAAAACTAAGTACAAAGTTTTTGTGACTAGTAGGTTCCAACATTCCAGATTCAGGGTCGTTTTTTACGAAGTTGTTATTCTCACGAAAGAACAGAAATGAGAAAGGAATGGGTATCAAAACAATCCGCAAATTTGAAACGAAAACTGATAACTAATTAATACATCGTGATTAAAATGTTATTAATAACTATATATATATATATATATATATATAATGTGATTAAAATATAACATTTAGTCTTATTTAACTTATGAAAAACGAAAAACCTGCCCTCAAACTCATGTATGTTACTAAATGTGGATTTGACCTGAGCACACATCGCAATTGAATTAAAATTTCGAAATATTTCTTTGTTGGATTTACGCTGGTGTTTAAAGATGAAATGTTCGTTATTTAGTAGGAGTTAATAGGAATTCATATGCTATGACCTGAAATAATACTACCTTAAAATGCATCATTCTAGAAAACAAACATAATTTTGGAGAACGGTCACAATATCAAATTTGTCATCAGCCATCCATTTCACTTTTTTACTACACGTGCAAAGGAAGTAAACTAGAATATTGGTAATTCGGTATTGAAAGCACAAAATATTTTGCACTTAACAAAGTGTTAAAAACAGAAAATCTTGCTTACTCGCATTCACAGTGAACTGAGAAACAAATATTTTTCATATGTTTAACCATATCTCTGCGTATTTCTGTGGTCTCAAAGATGCGTATTTTTAGTGCGACAACATCACTTATCGGAATATTTTTCCTTAGTCTTATTTTTTCATAAGAAAAGAGGAAATGATACCTACAGAAAAAAACACAAAAATAAATATATCGTATTACCAAAATACTTTTGTGGTTTTCGATTTATTATACGCTTTCGACGTTAATTTTTATGGATAGAATTTTTCTTAGTTATGACTACTTTTTCTTGTAAGTGAAGTTACAGACCCCAGATATTTGTAATTATAGCCTTGAGGAAGTCTGACTAAAAGTCGAAATTTTGGCAGTACGACGAATATTTTAATTCGCCTTCTTATAAATTATAAATATTTATATTTTGATCATCACTCATTGCTTCTCAAATTGTGTGCTATTCCTGGATATTTTGGTCTCTACGCTATTTGAGTGTTCTTCTGGAAGGAGAGATGGGAGTGTTACTAGCGTTTTTAAAGGGAAATGAAAAATAGAATACTACAAGAATCTTTTCTAATCGTAACACAAACAGAACAATTAAAATTTTCAAAGAGTATATACTTAAATCATTTATCTATATCTTAATGTAATAATAACAAATTTGTTTAATTATATAAAGTTAATGTAATTATTTGAAGATTCTACGATAGAAAAATACATATTTATTAGTAGTTTAGTATTAAGGGTTTTTTTTATATTTTGTTCGTCATGAGGAACATGAATGAAACTGTAGGTTGCAAATAAGTAATACTAAAAATTAACATTTGTCTTCATCATATGTTCACTGTGTGGAAAAAGCACACTTCTTTTTTGTTTATCGACTTAGAAACTGAAAAGAGCGGCATTGAAAAGTGTAAACAAATAATGTCCTGCGAGACCATCGACCAAAAACGTACTTGAAGAAGCTAGATTGCTTTTTACGACAAACATCTTATAAAAATTGTTTTGTTTTAAATAAAGTTTGTAAAATGCCGAAGTAGATTCAATTCGTAGCAAGACATACAGAAAGTTCATATAACATTTTTCTGTACAGAACATTGTGCTCCGAAAGTATTAGAAGATAAATTTGAGATCATATATTAATGTTTTTATTGAAAATATTGTTTGGTTATAAATTACACAATTCAAAGCATAACAGTTTTCTACTCAAAATCCTTATGAAAATAGAGTTTACTATTACATATTGCTTAACTTTTGGTGAGTTCAGTAAACAGTCATTTGGTATATAATCATATGACACGTAATTCTGGTAACTTCAGTGCAACAAAGTGTTGCATAATTGTCATAGAAATTAGAAACTTCAGAATTGTTTCTTTATTTTTATCATGATTCTCTGTAATTTTTTAATAGGTTGTTCTCTTCTTAAATGAATATTTAAGAATGTAGTCATAGGGTAATTTCAATTTTAAGAACTAAACATAATTTCGTCATGAAATATATTATTGTATACTATCATTCACAAATGAACAAACAAAAAATCCATAACTTACGATTTCATGTATAGAAATTATTTCGTAGAAATGTTGATCAAAAGTATTAATGTGTTCCGAGACATCGTATACTTAGGATATGTATCAGCACAATGGAAATTGAACTTGGGAAGTATTCCAATTTCATCTCCTTCAGTTGCTAGCAAAGTTGCCAGATTTGTCGAAATGCAACGTTGCCAATTTCTCAGCGCATGTTTAACATTTTCCTAATCAATGACGGAGCACTATCAAAGGTTTCATTTATTACAGCACTCAAACAGATCTTTAAACAGTGGAGCTTTATTTTTCTCAGCCTAATAAACTTTTACCCAGTAGAGGTATTTCCTATTCAAAACAACGATTCAAAACACGAATTGGGTTCATATTTCTGTGATTGATAGAGACGTAGAATTTTTCAACAAACATTATACCACTACTGAGTAAAAATACATTTCACTAAGAGAAATAAAGCTCTACTGTAACTCGACTGTCGCTACGCCGCGGGTACGATTCTCATTCTTATTCGTTCGTGAAAATAACAACTTCGTACAAAACGACCCTGAATCTGGAATGTTGGAACGTACTAGTCACAAAAACTTTGTACTTAGTTTTGTATTGTAATCTCATCAATTGCCTCGCTGATTTTTTAACCTTACTCTTAAAATCATGTTTAATGTTTAATCAGTATATTTATCTTCATGAATATGAACAATCATGTTGATTCGTAAAAAGGTGTATAAAGAATGCTTCTGAATTGTCTTGTTCGCCTCCTGCTATTGAAATCAATGAATTCTACGACATGTCGATTGTAACGAAAGAAAGTGGAGAAAATAATGAAATTGATATCTGGGACAATGAAAGATAATTAATAAAATGCTATATTAATTGCGATGTTTTATTGTCTGATAATATTAGATAATGTGCATGAATACATCTAAATTGTATTTTGAAGTTTAAATCAAAGTGATACGTTCCATTTGTTATATTATCTGAGAACTAAAAATAAACTTTTTTGTAATGTTATTCTGAGCATATTGTTTTATATGTTGCACGATTACAGCCAAGCGGTGTATCTCGCTTCAATATATTTCTTACAGACCCAATTTATGTATTGGTTTAAAATTATTGAAGGTACCATTAGAATTAAGATTTAGTGTTATTCATTCAGTTTATATCAAACTGCTTTGCTTGATTTCCGATTGACCTCCCAAAATAGTATAAAAGAACTGCATATCATTTGTAATTACAATAAACAGCAAAATAATTGATGCCAATGACCTCAAGTTATTTACGCCATTGAGAGGTTATAAGAATATTAATACGTAATTCCTGCATGCGTATCTCACGAAATTGACACGATACCTTGCGATGCTATTCAAATCTGTGATTAAAGAATATCGAATTTACAGTAAGAAGTAAATCTTTTTTCGGAGAAGTTTAATTTGTTTTATATTCTCTAGGAAGGCGCTGTAAGACAACAAAACTTGAGTTGTCATTTTAATACAGAGAATAATAAATTTTATTTGAAGTTAAGGACACAAAAAAGGTCTTTTGTTGTGGAAGTCCAAGACGTGTATAATAAAAATTTACAAAATATTCCTTTAATAGCGGCGGAATGAAACATTTTCTCTCGTTACTATTTAATGGAGGTATGTTTGCCAGTACTAGTCTTCTATTGACAAATATGACAGCAGTTTCTAGTTTGCCTAGTTCAAACGAAGGTGAGGAGTTTTTCCCTGTCGCAGGGGAGTGGCCTTGCAAACCTAACAAATCTGAACTGCTTAGAGCGCGGGATTTTCAATAATTTTATTGTGGGCCCATTTATATTTCCAGAACTGTACATGAGTGAAATTAACTTTACTCGTTCTTACGAGTGACAATTGGTTGGTATTATACTCGAAGATATTAAGACAGTAGCTTCCTTCATTTGTCTGTGGAGTGAATAGGGGGTGTCTTTTCATCCCCTTGCGAAGAAGTATTCGCACTGTATTCGCGATGCTCCGTTCCGGACGACTTTGCAAACCGATCGAGCATATCATGCTGGCGAGAGTGATAGCAGTGGAGGGGGGAGGGGACCCGTACTTTGGGAAAATGAGAAACTCTTGAGGTCTGGAATGCGAAATGTACTTGTGATGAATTGAAGAGGGAGACAGAACCTGAGCACCGAGTAATTGAATGGTTGGGATCCTTTTCGCTGTGGAAGATCCTAACTTGGGCACGAGGTTTGTTTTCTCAAAATGAGTTACGCGCACGTGTTTGGAGATCATTCCTTTCCGTTTTTACTTTACGCTAAATCATACTCGGATTTGTTTTACAGAGACTCAGTATATTACATCAATTTACAATATCAGAATTGCTTTTACTTTCTAATAGTATTAAAGTCATTAATGTCTAATAGTATTAATGTGTAATGGTATTAATGTGTCACGTGTATTTTCAATTTTGAAATTAGTATTAGATGACTTAAAGTACACGAACAGGAAATAATTATTGTTTCGAGAAAAATATATGTTTCCTTTCATTTTCTGTTTCGTTTTCAGTTTTATTGACGCCGAAAATACTTTTTAAGAAAAAATATGGCGAAAATTACCGATGATTAAAAGATTAACTTGAGTATTTTTCTGTATTCCTCTGTATCCGTAATTGCTCTAAAGAAGATTGCAGAAATGCAGTCGACTCTTAAACACACAAAAATGTGGTAATCTTTTTCATTCACACTAAAGGCATGGTATATAATTATAAATAATCCTTACTCTATTATAAATAGAAGAACTTTAGATATAGCTTATTCTCTGAGCCATGATAACATAGCTGCAAGTTCCCGGGGACAGTGGTACGAACATTCCAAAACTAGTGCGCATGACCCGTGAGAACTGAACTAGATCACAAAAAAATTAATTACCTTGCGTCTCTTGAGTACGATTCCGCTAAATTAAAGAGGGGAAGATTTATGAAAAAAGATCGCTTTCGGTGTGAGCTTATTACATTTTGCATTACTTTCCTTTATTGAGAAAGTTAAGTGTATTTTCTCAGAACTGATGATAGAGAATAACTTCGTGGAAAATATATTTTAAAAAACTAATGTATTTATGCAATAATTACACTTCAGATTGCATAACGAATTAGACAAATCCGTTCCACTAACAAAAATTTGTATTATTTCTACTGAGTTGAAAATTGAAATTAAAAATAAAAACGTTAATATTTGAGGAAATAAATCGAACGTTCACAATTGTTTATTTTTTTCTGAAATAATGAATATTATGTATAAAGATGAAAACTAATTTACAACATGCTAAAATAAACTATTTATAATTTATTATTGCATCATTTGATTTACTTTATTGCTGATTAAGTTTGAAAATCGTAACTGATATAAAAGAACATGATTTCTGCATTTATTTATAATTTCTTTGTTGCAATAATGAGCCAAAAAGTACTGCGAAATATTAGAGATATTACGGTGAAGTAGATACTCAGTAAAAATTATAAAGCGTTCAAGTATTACTCCCAACCATATGAAATATGAGAAAAATAGACTTTGCAAGACGTGAAAGGACCAACTTAGAAATTAAAACTTAATATACAATATTGACGTTTCTTCTGTGCTTTGACATATTCGTGAAAAGCTTTCTTGCTGCAGCAGTAGTCCTATGAGAGCAGTTGTTTGCAAATTCCAGGAAGGCTCAGTATAACTTTTGAAAACTCACCATGCTAGATAAACATACAAGTCAGTCTGCTTAAGAAGTTACTAAAGAATTCCAAAGCAAGATCAAAATTATGTTCCCCAAGTGAGACATACCGAGCCTCATCTGGTCTTGGCTTCGTAACGTGTAGAAAGCAGCTTCCCATACCATTAACATATCCCCTCTAGAAATCCTTTTAATTTTGAGGGTAGATTTCTCGGAACATATCACACTTTAATAGTTTAGATAAACTTTTTGTATGCGTGCAAAACCAAAAGAATTTTACCGAATAATTTTTTAAATATTTTACTTGTCTGCATCATAAGCGATACATTGTGAACCGTTTCATAAGGTCTAAATATTCAGGATAACTTTCATAAAGTGTAGACTATATTTGTTCTCTTTGTCATCAGTCGTGTTCTATTGTGCTCAAGATATGCCTATGAAATAAATAAGCAAATTTGCACCAAACTTTCAAGATCCTTACTCGAATAGTTTTCGCTGTTCGTTGATGAATGGGTTAGTCAGCTACTCACTGATGATGCCGCTTCTCTTGTTAATTTGAGCATAATTACCAACACTTCGAATGTTAACTAAAAAATACAAGACTGGAAAATTATTGAAATGTTCAACCTTACTTTTACAGACTCGATTTGTTTTCTATTATATATTCTTTAGAACGTTTCGACCCCCACTGTGGGCCATCATCATGCAACTATTGCCAAATTAATGTGACTTTTTTTGTTAGTAGCTGCCCGATGATGGCCCACAGTGGGGGTGGAAACGTTCTAAAGAATATAGCTATTACGTGCGTCAGAGCGACTAGGCTAAAGTAACCCTAAAAATGTTTTAAATGATAGTCTGAAACATTCTCTATCCAGTGACGATGAATTTTCATTCCTTTACGGCGCAAAATTTTGAATTATTTGCCTTCAAATTACTATGGGTTTATATGAAGAAACTTTTGTAGACTTATGTTTCTTTGGTGCATTGGCAAAAGTGCCGGTTTAACATAGCGAAGAAACCTACTAAAACATAGCAAATGGAAATAGAAACGCAATGACGTTGAGATTTTTATACCTTACGGGGCATTTACAAGAATAATGCACCAAAAACTGTGGAAAATTCACTTTTCCGACGGAAAAGGCAGCCGCATCACGTGACTGAAGACAATGCGACCCTTGTCAAAGAAGGAGTCAAACAACAGTCTAAATTAATTAAGTTCTAAAATCACAAAATAATTACCCTCATCCAATAAAAAAAAATCACTACATTGAGTATAAGGACTACTTTGGTGAATATTTCCAACTTTCGTGAATAATTATCAACTTGACTTCAGGCAACGCGGATATACCTTAACTGAAAATAAATCGAGTCTATGAAAGTAAGGTCGTTTAATAAAAAATAATATAATTTTTACAGGCATAATTACAATGTTATTGCTTAAAAAATCTTGTCAAAAAGAAGTTAATTGCTAAAAATATCATTCCTTTCCACTATTTCGAATCTGTTCTAAATCTAGTGGAAACTCCACGAAGATGGTAACACTGATATGGGAGTGTGCGAGATCGGAAGCGAAAGTGATGACAACGATCGCGATGACAGTTACGGAGGTGTCGGTGGAGGGGGAGGCTGGAGCCGATAGACGACCAATAGGCTTCGTCAGAAGTTCAGAAGATCAGAAATGGTAGTTCAATGCTTTAGTCTCTTCGCTTTCATAGGAAGTTCCAAAGGCTCTAATGGCGCGAATCCTTTCACGATGAAGGGTATATCCGGAATTTTACCTCCTTTTGTTTGACTGGCTTCGTGCCAAAGGTACTTGCATCTGTCACGTATGAATTCTTTTGTGTATTGTGTCTATGTCGTCGTTTTCTATGCTGCGTTAAAATCACCGAAAAATTAAATGGTTATTTGAAGCGGAAAGATGTTTTTCTACGGAAAGAACTGAATGGTTATTTTGAACAATGTTTTTTTTATGAAGTACACAGTTTAGATTCTCGTAAGAAATGCTGTCGAGTTAATATTTTATAACAAAGAATTCTCATTTCTATGGTGTAGATATTTGTAAGGATTGTACCTTTTTCTTCTCCGTACATATCCGTATACACTTGAAAGGGGTTTTTAATTAAGAAGAGTTCGTAATCAAATGAATCAAGTGCTTTAAGTCGTGAGTAAATCTGTCTTATAAACTTTAAACAGCGTTGTCCTAAACCTATTTTTTAGTCGACTTGTGTTTATTTTTCCTATGATATCTGACATGGAAACATTAATCATAATTTTATTTTAATTCGCGACGAAAGTACAAACTCGACGCAAAATCTACGGTGATATAGACAGTGACGTTTTTTTATTAGATTAATCAGTTCGTCACTCGGATGAAGTTTATAGTCCGAAGAAAACTGGAATAGAATTATTCGTCGTTGCCAAGGGGTTCGTCTCCACCTGGACAAGTGACAAGCGAGCCGTCGTCGTTGCAATGCCGTAGTGTTGCCATCAACAACACCCGGTGACAGTGGTTGTTGCGGACAACACAAAAACTGGCAACCGCCAGTGTTCCCGAACATTGTTGATGGCAGACAACACAAGAACTGGCAAAAGCGCTACCCCTCTCTCCACAACTTCAACACTATTCCCATTTTATGCGAACTATAGAGTTGTTACTTTACGTACGCAATGCAACATGAAAAATATGTTCACAATTCATGTTCAAGAGGAATAATGTTGAATCATCATATTAAAATTTGTTGTTAAATACGAAAGTTTCTTCTTATGTATCAACAGTACCGCTATATGTCAAATTGCTTTATTTCCCTAGATATTAAAAGAGGTATTTGTTAGGATTAACCAAAAGTTCGGATTTGAAGAGAGGAATTAAATTTTTGTGAACTCTGACTGAAAGAATCGTAAGAATTAAAACAAACCATGTAGTTTATTTTAATACGACATATATTTGTATTCAGCTTCCATATTATTCTGGCGTTGATAAAACAACAAAATATTGGAAAATCAGGAAATTCCCAGTAGTTTTTCTTGAACTATCTTGTGTGAACTTTTGTGGAAGTGATCGTATATGTTGACAATGGGACAGATCAAAAAGGGAAAGTGTTTTCTCTGTTGCTTTGAGACGCGAGCATGAGAGGAGTGATGCATTCGTAAGTTTTAATTAACTTACTTAATTAACTAGGAAACAGTGCAAGTTAATTATAATTCTCTGTAGGGTGTCCAGTGAATCTGAGTTCATTACGGCAAGTCAACAGTGTAAGAAATGTTGCCAAAAGCCATTTGTAGATTGTATTAGCTGTGGAATGTATTAAATACATGTATATTATCACGGTGGACAATTGAAAATGTGTCTTAAGCCGAATTGCGACCGAATGCGGTGTTCTAATTTTATAAACTTACCTAAATTGGAGATTATTATTTCTGAGTGTTCGGAAAGAAAAGAATAGACGTCATCTGAAACAATTTCGCTCATTTTATTGTGTATAATGTTAATAATAAATAGTATGTGTGACATATAGACATGAAGAACCGCGAGAAAGAAAAACGGTTGTGTCATTACTATTTGAAACAAATTTGGATAATAAAAGAATGATAAATTATACATTCCGAATATTCAATTATTACTGAAGTAAAATTTTGTAGTCATCATAACGTCCACTAAACCCCCATATTATTTAAGTGAATGTATAATTTATCATTCTTTTATTATCCAAATTTGTTTCAAATGGTAATGCAGTCCAAAAATCAAAATATGAAAGTGTTTTTTGTTGTTGTTGATGTAGTGGACATGACTGAATTATCTTCACTTTTAAGTATATCTTATATCACCATGAAGTGTCTATTGTGTTATATGAAATATTATATTAATTTTTTATATTATAAGAAATGTAAAAATTTATCTTAATTTATGTATTTTATTTCTTCTATTTTACAGAACTAATTTACGCAATAATAAATGAATTTACTGTATGCAGAAGCAATTCTTCGGTGTATCTCGGAAAAAAAAATCATCCAATTTTAAACTGAAGTTATATCGTATCTCACATAACCACATCAAAATTGCATTATAATCCGTCATTATTAGTATGTAACAACTGAAGAAAATTAATGGGAAGTTTTGGATGAATATAGTTCCTGTACTAACCTCTCCCACCACCACTTCTCAAAAGTCATTTAAAAACTCCCTTTCCCTTTCGATTTTCTCCC
>NNCF01126676.1:65967-84740 GCA_002313205.1 Laupala kohalensis
TATATATATATATAATATTATCCGTCGTAAGTCTTCAATTATCTTTTTTATTATATTCTAAGAAGTCATCCACAAATGAGGTCATGCTGGGGCGAAAGCTGGGTATTACTTATTGCGTACTATTATGAGGCACATTTTATAGGATGCTTTTAACCTCGGTGTTTGCCTCTGTAATGCATGCATTCTACCGTTCAGTCAGACCAATGAGAAACGCAAAATATAGACAACGTTTCAAAAAATTTACCCACATTGTCCGTAAAGCAACAAATATTTACCTTATAGTTCAATTTTTATCAAAATCGTTATTTAAGTTACTTCTTTACGCTACAGGTTTTCGAATGGGGAACATAAGGCTAAAGCGTTCGATGGTGGCTGAGCTGTTGAACTAAGCAACCGTTGCTTCATTTTCTCGACCAGATCACGAAAATCATTAACAAAAAAGCAAATTATTTTTACAATTATTGATCCTCTATGACCTAACTATCAGTTTTAATACATATTTAATATGTTTAAAATACATTTTTCTTAAGAACTTACCTTACACTGTGAATTTCATATTCAATATGCCTGAAATTTTGTTTTCCACTCTCAATGCAATCCTGATATAGGCTAAATGAAAATTAGACACCATCGAGATGTACGGAAATGTTGTTTAGCAATTTGGGCGTAGAATTTAATAGACATTAAACATATTCGAATTAATTTTTTCAAAATTTTGAATTTTTAGAAACGGAAACGGACTGTGAGGTGTAAATGAAGTTGAAATAGGATGTTCAAAAACGAACAAATGCATTTAAATTAAATGATCAAGTTTAGTTTTTTCGTGAGTAATTGAGACAAAAAAATTCACCACACACACTCACGACGTTTGACACCATCGCAAAAATTAAAAAAGTACACTCCTGGCGTCAATTTGTAAAGATTTGAAGGAATCTAGAAAAATATTTTCGCACGATTAAAATACTTTCCTTACACAAAACATACTTTCTTTACACTTTCCTACTTGTAAAATTGTTGTGAAAGAAAATAAAAATATTTTCGTTAGAAATCACTTTGACTTATCTTTCAATAGTAAAAAGTAACTCATTTGAACATGAACTAAAGGAAAGTTGAAAAGATGAGCGTAAAATTTACAGAGATGTTTTTTTTTCAACGATAAAATTCAGCAAAAGTTTTGCTACGTCACAAGTTAAGTAGTGTCTAGAATCATTATTTTTAAGATAGAATTTTCTTGTTTAGTAGTCTCCTATGAATAGAGTATGCAAGTAATGTTTGTTAACTTTCCTCATATTAGCAAAGTTTTCTGCCCATCACATTACTACAAATCTATTAAAATCTATTGACTGAAATTTGAAAACAGGCTTTTCAGATGAAGAATGAAGTTTAGTTAGTAATGTCTTCATTAACCCTGCAAACAAAACTCGTTGAAGAATAACAACTTAATTTGGAAGAACTCATCGCAAAGTTGCTTCTCGAGGTGTCTGAAAGACGATAGAGTTTCGCACCTTATTATCACTATCTTTTAAGGAAGACAGAACAGTAGCTTCCAACGAAGAGAAAACTACTGTAAGTTATCTAGAAGAGAATAATCTCAGTTCAGTTGAAAAAATAAATCTCTTTCGTAGGACTTAAATAAGTCGCGAAGACGTTTCATGTAGTTTTATAGAGAAATTAAATTTTCATAATTGAAAAATTTTCATAATTGAAGTGACACTACAGTGAGATCTGTAACTAGCTGTAAATTTACTTTAATTATTTTAATACAATAAGAAGCAACATGTTTTTATCAATATTGTTTGCATTCTTTCATTCACGAAAACGTCTCTATAAATTTGATCTTGTAATGGTTTTCTTGTACTCCTTTGCTTCTGTCCGGATGAGAAGGGAAACCACTTTTATCTGCTTAGAATTAACTGGTGGTATACTAACTAGCGTTTTCTTCCAACATTTCTTCATGGCAACATGACTATTTTAAGATTCCATTGTATACGTGAATATTGAAATGAATTCTGAGTGTAAGATGAAGTAATTATGAATGTGAATTTGTACTCGAGTCGAGTAATAGTCCTCCACAAAGTTAAATAAACGAGGAAAGTATTTACTTATAATTAAATATATAATTTTTTATGAATTTTTCAAATAACAATAATTGACTGTAACTAACATTCTGTATGATAATATAAACGTCGACTTTTATTGAAAGGCTATTTCATTGACTGAATAATATTTCAGATACTACTTTCTTCCATATTCTAGTTATAAACAAGTTTCTCTCGTTTTCACATTTGTTCATTAATAATATGAACGTGAGTCAGCGTGGCTCAATGGGTAGAGCGCTGAGTTGCTGGCCGGAGTTCGATCCCCGATGAGGTGGGGATTTTTCATCACACCTCAACATCCAGACGGTCTCCCAGGCCTTCACAGTCTGCTGTAAAATGAGTACCAGGATCTTTCTGACCACATCTACTCCTTGTAGTGTCGAAGTCAAATAGATACGGAGCTCTATCCTCCGCGAACCCCTTGGACACTTTCGGGGCCTGTTTAGGGATAGTTTGAATAATGTGAACGTGATATTAATATAGTTATTAATAATAAAAGATAATACACAATGAAGCATTACGGAACTCACGTATAATTATATTCGAGTGTTGTACATTAATTACCAGAAAACTATACGCAAATCTCAGACACATTAGAGCAGATATTTTAGGACTCAAGTAGTCAAGTAACATCCTGTTCAAGTAAATGAGTGTAGTAGCTTCTTTTCTTGATGAAGTTTTAAATTCTGTTATCTCAGAAAGAAAGGGTGAAACAATAAGAAAACGTAAACAAAACTAATGATCCGAAGAACGATATTTCATTAGTCCGATTACACAGAAAAGGAACGCAAAATTTCTGAGACATTTACGTATTAATAATTATTAAAATCTGAGAAAGTGCCATACGAAGACAATTCCTAAATAGTCGATAATTTATTTTTCAAACCGTTATGAGAGTTGGGACGGAGAATTGAATAGAAATATGCTCTCTCTTTCTTGGTGTACGTATTATTAGAAAGCATTATTTTATATGACTCATAACAAAGAAGAATTAACTATTAAATTGAAATATTTAGTACGACCTTGTAAGAAGATTGTATGGATTGAATTTCGCGACTTCTCAGCAGCTGCTTACAGTCATCGTAAGATGATTATAGTATATAAACAAATAAGTTTATTTCTACCAAAATCAAATTAACTTATTTGTTTAATTACTACAAACATCTGATGATGACAATAAACAGGCCACGAATATCAATAAAAGATAACTTACTTTTAAGGTCTTACCAAGTATTTCAAATTAATTATTATTTATTTATTTAATGTATTTTCGGGCCATGAGGCCTGCTCTTCCACCTAACAGTTGTACTTGAGTAAGGGACTTATAGTACCGAACCGACATGTCTGGAGTAGGTGAGGGAAACCCCAGGTGAAAACCTCACCTAGTTCGGCAGAGCAGGGTTTGAACCCATGCTCTACCGCTCAACGGGATCGTGGAAGCGAAGACGCTACAACTAGACCACAGCTGTCGGTAATTATGAGGGAAGACGAGAAGAACGTTGAGAACTAACTCTGTCTCTATTGTTTATGTTCCTTTATTGGATATTCGAAGTTAGGAAAATTAGTCAAGAATCAGACACGAAATGAATTTATAAATATTAAATAAAATAAGTATGAGAAATAAATATAGAAGAACTTCATGTTGGTACAGAGAATATACAATGAAGAATAACCTTTCGAAAAAAATTGCAAATGAGTAAAGGTTTCCAGGAAAAGCCCAAGATGAAGACGGGTGTAAGATGGACGGAGGAAAGAAAAGATAAGCATAGAGAAAGAATGAAGGAGCGGTGGAAAGAGAAGAAGGAAAACCCAGTTGAAATGAACGTAGTCCATAGTGGCTCATACGAATAGTAGTAGTATGAGAAAATAGGTAATTTCTGTTCATCCTGTGATATTTGTATTTTCATCGTTGCCACTCTATTTCGCATTTAATTCAAAAAATTATTTGTCCAGCGCAAATGGTGTTGCCATTCAATCTTCCCAAGCTCTATGTGTAATTAATCTGCACGTACAATTAGTATTAATCGTAACTGAAAATTAAAAGCCCAGATGTTCTTTCTAAGACAGCCTCTCATTTTGAACAATGAAAACCATCCTCCGCTTTCCACGCAGCAGCCATTTACTCGTGACAACCTTCGTTCCAATAAGCAGCAGAGCAGCCATTCCCTGCATAACAACCCCGTGGCGCAACGCCTGCGTCCTCATCTACCGCTTTGCGGCCTCATCAAATTTGCAAAACTGAGCGCCAGCGAATCGCCGGCCGCACCGCTGTGAAACTCCATTACCTAATTCGGGGCGAGGCGACTCCATCTCCTCTCCGTCCCGTCGCTGCCGCCACGCCGCGCCGCGTCCGCCGTTGGTCTGCGGGTGTAGATTATGCCAGCGGCGGACCGCGTTGCAGCGACGCTGTCGATCGGCATTGGTCGCGAGATGGCAGCGGTGGCGCATTCGGGAGACTTTGCGGAGAGAGAGACGATGGATGGGTGAATGGCGGTGGTGCATCCGCGTACAGAGTGCGACTGATGGGGACCGGCGTGCGTCGATCACGCGCGTCGGACGACGGACTATTGCTCTTGGGGTTGCGAGACGAGAGAGATTTCGAAGCGGGAAATAGGGAATACGATCCGGAATTTGAGTCTAATTTTTGTTGTTGCTTTAACATATTATAATTTGATACAACAATAATATATAATGCTTACCTAAATGTATGAATACTACATGTGTGTATGCGTGAAAATACTACATTTTCAGTTATATAAAAGAACAGAGAATCAAAGAAAAAAGAAGCGAGAATTACAATTATTGTAGAGAAGATGTATGTAAATGCAAACAAAGATATCACGAAAAACATTCTAAAACGTGCATTATCTACGGCTAGGTGAGAATGGTGATGCACCGGGACTCGAAACCGGGATCCCCGGCTCTGGCCGCAAGTGTGCTGTTCACAAAGTCCGTACGGCACATCCACGCGCCCTTCGCAAGCCTGCGACACATCCCCTTATAAGTGGCCACAGACGGCTCCCTGTGCTGGAAGCACTTGTGTCCAGTTTTCACGTATCTATGTGTCTAAATGCAATTTTAATCCCATTACCTACTCGGGGAGGAGAGGTTGCATTATCTACGGCAGGTTAAAATTATGACGGGACGGGACTCGAACCAGGACTGCGTCTCCTTTTTTCACCTAGCTATAGATAATCCGAACTTTTTTAGATACTCGGAGTTATTCTAATACCTGTTTTGCTAGTAGCTTAGATTTTATTTCGAATCATCAGAGAAGGAAAAGGTTCCATCAATTCTTGATTTTATAATTTGTTCTCCTTCCAACGATTTTAATTCCACTTGATGTTGTTTATATAACTTGCTGTAATTATATGAAACTACCTAGACGAGCAAGAACGCTATTTATATTATCTTCCCGTCATTTGTGAACAGGCGATCACGCGATTTCCACAAAAGCACTTAGCAGATTAATAGCATGTTATTGACTTAGGGTGTCGTCGAGGGAGACGAGTATTTATCTAGTTCGTGAAAATTTGTGTAAATGACTGAGGAAATACTGATTCGAATTCCCAAGTGACGCCGCTGTGTAAGCCGGCTAGCACGTATTAAAATTGCAACATTTTCAATAATAAATATTTATACATTAAAATGTATGAAACAAATTTCGGGCGTACTGAAACTCGACAGATCCTCAGGTAAAAGAATAATTTCATCATTAAACTCGACACTTCCTTAAGGATTAGGTCTACTCGGGTCTACCTGNTTTCATTATTTTAAACGACCGTACTTAAACTCGACAGATTCTCAGGTAAAAGGATAATTTCTTCATCAAACTCGACACTTCCTTAAGGATTAGGTCTACGCGGTTCTTCATGTTACCGTCGCGTGAATCCCCAGACAATGGAACCGGTGGGGGGAAGCTATTTCCCCCAGTTGACTTTGCCACTAAAATATTTTTTTTTAATTATAACTATTGTGTTTTAGAACAATTGAAATCTACGCCAAAAAAGTTAAAAATGATATCAAACTGGCATCAAATGCACATTTTACCACTAGTCCAGTAATTAGGTGACGAAAAAAGGCAAATCAAGGAAAAAAGATTTTTCTATATCAATGTTTTTTTAGTTTTTCGTCTATATCTTGAAAACAATGCATTTTTAGAAAGCAACATTCTTGTACTGAAATAATGCATAATACATTAAATTTCCGACAAATTATGTTCTCTGTCATTTTGTCGCCAGACGAAGGGAAGTGATTCAAGAGCTCAATGATAATGATAAAAATTCTAGAATGGACACAATATTTATTTCTGTTAATTGTTGAGATTTGAGCCTGCAGTATTGTTATTTCCCTCACTTCTTGTTTCCCTAGTATTTCAAAAAATAACAATTTTACAACTGCAGCTAAAATAATAAAATTTTGTAACTTATTTTTTACATCAGAATTCCAACCATAAAAGTTGCAATGGATGAGAAAACACCCTAATTATGAATATAATAGAAAACTTTCAGGATTGATAAAAATATTTTGAAGAAAAATAGTAGTTATGGGCTAGTCGTTTAATTTCTGACATTTAGACGAATGACCAAAGCTGCTGTTTCAAAGAGGTCTCATTATTTCATTTCAGTCACAAAATGCACTTTCTCGATTTAGATAAAATTAAATATTGTGACAAAAATAGAGTCGGAGTAAAAAAGTACTCCAAAGCCCAATTAATTGGTTCTAAAACCAGAAGTGCCGAGCACTCATGCACTGTCAAGAACTGATACATTTACTCGAGTACGATAATCAATATCTATTATCTTCCTTTCAATCAAACCTGTTTTATGAAAGAATTAGGAAAACTCCTAGCGGAATTCTACGCACCATGTTTTCGGAATCGAGGACTCCCAAAACGGATATTTCCGTCAAAATTTCGCGACCGAATGTTTTTCACGATTACAATACTTTCTATATACTAAGTAAATATGTAAAACCAGTAGCTGAAAACTCAGTTACGTCATGTTTGGGTTCATTTTTATTGGAATTATGTGTGGAATTCAAAATTGTAAGATAATAGAAATAAGAATAAAAATGCTGAATTAATAGCACTTTGAATATCTCTCCAGTATGTGATTCACGAAATCCATTCGGCATGTCAGTCGGTCAGCATGAGGGTGAGCGGCTGGGCGGCAAGTCATTAGGGCAGGTACAAAGTGTCGAGTTTAATCGTACCCAAAATTTGTAATCCCTTTCCGGACTTTATGACCATCAGGAAGTGTCGAGTTTAAGAACACCGCAAATTTCTGACTCTGAAGATAAATAAATTCTCCTCTTCTGAAAGGACATGAAAATAGAGAACAGGTGTAATGAAGCATTGGGATCTAGAAATACGTATACGAGTCCATATAGAGTTCTAATCAGGAATGTGTGTCTTACTTACTTATTGTAACCCGGGTTAGAAAAGTAATAAACTGAGAGTAATCTGTACTGTGAGTTTATTTCCATGTGACTGACTATTACGCAACATTAGCGGTCTAACACTATTATAAATAAAACTCTGACATACATTTTTACAATTGCTGAAGGAAAAATATTCAGTGATCCTGTGGTCTCTTCAATGACTACCTTATTATTGACGGATCAATTACTTATGTAAATGTAAACCCACTTACATTCAGATACTTCCTCTGCCTTGTCCACCATAACATTGATACTAATTCGCTTTTATGCGTGATTAGTTTCATATTTTGGATATTTCCAGTGGCACTGCCATTACACATCAAAGAACATTTTACGAGTATATATAGAAACTATTCCTTCTTTTTAATTTGTTTTAATACTAATTCCACTATTTACGTTCATTATGTAATCTAGATATACCTGACAAATACTCGAATCGAAATATTGTATACGGAAAAACACAAATATATACTGCGATCGTCCAAAAGAGGTCGTGAGTTATATTTCATTTATTTTTCCATTTTCCAAACTTATATTATTATTTTTTATTGTAACAACTGTATAATTTACAGCTATTTAATATTGTTTGTGTTGATCTTCAGCAATTACCGAGTGCACCAAAACTAAGCCGTTACGTTTAGTGAAATATTTAAAATCAATGTTTTCGAATAAACTCAATTTTTACCTTTCGAAGGCAACATAGGTCATGTTTCAAATTTTTTTTTATGCAAAAATATTAGCTGATATCACGTTTTGTCTTCCACTAAACATCATAAAAAGGAAACAATTCGAATTAAGACTTTTTACTGAACTTATTTTCTCACGCATACCTGTTTGAGTTCCCAGGGTCAAATTTTCAATCGCACAAAGCCATTAATCACCTTTGGTCCTCAAACGATAGAAAATAGAAAATTAGATTATCGGANAAAATCAATGTTTTCGAATAAACTCAATTTTTACCTTTCGAAGGCAACATAGGTCATGTTTCAAATTTTTTTTTATTGCAAAAATATTAGCTGATATCACGTTTTGTCTTCCACTAAACATCATAAAAAGGAAACAATTCGAATTAAGACTTTTTACTGAACTTATTTTCTCACGCATACCTGTTTGAGTTCCCAGGGTCAAATTTTCAATCGCACAAAGCCATTAATCACCTTTGGTCCTCAAACGATAGAAAATAGAAAATTAGATTATCGGAAATTCGTGATTTCGAATTGATTTACGACGACAGGTGTTTCTGTAAATGAGAGCAAATTTGCTTAATGAAAGCCTCCAAAACAGCGTGAAATAGCGAATTAAACATCTCGTGAGTTCATGAGTTATATCAAATTGTCATCTTTTTATCTGTTTGTGCACAAAATTCTAAAACATGTAAGGTGGTGAAAATAAAAATGCATACACAGAATAAAAATATTGCATTTTGTGAAAATAATTAAATACGAAAGTTATTTGTTGAGAACTCTTCGAAATTTGTTTTTGATTCGTCGCATTGTAAAACATTACCTACTTTGATGTATTACCAAATCTCGAAAGCAAGAAAATGTTTCAATTGAACTTTATTATAAACTTTATATTTGAAGAAGATACAAAAGCCATGTTACAAAATTAATATTTCGGTTTCAGTGTTTTTTCGATGTGGCTTATTGATGGTACTCCAAGAGAGCAAAAAATCACAGATTTCGTCACAGTGGGAAATTAACTTACAACAGAGCAACAATCATTGTGCCTGATACGAGAGTATGATTTGAATTCATGTAGCATACGAAATTTATAATTCAAATATGAATCGCATCACTTGCCTACACAATAATGCATCTGATTTTGATTGGTTCTCACATGAAATCCGGATTATGCCCCTCTAGCATTTCCAGTGTTATCCATTCGCAGCATTGTTCCAGTTAGTTTCTGGGTGCTATCCTCCTTTCAACGCTGGGGCTATCTATGCTTGTGTATTTCGCTCTAACTGTTCACCGAGACTGCTCCTCCATTGCTTTACTATTTCGTGAAAACGGTTAAGTTATGCCGAGCTAATAAAGAAATATTTGCTTATTTCGGGTGAATGTAACGCAAGAAATGTGTTATGTAACAAATATTTTATCTTTGTGATTGGTATATTTTACACTGATGAGACAAAAAAGGGACGGAATTATAGGAAAACATTGCCTTCTTTTCAACACCGGACGCTAGGGGATTCCATAATAAACAGCGGTCGATGAGTTTCTATGTGTAGGCGAGTTATCTTACAGAATAAAAATTCTTACAAAATAATATTTCTCAAAATTATTTGTATTTTCAACCATATACACATACTAAGTTATATCGTATTCTAGTTTTTTGCACTTCCTTTATGGAAGAGCGAGATCAAACTTCTGTGGTAGTCACAAGTGTTTCCAGCCTTGTAACGTCAGCGCCAAGACGTTCTATGGATTTGTGAATTATTAATATTTTTTACACATTTCACTAGTCGGACACTGTTAAGAAGGTTACGGAGTGTAAGCCGGACGCCACTAAGCCGGAAGTCGGGACCCGAATTTAAGCCTTTCTTTGTAAGGTGCAATTGTTTGACTCGTTTCCTGCCATACAGAGAACAATAGGGAGTGACCGGCGGAGAGTTCGGCTGGCGACGCTGACCCAGACGAGACTCACTATGGAATTTCGGGGTACCTCAGAAAATAAGAATTTTAAGAAGTGGTGAATGAAGTACGTCCCGGATGTATGAACAATGAGAAGGGGTGCTTGCGGGCGCCTGGGTGGGGCCGCAGGCTGCTAGCTTCGCGGTGCAGTCAATGCATTCCTAGAAACCGAAGGGGTAAACAAGAAGAGTACTTGCACTGTGTGGTAGCGACGGCGTGGTTAGTTGCTGATCACGTGATTTCCTCTTCAGTATATATTGGGAGGAGNACTTCCTCTGCTGTATAGTCGTATATTGGGAGGAGTGAAGATCCTCGAGGACTTTTTACGTGGGCGTAGAGTCCGCCGGCACTGAGATGTGACCGGGCTAGCATAGGTCGCGGAGACCAGATGTTCGTTAGGCTGCTGCGGTAGTCTTGAATAGGTCATTACT
This sequence comes from Laupala kohalensis, assembly GCA_002313205.1. Lineage (NCBI taxonomy): Eukaryota > Metazoa > Arthropoda > Insecta > Orthoptera > Trigonidiidae > Laupala > Laupala kohalensis. The sequence continues at coordinate 76,576 of NNCF01126676.1, forward strand.
AGTTGCGAGGGTCGTAACTTGTAACAGTTAGTTGTTCGGGAAAACAACGTGTAATTTTGGAGATTCAGATAACCAAGAGAGGTTTTCGAATTTGTTGTCTTCAACTCAATTTATGTGTAATTAATGCTCTCAGATAGCATTACTTGTGTAATAACAGATTATTAAATGTATTAATGATTTTGGGAGTTTGTCTCCATTTGTAAATTCATATTACTGTTTAATTTGTATTAAATCATTACTTATTGTTATTACACGTGTGTTTGATTGCTCGGGGAACCGAGCTGGTGGCAGCGACCTCTACCATAAGGGTTGTGGTGTATATGAGTGAATCCCTCTTCTACCAAAAAATACCCACACCGCATCTGGGTTTGTGGTGTGGTGTAACAAGCCTCTAGCAAATAAAACTTGAAATTAGAACGTCCATTCTACAACTGGTCTTTGAACCGGTACTTGACGTAAGTTGTCAGTAACGGCTGTTAAAATAAACGGTGATGATAGGGAATGGATGCTATTCTTTGAGGGACCGTACCTGAATACCTGTAGTCGGGGTTGGGTGAATGTATAGTACATGGTGTGAGTGAAATTTCACAACATATTGTCTCGGTAATGGTGTGATACTTCGAAAAATTAAAACTTGTTGTCTTTATTTACTGTATAACCCATTTCATCTATTCTTGTTCGTAGCGAACGCAACTTATATGACTCGATTTATTTTATCGAATGGTGTTACAAGATGCCCAGAAGGAGGGCATTGTAAGGGTTAAAGAGGGAGTTACGTACACAACCATTGATTTGTTTATGAGTTAGTTGAAGAAATCACACATTTACGAACAAAAAATCGCACGTTGCTTATCCTTACAAAATCATTCCTAAAATTCCCTCAAACTCTTTATATCTCTTCACAACTCTAAAGTAATCAGTTTGACTCAGAGAGAACAGAGCTCGTCTATAGGTTGGGCGTCCAAGGCTCTGTGAAGTAGTGAGAGATATCTACTCATTCTTTATTGCCTAAACTTACCTCAGGCTTATTCACCCTTCTGTTAAATTTGTACCGGTTTCATTCCAGGGGTCAAATCAGTCGAAGTGTGATATTGACAACATCACCTTGTGTCGAGGCTGTCAGCTTGAGGAGTTCTACCCTTCGTAAACCCCAAAGTACATAGGGTCTGAATCTTGCAAATACATCTTAGAAACAAAATGGATGTTTACATGAAATATGATCTATTATTCATATACTCGTTTTTATTTTTATTTATTTCATTTCATATCTTATGCCATTTGGTCCGCTCTTCCACGTAACCATGACTTGCGATAGAGAGATATTGGGTTGCAGAGAACTTATGGTACCGAACCGACCTTTGTCCGAAGTAGGTGCGGGAAACCTCAACTCAACACCTCACCTAGTTCAGTCAAGCAGGGTCTGAAACCAAGACTTCACCACTGTATCATTATTTTACTTTTTTCTATCATGTAGCCTTTACTGTGGTCTTAAAGGTGGTATAAGAATTGATATACAATAAAATGCGTGCTTTCGCGAGGTAAAATCCCAGACAGCTTTAAGAAGAGACAAAATTATGTCTCTAAAAGACAAGTAAAAATTACGTTGACCCTGTGCGTAGTTTTTGTTCATTATATTACAGCGTGTATATCTTTTAAATCAATTGCAAGATGACCCTTTACGTTAAGAATATTGAGACATGTGACTACTTTGTTTATTTCACGTTTCATGAAGTCCGTCACACAATACCGCGGGCGCTTAGTTTGCATTATCAAGATCCGTGTTCCGTCTGTGTTGAGACCGCTGCGCTCCACACATATTGCAAGCGTTGTCAGTGCAGCGAACAATGTGAATCCCACAGATTAGGAAGGCACAGTGCTGCCTGCGTGTGTCTGTCCAAGCAATTCGATTCGGCTTGGGCAAGCAAGTCTCTGTCACAGAGTTGCGAGTAGGATTTGAGTGGAGATTTCACTTCAAAGCACCTTCCTAGCGGTGAATGGAAGGGGAGGTGGTGCATTCCCAGTCACGTGACTTAAATGTCCATTAAGAGCGAACCAACACTTTCATTTACACTGCTCGTGAATTCGGCAGGTTAGTTGAATCAAATGAATCAAACAGTGATAAGTGAACAATGCTGAAAGATTACCTTAAGATTAACAATTATGCTGAGAGACATTATTTTGATCTATCGACAATCCCTTATTGAACAATGTCAAATATGAAAACTAGCGACAAATTTCAAAGAAAGTTTTCTTCACAAAGTTTATGAATTTTTGTTCTCCGTAAAATGATAAAAATGAACATATTGCTACGTACATTCTCGTAAAAAAAACTGAACAGTGCTGGATTGATCAGTTGCTTATTGAACAATCAGTTTGTTTGACCTCTAAATAATGGTAATAATAATAATGTTATCTAACAATTTATTATCTGAGTGTCTTAATGGTACTTTATTAGTACTCTATTAACACTTAGCTGATTACCCGGCGTTATACTCGATTTTTCTTCGAGAAATCTTCTTTTACTCGGGAAAAAATTATCTAAATTGTAAGATCAAAATACTTTTACTTACTAGTTTTTAAAAACATGTACATCATAATTTTTCATATTTTTAACAATACAAATTTTATACCAATCTCTACTGTGTACACTACATATCTCGCGAGAACAGTGTCAGTCGAATTTTCGCCTCCGTTTCGCCTCCGAGGCATGGCGCGATTGCACTGTTTCATTAAAATTCTTGTAAAACCTAAACTATTCGTCGAAATTTTACGATTTACAGGTGCTTTTTCATCTTTTTAAATTCATAAAACAAATAATGCATTAAATTTGGTGATGGTTTTCTTTCTTAAATGACTCTATAAATTGCCATGTATAGTTGTCACCTATTTCTAACCGTTTAAGCAGCGTAAGCAAGTATATTTCTCTTCTTTCCGATTTTACCGACATTTATTGTCAAAAACCATTTCTAGGTTTCTTATCACACATTTAAAAAAAATAAAAGTTAGCCTATATTCATCGTGGACATTGATACTATCTCCTTGCCAAATTTCATCAGGATCGGTTCCGTGGTTTAGTCATGATCAGATAGCAAACAGATAGACACACTTTTGCATTTCTTATTTATATATTAGTAAGGATTAGATAATTTTGTTTCTTTAGTTTTAAGTGCCCAGGCTGCGTACAGGTGCGTATTTTGTACCTCTGTAGGATATATAGTTGTGTCTTATTTTAAATAATTTATTTAATAATTTAAAAATAATAATAAACAAATGTAAAATGTTTTATACGTTGCAAGCCGTGTATAATGAAATGGAGGTCGAGAAGTTGATTCAGTCTCTACTCTCCAGAAGCATATCAAGTCCTTCTCATTAATTCCGATCTTGGATCCGAAAGAAGTGTTGGATTTAGTATTTCTGTTCCCTGAAGTAAAATCATGTTGTGCGTGTCCCCTCCTCATATAAATGTACCATATTATAATATCTAAAGAATATGAAAAAATATTTACAATAGATTAATAATCTAATAAAATTACTACAATAATAAATTTCTGATGACCGGAAATTGTAGGAACTATTTAACAAATATGAACTGTTAACACTTAATCATTCCAAAATATTATTACCTTTAGGTTATTGAAAATCATGACCCGATTTTATATCAGGACTAGAAATTAATTTTTTTTTGTTACAAGATCAGCAACGCGTCGGTTATTTTCATTATATATTCCAATGTATTTTTTTTCAGTCTAGACGTTTTACCTGAGGATAATGTTCAGAAATATAATATTCATAATATAAAAAATCAATAATTTTAGTTCATTGTTTTGGTTGCGACTGAATATAAACTTTATTGTCAAGAAAGAAGTTACAAAATGCGTATGACCACGGGGGGCAATAAACTAAGTTGTAAAAAAAAAATTATGTAAAACCAAGTGTTAGAGACTCCGTATTTTCTCATATGAAAGAAAAAAAATTGGAAAATATAGGTTTGATTCAACTTTTCACAATTTTTTCTCATGTTCATATTTTTTAAAAGAAAACTACAATATTTTAGCAACATTGGGTTATTTAGTCAACAAGAAGCCATAATTAAGTACTGTGTTAGCATCTCTATTTTAAAGAATGTCGTGGAAAATTTAGTAATAGAGGAGAAAAAGGTAACAAGGAACCACACTTGTCGCTACCCTTCTGACTCTAAATTGTGTGTTATGGCCTGATCCCAACCCTGTCTATACAAATATTCTTGTGGGCAAATTTTCATTTCAAAATACCCAAGGATAACAAGTTTGTGTTGGGTAAGAATTTTTTTGGAAAAGCGGGATTTTGGTGAGTAATTTAAAATTCCAGCCATTAATCTAAAATAAAAGTAATTTTGAAAATTAAAGATTGTGATTTCTTCTCATTCAATGTAACAGTTCATTTAGTCATGTAACTGCAATGTTTCTTGCGGTCGCTGATGACCTGAGATATTAAAAAGCGACAGTAAATAAACATTTTTTTTAGTAATTTCTTTTCCTCGTGACTGTTGAAAATAAAGATTAGCTACAATGAAATATTATTTTGGTACAGGAACATTTTTGTACAACAGCATTGTCATCATCTTTCCTTGAAATAGTACAAAGTGTTTTTTTTCTCCCGTTGAGCACGGAAATTTTATTTGCAAAAATTTCCCAATATTCCTGATGCCACCTGCATATTTCCGTTCTTTGGTTTCGCAATGGTGTCATGACTGTAACCAGTGAACACTGATAGATATTACATAGGTTATCCAACCGGGACCATTTCTACGAAAAACCGGAATTGCATTTTGAAGGCATAGATTGGATAAACATCGGTCGTAATTTCTCCATTACCATAAGGGAAAACTAAACATTTTGTCATGATATACGCCTTGGCACATTTTTGTTCGAAGCAGTAAAATACAGATCAGTGGAATGAGAGGTATGAAATTATTTATGAATCATTCAAACCTTCGGTTTTTAAATATTTAACAAAATTTACATATTTTTACTGGCGTATTATATCCTATATTTTGTAAATTTTGAGTATTCGGTATAGAAAACTGTCAAAGTAAAAATGAAATAATTTTCAATATTTTTAAATTTCTACCCTAGAAATTACGTATTTAAAAATGCATACAAATTATAGGAATGTCAAAAGGGAGGAGTATTTTCAAAATCCTAAGATTTCATGTGTTGTTCGTTAATTTTCTATGATCATTTACAAAGTATTTATTCTGCTATAATCAAATTAAATAAATAATCAAAGACTTACGAACTTTAACGAACGAACACTATATATTATTTGTGATTTAAAGCTTACAAAACTTGGTTTATCCGTTAATGGTCGTAAGTATTTGATTATTTAATTTGATTTTAAAATGGACGTTAATAGTCGTAGAATTTATTGTTATATGTTGTAAAATTTCTTCCGTCAACATTTGAATTATTAATATATCTTAGAGGAAAAAATTACGAACTATACTGTAATGCAAAGTTCCAATGTTGGCTCACTACGAATGTCTGTCCGAATCCAATAGCATGGACTCGTTTGAATTTTGCAAATGATGTGTGTATAGAATTGGCGTAGCAGCGAGCACTAAAAGCTGATTACATTTCTTGAATATACGAAACTCCTTTACGAGCACGGAACAATTGTGTAAACGTGCAAAAGACGAGAGCGCCCACCGCCGCCGCGTCGTCCGAATGGAGCTTAGACGATTGTAGGGCACAGCGCGGTCGCTGACTCGACCACTCGTATCCCCCCCCAGCCCCCACGCCTTTCCTCCCCAACTCCCCGCTACCACCCCGAAACAACCCCACAGCGACAATGAGCGTGCGCCGGCGGCGCCGTAATGACCCGGGGACGGTGGGGGCGCCGGGGATTGGCGGAGAGGGAGGCGGGGACGGAGGCGCGAGCGAACCGAGAGATGACGTTGCCATGGTGACAGCAGCCGTTGCCTGCCGATCGTTAACTGTTGCCGGCTACCGACCGCCCGTCCGCCTGCCCGCCTCCACCACTGGGTTTCCCCGCCGCGCCACCTCACGCCAGCCGGAGTGCTTCCCGCATAAGGGACACGGTCTGTTTTTATAGACTTTTTTTTTGAAGGACAAGAGTTTTCTTTAATGTAAAAAGGTAATTATAACTGCGTCGTTTTCTCGATTTGGAGACACTAATTGGGTAGTAATTACACATCTCGTAGTTTTTGGTCTAGTTTTATTCAACCAGTTCCTATTGTCAAAAAGGGCACCCTTGATCTTCTAGGAAATACATGAAGAGGTCTACTGGTTCGGAATCAGTGCAAAGGGCGAATTTGAAAAGCTACAGGCAATAATATATACAATAGTGGCGTGATTAGACAAAACCGTATCCTGCCATCATCTACCTGCTCATAAATAAAATTAAACTAAAACAGAGGATAGAGATAATGATGATTTTTTATTACTTTACATGTAATATAGCATATATAAAACATGGGTTAAACCTGGATGATATGTAATAATAGAACAAAAGAAATGATATTGTAATTTATAATTATTCCTTGCTCAAGATATGTAACACATGAGGATACATATACTTAAATTCATCTGGTATCAATATACATGTCGGGTACGCAAATCGAATAGATTGATGCAATGCATGGGTATGACTCCGTGCAATTGTGTTAATCAAACACGAAGTTATTTACTTCGAAAGCTCAGGCGATGTTGGATGACTTCAAAAAGCGTCATATAAAAGATTCACAACTTATGAGACATCATTTTACATGTGATATTTCATCAACACTGATTTCTAATTTATAGACACTGACCAAATGACTAGAGAAGAGTTAATAATGTTCTTACTCAATTCTGCATTTGTTATCTAGTGAATGAGCATTGCCCACCCAACATAATAGTTAAAATTGCTGTTAATTTTTATAATGAAGATATGTTATACTCTGAAAAAACGTTGAATTTTAGACAAATATTACTTTACTGTGTTATAATCCAAAAAATGTTTCCTTTATTCGTGTAAAAAATGGAATTTTATAAGAGTTTCGATACAATTCTCATATTTTCCGTTTATATTACGCTTGTAAATATTGGAAATATTTGTGTACGTTTAATTTATAGCCACTACAAGAGCCATATTTTCCTTCTTAAACGATGTTACCACATCACTTGACCGTGGAGAAAATCCTCAGGGTGTTTTTCTTGACTTATCCAAAGCATTCGATGTTATCGATCACGGAATTCTCCTTTCAAAATTGCATTCTTTAGGCATTCGTGGACTTCCACATCAATGGCTAACTTCTTATTTAAAAGATAGAAATCAACAGGTAGAAATATCCTATACTAAAAATAAAATACTTCAGCGTTGTCTTTCAGAATCAAAGCCACTTACTTGCGGAGTAACCCAAGGTTCAATTCTCGGCCCTATACTCTTTTTACTGTATGTGAACGACATGTCATCATCCACATAAGATTGCAAAATGGTTCTTCTTGCTGATGACACTAATTTACTATGTAAACACGCCAATGCTCAAAAAGTTTTGTCTAACCTTTCGACTTGGTTCCATGCAAATCGTCTCATTGTAAACACTGACAAAACAGTGTCTATGTCATTTCACAATAGTATCACAAAATCTTTACCCCAGGTTTCTCTTTCTTTAAACGGAACACAATTAAAAACTGTTACAAATACAAAATTCTTAGGTCTCCATATTCAAGACAACCTCAAATGGAATTGTCACATTGACAATCTTAATTCCCAATTAAGCAAATTGTGTTACGCATTCCGAATCTTAGTTAACGCAGTTAGTCCACGTATTTCCCGTTGCGTATATTTTGCAAACGTTTACTCCCATTTACGTTACGGCATTACCTTCTGGGGTAATTCCGGTCAGAGTATTCAAACTTTCAGAATTCAGAAGAGGATAGTTCGGATAATTTGTAAATCTCACCCCCGAAACTCTTGTAAACCTTTATTCAAGGAATTAAATATCTTAACACTTCCCTGCATTTATATCTATGAAACGGTTGTGTTTGTTAAGACGGACTTACTGAAGCATCACCCTTGCTTCATACGAAAGAGTCTCGTTCACGAACACAATACTCGCAATAGTAGTAATATTCATCGCTCTAGAGTGTCAACCACTCTTTGCCAAAAAGGACCTTATCATT
>NNCF01126676.1:87147-109248 GCA_002313205.1 Laupala kohalensis
ATGACAAAAACTTTTGTGAAATTTGTCCATGTGTAATGAATGACAATCATTAGAGACAAGCAGTATTGTTATTAATTAATATTTGTAAAAGAATTATGTCTAGAGTAAAGTCATGTTGGAACTGATAATTAACCAACATTTTATTGCTGAACCAAGTGATATGGTTAGTAAGCGTGTGATTTTGGGGGTACATGTGGGAAAACAATGTGCATGATTAGAGTAGATAATAATGTAAATGTAATTTTTGATTAGGCAATTAAACCAATTTTATCAAAGCTTGTTTTTATTGGTGAAGAAAAGAGTTGTGTATTTAACGACATTAAATGGGCCAATCCCCGCTCTTTCAAATTTATTCGAATAATTCAGGAGGTGCTTCCTGGAGAGGTGCTGAGTGGGTGAGGTAACGTAAGGTTACCTAGACACCCATTTCTTTTTATGTTACAATTAGCGACACCAACATGGGACCTAGACTTACCTCGGCACCCTTCTATTTCTAATTATGTTACTACATATACCCACTCAGCACCTCTCCTAATTACCTTTCCCATGAACATTGGGGCTCGACTACCAGTCATCAGAACAGCAATGGCATGCCGTGTCCCTCGGAGATCAATGACCCAGATACCACTAGGACCTTCGCTTCTCCGTCCAGCAGATGCCGGTCGCCAGAGTTGATACCAAGACCAGTCGATCCCTTGGCGTAACCTCTTGAAAAACCATTTGAAGTTGTTCCAGCTCAACTTAATGTCACGTTATTGGCGTAATTAAAATTCGAAGTCATTCAATTGGTGTGAAAAGTTAAGCCACTCAAACCGAGAACTACTGCCAAAATCAGAGTTAATGAGTTGAATCATTAGTTACGAAAAATCGAGTTCATAATTTTACTTCGTTAATGATAAACTTAATCGTTGTTCTATGTCAGGCTAGATTCTCAGAATAATCTTAATCTAACTGATTTACGGTCGCGTAATGATTTGATGATAATGTGAGTGATACATAAATATGCTATCTGAATGATAAATGTTCTGAAAATAATGATGTTCTCACGATAACCTAACAATCATAGTAATATCCATAATGACGATAACCTAACCATAATGATCTCGAGCGCCCCTGCGCTCTTCATTAAGTAGCCATCTCCCCACTAGATTCCCAAACAAAAACTTGGTAAGAAAGACCACGCCCTTCTTTCCATTACGTCCTATTTTATCCAATGATTTTTTCCCCATCCGACGTGGAGTAATTTTGGTTGGCCAATTCATAGTGTCGTTTGTTCGCTCTAGAATAGTAATTCTCGATTTTCAACACTACTCCGTTCTTTTCTATGACGTCAAGATGCGATCCTGTGACTCTCATCTCTTCGCGGGTTATATTTAACATAGGACAGCTGCCCTTGTCTCTCTTTTCCCTTTAACCACTACAACGCCCTTGTCCCCTCGTCATTGACACTTCTTTATCCTCCTAAAAGAAACCCTGACCATCCTTCTCTGCAAAAGTTTTCCTGTCCCTTGGTTAGTACTGTCTATCGTTAATCGTTTCCATTGTACTTCCTTTTTCGGCAGCCAGAGCCACTCGTCCACTGTCATGTCCTATGTCAATTGACATTACTCCTAATGGTCTCCTTCGTCTTCGCCGTATTCTTTCTATAACTTTGATTGTGGTTCTGTGTTTTGTCTCGAAAATAACCCTAAATATCCCCCCGAATTTCTATAGTATCCTTCCACTTGGTTTTGTGAAGTACATGTCAATCATGTATCTAGTTATTTTTTCTTTCATCTAATCAATTAACTTTTCTTTAACTTTTGCTCCGCGCATGCTACTGCATAAGAGGTCCCTACCCTGGTCTGATACTTTTATGATGTTATTCAAAAGGAACCTTCGAGTCTGCAGCCTCACGACCCAGTCTTGCAACTGCGTCCCTTCAAAAACTCCGCCTCATCGGGTGTGAAATAGTTTATCATCCTTTTCTTTTTAATATTTTTCTGAATTAAACTCAGTTAAAAGTAATGAATTAATTATTCATTACTGTATATATATCGAGGGTTCATTTATGATTACTCTTAAGGAACGCTGGCGAAGTAAAAGCGTTGATAGCATAGTGTACAATCCCTGAATCTACATCTAGCTAGCTGGACTAGTAATAAATTAATAAATAATTTATTTTGAAGAGAGCAGGTACAAACTGCCTATGACTATAAACAAAAGAACAGATCGTTCCCCTACATGTTCTTTTTCTGTGGTAAAAATTTTTTCTGAGTAAAGTGGCTTGAATTTCAGTATATATTTTGGACGCTACTAAGGATTTATCCATTTTTGTTTCACTCTGTGGCGATGCTTCTCTGTTAGACTCAGATAACGTGACACGATGCTTCCAAGAAGGGTGCTTTCAGGTGCCTTACTTTGTGGTTCTGAAGCCCTGGGCTTTTGTTTCACTCTCAGAAGAGCAGCTGCGGTGACCCGATGCAAAAACGTATACCCTTCTCCGAAATTCCTCTGAAGTTGATTTCCGGTATTGAGGACACTACAAACGACAGATGCGGCGTTCACTTAAAAAAATTCCTTTGCTCTTTCCGTTGCTCTAGAATGTGATTAGATTTAAAAACAATAATACCTAGATTATGACAAAAATTCGGGACTGTGCCCCACTTAGCTTTCCAATTACAATTCATAACAAAAATGCATGACACTAAACACCCTACATAACACTAAAAAAATTAAGAAAAAGTTGAAAAACAATTCAAAACAGAAACAATATTATATTATGACATTTTTCTTAAATCAATTGTTTCAAAATATTTATAATCGCAGTACATGGTGTCAAGAAAATCATAATAACATATTCAGTATAGATTGTATGAATTATCTTCCACGTTAAGCTCTTTGGAATAGCATTATTGGCAGATTTAAAAAAAACAACCTTCAACATCAAGGTTAAGCAATCTTACGCAGAATTAACTGACCACTTAAAATGCTTCTATTCATATTTTCAAAATTATTAATATTAAAAAACTGGAAGTGGAGTGCGGTGTGTAAATGAAGTCGGAATTAGCTGTCCAGAAATAGCCTTCTGTTCCCAGCGCATTAAAAGTCAAATCTCAAGTTTGGTTTCGATAATATTTTTTTTTAATAAACTACAAACTGCGTATGACCTACATCGTGAGATACATCAATTTGTTCGTGAATTATCGGGGAACCCAATTTCTTAACATACAACATACGACATGAGACATCGTCGCCAAAATTTGAAATTAGACTCTCCTGGAGCCAATTTGCAAAGATCAAAAGACATCTTAAAAAAAAATTTCGACTGATTACAATACTTTCCTTAAACACTCTGTGTAATTGGTAAGTAAAAAAATATGGTTATGTCGTTTTTTTTCGCTTTATTTTATTCGATTTTCCCCTTATACGATGTCCGTAAGTACGGAGTCGTGATTTCCTTTGTATTTATCTCCCATTATCTTCTCTCGCTCTCATTCAGCTTACCAACGCATTCTCGAAATGATTCCCCAATCATCCCAACATGGTCACCTCTTCCTTGCTCCATCAAATCGAGGCACTCCTCGGCTCATTCCCTATCCGAATTCCACACGCTTAGTAATCCACTCATACGATAGAGTGTGTGTGCTCGTCACAGTTTGCAAAACTTTGTTTTCCGGTCCACTGCTACCAAAGTAAGCAAATAATTCGTTGCCAAATGTTACGGAGATCAAAAGGATTTAGTTCATATTATTTGTACACAACACGCACGAAGTATTTGAATTAATGGTTGCTCGAGTTATATTTCGTAATATTTTTACTTTTGTGAACGAGTTTTTAGAAAAGAATGCATTTTTAAAGTGTTTTTTATTTAGTTTTTTTTAAATTATAGTCCTAATTTTTTTTCGAAACACTTTCAATTCCACTTTACTCATGATATTTATGTTCAACGTAACAATTGAAAGTATTATATTATCACTACTTTATAAGCGTTTTATTAATCAGCATTCGAATAGTTAAAAAGTAAGACAATAATACATCTTAATTCAAAATAATCGAAATAAAATTCATTTTTCCATTTTAGAATCTTTTCAGATATTATATATTATGAGTGAATTGTTACTATTAGAAGCCACGGAAATTACGATTTTTAAATATTTTATGATATTTGTATCTGAAAATACTTCTATCTACAAGTATTTTTATTTTGTGGTGGAAATAATTTGTCTTATTTTGCAGAAGAAGAGAACTCTATCCTTTTTTTCCTTATTTTATCCTCGCAATCACTTTCAATTAAAATTTAGCTGAATTTAACTAAATTTAATAAACGAAAGTTGATTACTCCTTTCTTTAATTTTCTACGATTAGAAGAGAACATAGTGTTACAATTGTAGTTTAGCAATATATCAGTTTTTATTACTAGTATATATTGAGGCAATTTAGTATATATTGAGGCAATTCATAAATATAATGGGGTTAAAGCGAAAGTGGTGAGAGGCATATTGAAAAAGAGAATGATTTAAGCCTTGATTTACAGTATTCAGAAATAGATGTGGCATAAAGTAACATGATGTATTTTCTAATTTGTTTCGTTCTCTGATAATTGCCCGTATATACGTGATAGAATATAAAACGGCGGTAGTGCTAGTCAGATCTCATTTTCCACTGTTTGTAAACACCCCGACAAAAAAAAAAAAAAAAAAAAATTTGCTTCTGGTCTCGTACATCTTATGAACAACTTATACAAAAAGTACAGCGGAGAACAAAGTATTTTACTTGTTCAAGAGTTTATATATAGAAATTAATTTTAAAAAATGTCAACTTCTGCTGTCATGCGTTACACAAATATACGAGTGTGAAACGGTTCGATCTCAAAATATGCAAGTACATATTTACGATAAAATACGTTGGATTTTCTATCTTGCATACCTCTCACCACGCTTATTAAAAAGAACTGTTTTGTTAAAACAACAGAGATATACGATACAGACGTGGGTATTGTTGCTATAGAATATAATTTTTGTTTTTCTTAAGATTAAAAAAAATACGACTGTTTTTATTAGTTTTCTCTCAACTACTCAAGGACGAAATATAATTTTTGGCTAAAAATACGTCTATTTTATTTTAGTTTATATCAAAGCCGAAATTGTTGAAGGACTGTTATAAGTCAATTAAATCCACAAAAAAAATTGCATAAATTATTTTAAATGAAAATAGCACATAAATCTCTATCTTCTCGAATTGTGCAATTCGCAACAAATATTAATAATTCGAAGCGTAATTTATGAGAATGAATCTACCAAAACTTTCTTTCTCCCAATGAGGAACATGTGTAGGACAATGTTGAGTAGAAAGTTTAGTTTTGGTCATTTCATAGTTTATATATCAGTATGAAGATGATTGATGAAATTTATTTCACAAATTTCGAATATTCCCTTCCACGAACTTGCAGCAAATGACGGAACAATGATAATGACAATAACTTTCTCGTGATTAATTTAAAAGGACATAACAGAACAGCTTTTGATCCTGAACCTGACCAGAGCCGAGTTGAAGTTGGTCCCCATGCTTGCGTTGTCCTTATCTATGCAAAGCGTCCAATGTTCTGTGCGGGGGCGGAGGGGGTAAAATCCACAGCTCCCCTACTGAGCGCCGAGCGCATTTGGAAACAAATGGCTTTATTGGACGCTCGAAATAACGTGACGCACTCAACACACAAATACACGAATGTCTGGTATATTGTGATAAGCGAGGAAATTTGTTGTCCCCTGGAAATATGATCCCTGAGGGTTCAACGAACCCATTTTATTTTCGCCTTCGGCGACAGATCTTTCTCTATAGCAGACTGAATTCGTCAGATATTTTTGTGGTATTGTTATGTATATAATGTTAAATATGAGCTGTCGTGGTGACAAAGTGCACCCATTTACAAGTATAACCACAATTGACGCGTATTTTATCATTTGTATATTATATATACGGAATTTTATGAGAAATGGACAACAAAAATAAAAACAAAAACGTTTCAAATTGTATCCTTTTTGACTGTTGTTGTCCTTAAGTTCTTATCACGAATATAAAGTGATTCTTCTGTGTGAGATCTAGATGGAAGATTTTTAATAAATACCACCAAATAAGATATGAGATATTTCCTTAGAAATTACTTCGATAAAGAAACTAACACAAAAATTGTGATTTTCAATGGGAGAGTAAATGCTTTTTAAATTACATAAGTGGACGATTATTTGGGAGTAGCCCGTGACTTAAATTTGCGCACCATCATTTTATTTTTATCGGTCACCCTACACAATGTTAAAAATATAAGATTCACTCTGAGTTTGCACCGTAAAAATATATAGGATTGGAAATAAAAATGACATATTGTTGTTGATATACACTGTTCTCGTTGCCCTGGTAAACACCTCCAATTAGTGCCTAGCGGGAAGTTATTAATAAAAATTGTACTGGAATTGCGCAGGATGGCCCTGACTTTAATTGCTTGTATTGAAAATTTTCATTTCTAAGAAATTCTGGTTGGTTTCTGAACTCCTGCATTTAAATTAGTTTTGAATACATTTTTACTCTTGTCTGTGAAGTATTTGTTTCGTCATATATTCACAATTATTGTAAAATATAAGCACGCTTTATAAATGACAAAGATTTATCCATTTATATTTAGATTACTTTATATTCAGTTCCCTCAAAATAATTTACACTATTGTGTATGTTCGTGTAATTTTCACAAAAGCATGATGTAACCTCCAATTGTTTGGTCGTTTTTCTTGTTACTCCTTACACTCAACCTTGATCAAAGCATATTGAACGATTCAATTTTGTAAATCCTTTCAAAAAGTCTTTCTATCTTCTATATACAAACATCAAATAAAAAAAACACTTATTAGGTAGTAACTCTTTAGATACTAAATGAAGTACATTACTTTTAGAATTTTAAGTCAATGACTTGATTAGGTCTACATATAAAATTGTACGCGTTAAGACGTGTTCAATATGCATTACTTTTTCTGTCCGTCATTCATCACGAGATAGTCTCAAAGTTAATGAATCTACTCCCATTCCCATTTCCCTAGAGGAACCTCAAATCTCATGCGATTCTGTCTGGTAAGTTTTATATTCCATTCCGCGGCCCGTGATGTAATCTGACCTTTGAGGGTCAACACATTTATCTAAGTCATTACGGGTGAACGGCGGCATAGAAGCAGACAGGTCAGGTGCTAAATCAAATCTGACGCCTTGGGTTTGCCTCACTGCGAGATCGTTGCATATCATTCCTCTTCACATTAATTCTTTATGAGACGTTTCCAATTTCCAGTGCAATATTGCGCGGACAATTTCTGCTGTACACTTTGTATAACTTCAAAATAACATCAAAAAATCTATGACGTGAGGTACCATTTGTGAAAGTACAGTTATTGAGGAAATATTTGTTTTAATTCTGTCTTATTCCTGTTCAGTCATTTTTAATTTTCAGACACAATAAAAGACGCCCAAACCTTTGAGCTGTTGTTCTATCCGATTTCGCTGGTAAATAAGATTTACTGAAGGAGCCTTCTCGTTTGAATCACTCCATGCTGTTTATGTTTACTTAATTAAAGCTACAAAAGGTTCCCTTCCGCTGACGTAGTTCTCAATATTCGCTTCTTCTGTGAGAGATTCGCAGCACTACTAATGCAAAATCCTTAAACGAGAGACAAACTTAAATGTGTTTGGCTGCAGAAAGACTGAAAGAAATATTTCGGTGGCTACTTAGGCATTCAAGCGAGTATTAATGGTTGCACCAGGAGTAAACAGTAGATGTAATACCTAAACTTATAAACAGTTAACAAAATTTTCAATGGATCACTACAAAATGGAATACCACGGGATATTCCTTAGTTCACTAATCAAATAAATCTTTGTACGTATTGCTGATCAAGTCTTTGTGAAGAGATGATCCGCTGGCATTGCAATTCTCTTTTTCTGTTATTCAATCACTCTGGTTTCGATACGTCAGCCATTTATTTGTATACCCTTTGATCTGCGCATGATCACGTGAAGGACAATGACTCAACCGAATCAAGCAATCATCCCATCAATTCTTATCAAATGACCTAAGGCAGTAGCAAATGAAACATTTTTGCACTGAAAGAAAACTTATGACATTCACCACCTCTCCCACAAAACAACAAAAGCAGTTGGTAGTGATTATATTTTTATGATTTTAACAAATATTGTGTTTAACAGTTTATGTAGAAGAGTTAATTTAACATTCACACAGTTATCTAACTTTTAAAGGATTTCAAAAAATTGCTAATTTATCGTAACTATTAAAATCATTGAACATTCAATATTAATAAAAACAACTGATGATCCTAAGCGCTGTCTAACTTCGGTTCGAGCCTCGAGGGTATATACTGTATAAATCCATATTTTATCTGAAGCAACACCGGAGAAAAACTCGGGCAAGGATGATGCTTTTTATCTACTGTCACGTATATCCTTTCGATAATTTTAATGAGCAGGAGTGGCAGTTTATTCCCCATATGCCATTCTTAATGACATAGCTACCGAAAACAAAAAAAAAGTATTTATGAAGCATTTGCTGCACACTGAAGCATTACCGTAAACAGAGCATATAATAATGGAAATCGAGGTTTGACGCGATTTCTATTCAAGTCCTATTTACTATATCAACATAATCTCACAACGTAGTTTCTAGTAAAAAATGAAGAAAAAGGTCTAGTAATGAACCATGATAATTTCCAATTTCAACTTCGAATACGACAAAAATGTTGAAAACTTTGTTTCTTACAGTGAAGCAATAACGGAGCTGATCTTAAGAATCCTCAAACCCTCGAAGACGAGTTTTAGCCAAAAATAATTTTAAATTTTAATGAATGTGTTTCTTTGTTGTTTTATATTCCCGATAATATCTTAGGTTGATAAAGTTTGATAAATATTATCTTCATTTTTTTCTCTAAGAGTAATTCCTCCATTTTTAATTGATTTCACTGAAGCAATTTCCAAGAGATATGAATAATAGGTATTATGAGAATGTTTGCTAATATTTTGAAACGAACCTTGGCCCTCTTTCCGATTTTTCTCAAAAACTAAAAATAGATTGATTTCATAAATCCAGTCACAAAATAGAGATCTGTAAAAATCATGTATCGTAGAGTATATTCAGGTCATACATCATAAGTAATGAATGAATAATGATAAATATGATTGACATTTTTAGTCCTCTTCTTTCTCCACTGCGACATATTAATATAAAGTTGACTCTCAACAATTTCAAAAAAGAATGCATCTTTGAAATCGTTTATGGGCACTCCATGTAAGCGATTACAATCTCTTGAGTTCTTCGGTATCGAAGGATATCAGTATTAGGCAACAAGCTGTTTAGTTAATTTCTTTTTTTTTATTCGGTGATTTTCATCCAATAATGATTCCATTGTCCCACTACTTCGCATATCACACAAATATGAAAGATCAAAAGACCTCAGTTCTAATTCTGGATGTACTGCGTTGTTGTCGGTTGCCTCATGGTGGTTAGTCACAATGTATATTTCGACAACGTAGTTGCGGTATGCGTGTTGACAGTTATCACCTCGCTCGCTGATGACTCCAAACGCTTTGAGGTTGACATAACTTCAGTCTTCATCGCTTAAATATATACCACTCGCGAGATATGTTCGTCACCCATCATTATCTTCTGGCGCTCGAAAATTACCGAATTGAGGCCCTCTATTTAATTCCCCTGAACAGAATTGACCAATCTGGATGTTTTATTGGTTTGTAAATTAATGATGTTTCATCGTCGCTTGCGGTTTTATTATTAGTGTCTCATATGGTTTCCGTAATATTTATTATGGAAGGTTCTGACTCATGAACTTGTAGTGTCTTAATTGTATCGTCTTAATTGAAACGAACATTGCCAATTGTATTCTATATTTACCTTTTTTACGTACTATAAATAAGCACTAATGTTTGTTTTTTTGGGTAGTTTATTTCTGTAATGATGTTGATTTCTTATTATTTTGTTTATTTTGTTGAATAGTTTGCTTAATTTGAAGGATTAATTTTTGTCGCGAGAACAAATATATTAGATATCGTGCATAGTTTAAAAAAAAACATATTGCTGACATTTTGTACATTTTCAATGGGGGTTTGAGTAGGATCATTTGGGCAAAATTTCAAAAACTCACACGATTAATGTCGTAAGAACTAATTTTGTGTCATTGTATCTAAATTGTAGTGTTATTGATCTCTAACTTTTATATTTTCCTTCAAGACTGCTATATCACTCGTTTCGAATAGTCCAATGATCTCAATTGTAACCAATGCAACCGCAGATCTCAATCTTTCTGTACGTGTAAAGCATGAATATCTGGAAATCTTTTTAAGACATGAACTGGTAAGTACTTGATTTTTAAAAAAGAATTGTGAACAAGTCGTTCAGAACGAAATACCGTGCAGTCATGAAGCGAGTGCAAATGGGGGGAAGTCACGGTTGTAATAAAGGGGTAAGTTTTGAAGTCGTTTATGAGTAAGAGGTTATCATAAAGTCCTTGGAAAACTAGGAGCAGAGTTAGGAAACGTGTGTTTTTATGATTATAATATGATTTGTTACGCTTTATATTGAACTTAGTATGTATTGCCTTAATTCTTAGTATGTGTCCGTACTAGTACCTTCCATTTTAAGTTTTCAACTTCCATCTTCATCACGAAAATTGGAATATTATTTCTATAAGGAAACCTTTAGTTCGTATCCCTTTTTCTCTCATCATTCCTCCATTGCGACAATTGCTTTCGTATCATTTCAAAGATAGTTTCTTGGACAGGCAAAGAGAAGCATTTTCGTCTAAACGTTTGTTTAATCCGGCAGTGGGGCCGTACATTTTCACGCAGTCCGCATATTGTTGACTATTGAAATAATTATTAGGCCAATAAAGCTCATTATCGGTCTCTCTGAGTATTGTAAGGTTTAATTGTGATGTATTATGTAGTGTTCGTAGGTATATGATAACTATTATTATGCCGTTTCATATAGTTAAAATGTACAATTGTACTGATAGAAATTACGTAAAAATGGTAAAACTTGTTGAACATTAGGTTCCTGATCCAAAATATATCTGATTATGAAATATACATTTTCAATTTATCTTGAATATATTTTATATTATATACTTTTCAGACATTATTTCCTTAAATACATAAAGTCAAATAAATAGTAGTTTTAGAAAAATATATCATTTATCACTCTTTATTAAAGTCAAGTTTTTTTTCTGCGCATTGATGTATTCATTTGCAAATAAACAAAAAAATGGATAATTAAGATGAAATTTCGATGAGGTGTCACAGACACGCCTTCCTGAGTGTTAAAAATGGTTTGCCCGTAATACTGCGATGCGCTGGGGATTGCGTGGGGTACGTAGGCCAGGGGCAAGTGCGTGCGAAGTTCATGTAGACGCTTAGTAATAGTTGTTGAAGTAATGAGCCAATATGTTTTGCACGAGTCTTCACTTCGGAATATTATCCCATTTTAATATTACTGTTAGGAATGACAAGGCGAATATTCGTGAATATAATGATGCGTTTACTGTTATTGACATTTTTTTGATTTTTTACTTATTACGTACACGAATTAATATATGTATTCTAATAATATATAATGGTATTCACGGTGAATGACGTGATACATAATTTGAGAAAGAAACGAATAACCTATTAATAAACAAATACCAATGTTCATTTCTGAACACTACATTATTTTCCTAGCTTTGCTATGAAAAACATACGTGTCTTCGAGTGGATTGTGAAATATTTTCTATGGTTCCCTAGTTTTATTTCTTTGTATTTAGTACCAAGAAGAAATCATGTTTACTCTGTAGATTATATCATGAAGTATTTTCTCCTCGTTTATAGTTTTGTCTCATAATTCAATTTTAAATGGATGTTATTGGTTTTTTTTTCAATAAAGAGGAGTAATTTTAATGTTATAAAATTTTATTTAACTGTAAAACGGATTTTTTATTGAATGTTAATTTTGTTAATCTCTCGTGAATTTAATCCACATGGTTAATCAAAAACTCAGAAAAAAACGCTGTTACAGAAATGATAAAATATTACATAAGTAAAAAAAAGTATGTAAGAATTTTAAAAAATTAGCTATCGATTATAGGTTGTCACTAATTTAATTATATTCCATGTGACAGTCTTTCTCATATGTTTTAATATGTACTTCAGTAAAATATTTTATAGGTATAATGAAGGGAAAAAATATTGATTTTAAATACTTGTTTTCTTGAAGTGGGGATTGACACTTCACCCCTTGCGTATTTATGTCACTGATAATCTTTGCTCAAATAACTTCTGATAATCGTGATGATCTGAGGATTTTATGACGTATTGGTATGAAATATGTTGAGGATGAAGAGCGAGGTTATCGTATGTTGTCACGTAAAGCTTCAAGTGAGATTCTTCCCCTGTTGAATCATGACGAGAGGAGTTCGAAAACCAACTTGGAGGAGGCGTTCCTCAACTCGTTGTTATAGGCCTAACACTCACGCATTCTTCTTCAAGTGCCGCGAAGTACGTCAAAAATAAAAGCCTCGCCTTTTTAAAACTTCTTTGTCAACGCCTCTTTACCTTCACTCTCCACTTTTCAATGGAAACTTTCCTCATCCTTTTCTTCTTATTTTTCTTCATTTGCCACGACGTGACGCATATCTCTACGTCTTCCCCTCCCTCTCACACTTCTCATCCCGTCGGCTTATTCCATAACCACGAATCAAAAAAAAATAATAATAATTTCTGGGAAATTCCTCTTTCGTCTGCGTTTGGTTCTACCTCCGCACTTCCCTTTCTACCTTTCCTCGCCTTCTCTTCCACCCTCATCCCCCTCTCGTGCTCGAGAGAAATTTCCTTTCTGTCCTAAGCGTCTTCTGATTCTTGGTAGATTAAAAGGCGCAGTGGTAGCTCGAGGAACATTTGCAAAAATAACTCGTTCGTCTCGGCGCTGCTCGGCGCCTGGTTAAAGCAGGCCATTTGTATACGCGAACCAACACTCCCATTGTGGGTTGAGGAGGGGAATGTGGGGGGTGGGGGCAGCGATGACGGTAGGATGACACGGAGTAGGGGGTGGATAAATATTATATCCCCATAATTATATTAAGCGATGGGAGAGTCCGTGTCGCGGTAGGTGTGGTTGGGTGGAGGGGGAGGGGGAGACAGGTTGAGCTGATCTGGATCGCTGAACGAGGGTGGGATAGAGTGGAAATGAGAACCAGCGAGTGGTATGTCTTCGGTCGAGAGACGAGGGTTGGTGATAACGAGAATGGAAATGAAAAGAACCCAATGATGGAATGCCTTGCAGTCTTCTCGCTATTTATTTATTTCATAAGGAGGGAGATGTGGGGAAGAAAAATTTAACACGAAGGCTCATACTTGCGTGATGTTTGGGGAATAAAAATTATAAATCCAGAGCGTTGCTCACGACACTGAACTCATAACAGTTAGGATGTGTTAGCTTTTTTAATTCAATGAAAAACGAAAACTTTATCATAAAAAATGAGTTTCTTTTCTCGTCTATTAAAATTTTTAGTACTATTCTGATAAATCTAAAAAGTAAAAGAAATGTAATTTAATACGATTGTGTTCTGTAATTCCCACAATAACATAACAGAATCAACAAAAATCTAAAATATTTGAAATGAAAATAAGAAAAGAAACGCACAATGGAAAATCACATCAAACACCGAAGCTTATGAAAAGTTAAAGAAGATGAATATTTTTGTGTCCGTTTCCCCTGATTCCAGTTTGTGTTTTTCACCGCTTTTATTTGTTTTAAAATCATCACGAAAATTTTTTACAATGAAAGTATTCAAAATAACTGTTATTCTATTTCACATACATCTCATCTTGGTTATTGCGATAGTTGTAACAGATTCCTGTGATATTATTGGAATAGTCACAGACCGAAACTGAGGTATAGTTTACATGAGAAGGATAGATTATGTGATTGCCAGTACTGTTACTTGCACATAGACAAGTTAGGGTTAGTGTGGCAGTTTCGGTAAAAACCCGTTCATCTGTACAAAACCTTCGAAGGAAATACGGTTGCTGGTGTTTTAAATACACAGTTTATGTGTGATGATGCTATATTTCCTTATTAATACAGACTCATTTATTCAGGGCGTCATCGGTCAAATCTATTTATTTGGGTATTTTGCTTCCACGTTTATTCTGTACGACATTATGTTAAGTAACTTTGATCCTCTGATATGTCGCCCGTAATCTCCTGTCTCACTATATCGTAAGAAAATAAAAAGATCCTCATCCTCCAGAAACAACAACAGCCTATTTACGCATCTGATCTAAATATATAGATGGTTTCCTTCTTAAACGAATGTTCTTAGACCAATTTCCATTTCATTGAATCAATTAATCATTCTCCGTCGTGATCTCTTTAGACACTTGTTGTCAGCGAGGTCACTGACTTCCGATCGCTCAACGGCAGCTTCGCCCGTCCAATTAACGATCTTTCACTCTCCTCAACGTTTAAGCAAATCCCTGTGCTCTGTGAGACGATTCGACTGGAATTGTGGCGTCGCATGAATTCCATGTCTGGTAGAGGTCTTATTAAAGAGGCACTAGAAAACATTGCAAAAATAATTAACAAGATAATATAACGGAGTTCTCAAGAAAATAAATCGACACCATTAATTGTAAAGAATGTGATTGGCCGAGCATAGCGTTTATCAGTGTCCTTATTATAAACATTTACAGATTTCAACCGTCCGCGCTCCATCATATCCAGATGTGTTTCTCATAATGAAATTACAACCTAAGTTTAAAAAGGAATACATATGAACAATCATGTGAATATTTTCTCGGAAGTTGACGTAATTTCATATGATGGAAGTAGGTAATTAACTCATTAACTAAAGATCCTGTATTATTTATTGTATAACGTGTAACCTTTGAAACACGTCTACCTAAGAACGTCAAGGCTTGGTCACAAACAACAAGGTGTGGTATCTCCGAGGTACCGTTGTCGTGATATAAGTTGAATGGTTTAACGATACGCTGACAGGTTTTTTTCTTCACAGTTTTGAGGTCAAACCTACCGTATTATTAATGTAGTGATATTCTACAATGTAGTGATATACAAGACAAATAAACGAATGTATCCTTGATGTTGTTTTTTCAATAAACATATTCATTACACTATTTGCGTCCATTTTATGATGTTGATAGATAAATATTGTGTTCGGACAAAAAAGTTTGCAAGTTACAATTTACTTAATAAATCCTTTTTTGATTACGGAATTAATGAATACACTTAGAAGGAATTTATTGGAAATAATTCACAAACCCAGAACCAATTTTCAACATTTTAAGTTGAATTCAACATAGTTTTGTAAGTTGTAATAATTCATACGACGTTAAGAAATCATTCTTAGAAACATTTGTTTCAGCTTCAAGGTTCAA
This sequence comes from Laupala kohalensis, assembly GCA_002313205.1. Classification (NCBI taxonomy): domain Eukaryota; kingdom Metazoa; phylum Arthropoda; class Insecta; order Orthoptera; family Trigonidiidae; genus Laupala; species Laupala kohalensis. Next base: position 102,619 of record NNCF01126676.1, read on the forward strand.
GAAAGGTCTCAGTGCGTCAAATGTTCTAAGTTCGCATGATTAATACAAAATGAAAAACATTCAAAAGAGAGGGATTACTTCAAAAACATTACATTTCTCAAATTAAGTATTGTACTTGGATATGTCAATAAACCGCATTAACCTCTGCTGTTTAGCTAAAAACGTAATTGGAGTAACATCCAGACCTAGGTTTATTCCGTAATACCACTCTACAATCTTCATTTCACGAATGCCAAAAGAGAGGGGTTACAGAAAAACGATCTGGATATTACGCCAGAAAACATACAAACGACATTAGTTCCTTTTTCCACTTCCAATTTACAACCTGAGGCATATGAAAACGATTATTAGATTCGCGACTTTCTAATAGATCCTATCATCTCATGTTTGCATTCGCAAATGAAGGGTATAAAACGTTTGTGGCACCATGACAATAAACCAAATTTGGTAATTGCAATAGGTCATAAAATCTCTTGCATCAAATCTCTGCGATGGAGTCTCGAATAGATGTCGTTTACTCTTACTTATTGTCTAGAACGAGATACATGAGAATTCCTGAGATAACAGAATATTTGCTCATCTGTTTTATGAGGAGTAATTAAGAAAAATTCTTGATTTGTACAATAAGTTGGCACTGAATCATTCGAGTTTGACTAGTATTCCTCTGTTTTATAATAAAATATTATTTATTTGCATTTTATCTAATTTCATTTCTTCGTTTACGAGTCCATGTTGGAAGAATTCTGCGAGTGTAAAAATGTTTTAAGTTTGATCTCGATAGTTTTACTACTACATATACTGCTGGTTATTAAAATTTATATTGTAGTAAAGACACATCAAAACCACATTTATTGTATAGATCCAGAATAATAAGCTACACGATTCAATTCGCGAGTAATTTTCAGAAATTAGAACTTAGAGCTATTTTTGTCGTAGCAATTTCATTTTCCTGTTGTGAGATAGCGTTGCGGAGTCAGGAATATTTTAGCGTATGTCTTAATATATCAGAAAAGTAGTGACGGAAAGATCGTGTACCCAGTTACACACCGTACTATCTCTCCAATATCAATATGATGATGATTCGTCTAAACAGACGATTTGACGTCACACATAAGTCCAGGTCGTAGAATTTACCACGAGGCCAGAGACCTGTAAGTAGAGAAGAACCAGCGACGACTGAATACTCTTTTAGTAATGTAGTCACATCATACCAAAATTCACTTTGCAGTATTTCTCATAGTCCACTGACAATTTGTAATGTTACAGACATAATCGCTCTGTCCGTACTGACACGTGTCCAACAAACAAATGGAATGGCTGATTCATTGTATATAATGTGACTGTCCTATTCCGAAAGACTTCGCGGACATCATGTCTGACCTCTCGGACATCAGTGACCGAGGACCGTTGTTCCTGCAAGGTGTTCTGTATGGCCCATGACCCATCAATTCTACATTCGAAAGGCTATATTATAGAATAGCGACAAAAGCTAACGGCAATATTGTGGATCAATAAACCAAAGTCCGGGCCGGACACGATCCTACCACTGACAAATCCAGTGCTAGTAGACGTGTAATTCCTTCATGAACATATCGTTTGCATGAGTGAACAACGTTCAAATGCGTCTTAAACTGAGAAACAGGTGGTAGCGGCTTAGTGTCTCAGGTGGTAGCGTTTTCGCTCTTCAACAAGTCATCCGAGGTTCATTTCCCGGTGGGACCAGAAATTTTTTGTAGCTTTTCACATTAATGTCCCAGTTCATATAGCTGTGACTACTGAAAAGCGAAGTTACTTTCCTCTATCCACCGCCACCCAGTATCAATAACTCTATTACTAACTACTTCTACTAACCCCTCCACATGGTTCAAATTGTTGGTAAACCCAGCGAAGCAGCCCACCTACTAACATTAGACTACCACCCAACTCCTACCTCCTATCGTTCCATGTAGGTAAGCTTCAATAGCACGTACATTTCCCACTCACAAATACTACAATATTAATAAAACTGAGAAACCAAATGTACAATCTTTATTTTGGTATAGTTCTATATTCACGGTAAGTGGTGTAACTTCTGTTGTTGGCGCGAAAAGGAATAAAAATATCAAGCTGTCCCGGTTTTTACGTATCCGAGTCCAAAAAGCGATTACTTCATCAACGCGACGAAGCCAATAAATGATGTTAGGTAGGAGAAAGTGTCCAAGAGACAAATATTTGTTTTCAAAGTAAACCTTCAATCAATCAGCTAGTGACGGGAAGGGGGACTTCATATAGGTAAACCTCAGTTATGTTTGTAGAATTGATTGTCGATTTAAAATAGTCAATGTCAAAGCAAGATGAAAGAAGACGTACAACACACGTCTCTGACATAGAAATCCGTTCTTTTATTGAAGCAACTCAACCAGAATATTGATCTTAACATTTTGAACATGGTTAACTGAGCCTGTTTAAAACTGTTTCGTCTCTGATCCTACCGAGCAGAAGTTTAATTTTTCTAGTCACAGCCTTTGTCAGAATTTAAAGCACGACGAAGCAGAACAATTTTTTTTATCAAGATGGCAGTAAAACTTTTGAAGTTCCAAAGTTAACCTCGAGAGTGGAAGTTAGTTAAATAATTTACTGGTTAAAAAGGGGCGCTTATACGTCAATGATCTACCAAGACGTGCTGTGTAATATGAAGGCAACAAATTGCTTGACGTATGCTTCCGTGTATTGAATGACGAATTACTCATATTGATACTATTCGTAGAAACATGAAAATTGTTGATCTTCACTTAGTTAACCTTTTTGAAACTAGTTTTTTTTATTTTGTTTTATAACGTAGAGATCTCGAGAAATACTTAATTTGAATAGAGAATAAACTGAAATAAATTGAAGAATACAAAAATTATTAGCAATTTTGAAGCAGTCTTTATGCATCAATTTGTGCATTTATGCTTTACATGGTCATATTGAAGTTTGATTCGAAAAGCTTTCAAGGTTCGATCAATTTGTGGGACGTTGTACCGCTAAAATGACTGCCAAGTTTACTCAGCCTGTGTCTCTTGAGATGAGCACTAAGTCATTTCTGTGGAATATATTTTCGTAATACTGGTATCGTATATGTAGTAATATAAGTGGAATAGTACTATTATTTACGTTATTTATGTTTTTGATATGTAACTTTGGACATAATTTAATCAAATATCAGTATATCTTATATACTGCTGGTCATGAAAATTTCTACATTATGAAGGTGGCCCGCAAGAAACATAAATTTTGCATGAAAGTATGTAACGTTACGCTGATTGTATTTCGGTGAATCTGCGTGAACGAGTTAGGACAGACGCCACCTACAGTCTATATAAAAAGGAAGATTGTACTCGGTAGTAAGTTCTATGAACATTCATGAATATCCAATACGATTTTGGTGTTTTTTAGAAATACATCTTTACAGGCACCAAAGATCGTCATAACATACTCATTCTCATAATCCCCCTCTCTGTATATATGATCAAAAAAAGTGAAAAAGTTACAATGGAATTAATAGTATGCATGTTATAATAATTATGTTTACTTCATTAATTATGTTCGTTAATTGCGTTACAAAAAAATAAGATTACGTCACACCAAGCCTCGCAACTCTCTAATCCAACAAACCACTTTGATCAACCATTCAATTCCCATTGTCTTTCTTCTTTCCTTTCAAATCTTCGACTCAACAAGTTCCTAGTTCAAAATAAATAAATAAATAGAGACTTACGACGATATGATGGACGAATACTATATATTTTGTGATATTAGGTTCCAAGTTCATATTATTTTCTTCCCTACTTAAACATATACTCCACTCTTTCCATACATATGCATATGTACTTCAAGGTAGACAGGGAAAACTTTTAACAAAAAGCCCATGAGTATGTAAGTGCATGGAAAAGCAGTACCACAGTTTCCATTTCACCATTCCTCTATTCAAAACCAATAAAAATCTGGCACGGATAAAGACATGAAATATTCGAAATTTAAAATAAATTTTAGCCACGCAAAAGACATCACATGTTCATAACGTACTCCTGGCCCGGGTTTTTTCGGTTTTACTTCCAGTAGAAGCGGGTTTTTATACAGATTCTCTTGGCTCTTTCAGTTATTATAATAATTAATATTGAATTTAGAGTTATTTTAATAGTTCCTATTTATAAAAAAAATTTCGAATAATCTATAGTTCATAATAATACGTGCTTGTGAATTATTTTATGTTTTAATAAAATACTGATTTGATGGTATTCTGTTAATATTATGACACGTACCGTACTATTTTATTTTTATCTGAGGAGTGTGCTGAAATGTTAAATCCGCCTCTTCCTTAGAGCTCTTGATCGGAATTGATGGGATGGTCCCTTGCTTGCTTCCGGAGAGTAAATTAGTTTATAGTCCACCACGTTGCAATAAAGTTGTTGTTATTATTATTATTACTGAATGATCGCAATATTAATTAATTAAGCGCGAACGTTTCTGTTCTCTGTTTCCATCCAGTGAAACTATCTTGCTCTCCTCTCCATCCATTTTCGACTTTCAATCGATTAATGTCGCGAGTACATTTCTCTCTCCTCTAGTGCGACCCGTTTCTTGTTCTCTCTCCCAACCTTTTACTGTGTGTACCGGAGCAGGAAGTAAAACGCCGAACCGGTCGCCCCTGGCAGATTCTCGGAAGCATTTGCTTCCAGCAGTCTGCATTTGAAATACACCCTCTTTTGCATTCGTCCCTCGCGGTTCTCTAGGTTTTATTTCGTTCTTGCTCGTCTCCGCCACCCCAGCGCTGACTGCTGCACAGCAGACGTCACGTCGTTGAAGGAAGGACACAGCATTTGGGTTTCCGGAAAGGACAGTCGCTCATTTCCACTCCAAGACAGACATCAAAATGTCCAACACGATTCCTGAGAAGTAACTGTGGAGTAGGGTAGTTCTGAAAATACCAACTTCTGAAATAAGCACCGAGCACCCTCCTGTTTTTTAATGTCTTATATAAGAAAAATATATAAATTTCAAGTTGTAAAAATATATTTTAGACTTAAAACAAATTTTATTGTATTTCAAGACTTGAAACAAAAGGGTACCCCTTCCAAAATTCAGAATCTTATGTTAAAAGATCCTCCCTGCCGTGCTAATGATTATACGATTTACTTCGATGTGGATTATACTTGTAACATGATACACCCACGTCGTTTTTTAATTTTTTGTGTAAACGAATTTTTATTCCCCTCCGATGTGTATTGAAAATGTATGTCATACTCAGGTGACAGTTCATAAAAAGAAAGAGGAATATCTGAATGATAACATATTCCTCTGTTATCGACACTATTGTTTAATCTCCTCATTAGTTTTTTTTAATATTTAAAATAACTTAAATACATTACGCATACATATTTCTTTCCACTGATAAACAAAGACTTTCTAGTAATGTAACAGAAAGGAAGAGTATATTAATGCAATAATACATATAAATTACCAAAAACACTTGAAGCAATTTTGCTGTAGACCAAAGTCAATATAATAAACACCAAGAAATCGAAACTATTGTGTTTTCCGGACGGAAACAATAAACATTCTTTCACTCTAATGGATAAAGGAATATTTATTATTGAAGAAAAAATTGAGAATCATCCACACGTGTTTAATAAAACAAAGGAATTGATCGAAAAAAGAGACAAACCAACAATAATTCGCAATTTCTCTTTTATATGGTAGAATAATTAACATGAAAGGGACTGCAGAAGAATCATTAAGTAAATTAATTTGTATCGATGTACTCGTATATTATATATTATATTTAATATATTATCAGATGTCCCATGCTCTATTATGTTGGAAATCGCGCTGATAATGATACGGAAGGGTGTCAATAAAGGGAAATAGACGAGCACGTTTAACCGAAGAAGTTCTTGGACTTGAAGGTGTATTTTGATTACTCGCTATGCTGATAAAGTAGAGAGAAATTCTGTGGGATTTCCGCATCTGTCGCGACATGGGACTGTTATTGGCTTCGGTCAGTCTTATCTCGGCCTTTGGCTTCGGGAGTGTTGTCACTCATCATTGTCTACATGTAACACACCCATCCTTGGGAACTCGGAATATACCACTTTCATACAGAATATGAGTTTTAGGACACAAACTAGACTAACACCACTCTAAGAAACTCCTTCGACGAAGCAGTTTTAGTTAGTGCGTTTCGAAATATTTTGGAGACACGACGTATATAAGTTGAAGTCGCATAAATGACAAATTATACAGAAATTTTTAAAATTTTGAAATTTAAAGTTTGAAATGGTTTGACAAATATTTAGTTTAGGTATAGATTTTTATGTCAAATACTAAATAATTATGATAAAACATATCTCGATGAAAAAAGTTGCGATACATCGTTGAAGTACTGAGTAAAATTTACCAAGGTATTCGCAAACTTCTATTTGAAACTTCAATCAAGTTTATGTCTCTCTGTAAATTAGTTTCTATCTCACTATTTTATATATGAAGTTCATAGCATTTTTTAAAAATTTGTTGCAGCTTTCGATTTTGTAAACTGAGACGAACAAGGAACAATTTGAACTTGGAATTCTCGCCAACATGGCATGCATATATATATATATATATATATAT
>NNCF01126676.1:112037-146705 GCA_002313205.1 Laupala kohalensis
AAATGTTTCGAGATAATCGCTTCAAATAATATGTTTCAAATAATTTGTTGCTACAGATTCAAGGATTTTGGTGCTTGATTCAAGAGCCCAAATTTCAGATCCGTATGTCATGGCTGGCGTAAGTGTACCACGGAACTCTCAACATATCTGTGAGTACACTTGAAAGTTAATCCCCTGGACGCTCGTTTCCTTCGTCGCCACAGCAGCGCTGCGTAGGCATTGGAGAGAGGCTCAGCGGAGTCCGCAGAGCAGAGGCTGAAGGTGCTGCGGGAGCTCCCGTGGAAGCGTTCATCCTTGACGAGAGCACTCGAAGCATCCTCCAGTCGGCCGCCGCTCGCACGCCATCGTCGACTACAAAGCCATCCTCGATCCATGATGGGAATGGAATGGTCGAATCGCGCCGGATTTAACGGAACGCCACGCCGTGTAGGTGGCGAAGTGTGGCTCACCCGCGACGGCGGAGGCGGCATAGGAGCACAGACTAAATAAACCTGAGGCGGAGGAATATGAGTTATAAGTCTATAGTTACGAGAGTGAAGAGCTAATACCAGCTAACGTTGTGAAATGGAGTACCAGCAGCGTGGGGAAACGTTAAGTAACTGCGGGTTGGATCTTAGTAGAACTTGAGTGGACGCATGAAGAGCTAGTTATTGATTAAATGGCCGAAACCAACAGCCATTCTCGAGTGAGTGGAAGAGGTGCAGCTGGAGTGGATGGCCAGAGAATGGCGGTCGAAACAGAGAATAACTTGCAGCATGGAATGCTCCTGTCAATTTGGAGAGACGTAGACATGAAATTATTTAAAGAACAGGTAACATTAAAACCCCTCTTAACCGGCATCGGATCAAGTGGTCCTCGAATTAACCGGTTTATCCTCGGATTAACCGGCATATTAGCTGACGGTTAGTGACTCAAACATTAAATTGTGTTTCTTTATGTTTGTTTAAGTATGAGAGAAAATCTTGAGCTGTAATTTGTGACGTTAAAGAACACGGAAAAGAAGTAATAACATTTTCCTACGATTGAGTATGTATTTCTTCTTTTATTTCTGAATCCATGCTACTGATTAATTAAAAACATTCATCCTTATCTTGAAATGGGTCGTATACGCAAATGTTTGACCATTTTCTGGTATCCTAGGCATTCCGATTTGTTGCATGAATGATCTTTCATCAAGGGGAGGCGAAAATTTCTTATATTCCAAATCTTTCTCCGTTTCATGTTTATTGTAAATGATCGGAACATTCTTTCGCCAAGGAGACTTTGGATCACATCTGAATTTGTTTAATTCAATTTCTGTTGTCGAGAATACAGAACGAAATGGTAGATTTTGCACAGAAAGTTCCATAGTTGCATGAGGTAGACTATTTATTTGAGTAGCAAAATTTGGAACACACAGAAGACGCCTTAGGCGGAAGACATCTGAAGAGTGATTGTCAAGAGTATTCCGTATATATTTGAGAAACAGGAAACGAAGGGTAAAAAAACAACAACTTTTCTCTGATTCCAGTTGTTGTTCAATCAAGTGTTGAACAAGATCCACATCTTGGACAAGGTGCACATAAGTACTGTATTTTATATCATTAATCGAATAAGTATGCTTGATTAAATATCGGTTTCATATTCTATTATAATTAAAAATACATCTTTCTTTACTTATAATTAATAGGTTATTTTGAAATGATGAAATTAAAATTTACTTAGCCTTTATTTGACATATTCATAAAAATGTTACTCAGCATTTCGCGGAATTCAAAACGAGGAATAGATTGGTCCATGTAGATTGAAACGTTGGATAGCACTGTTTCTCGTTATGTTAAAAAATCATGGAAAAACTAATTCTTTTGAATTTTATTTTAATTTAGAGTGCTTTCGCTTAGGTGTAAATAGATAGTTGTGGTTAGAGTCTCCATGCTGACTCTTAGGGCTACGACTCCACTTCCTTATTTTCTCTTTCGAAAATTGCCAAAGAATGTGGTATATCCATTCGCCTTAAACGTCTGTAGTGTGTCGTAGTAGCTCTATCTTATCAAATAGCGATATCGCGCCATATTTTATCACACGCCACATCGCTCATTCCTAGACATTACTAACACCATTCAAAAAATCCACTTTCTATATACGCGCATATTTTACATTTATTTAATGATATTTGAAATCTGCTCGGAAAATTTAAAAAATGATACCAAACACGACTATTTCATGTTTTGTATTTATAATTAATTCACTGTCGAGAACAATTCAACGTTGGAAAAATGGGACACGTTCAGACATAGTACAGTCGTGCGTCTCCTTTCGAGATCAGGAAGTATTTGCTGGTGATCAGAATGTAGCTTACGTCGAACTGTGTAATTCCCGATTGTTGGCAGTGGTAACCTGCTCGAAAAAGCAGTGGAAACCGGCTAGTGGAGTCGTGGCCGAAGGATGACCAGAACAGGGAAATCTGAAACTCTGGAAACAGGATGAACCAAGTCAAACTGATGTGCAGGATGTGAGGGATAGGATGTTTAGGTGTGAGTGAGTGCGTTGGCGATAGCTCTTTGAAGGTATTCGCAATTACGAGGTTCAAGCGTTCACAACCCACCTGGCGAAGGCTTTTGCGAATGGAACGGCTGCAATGACAAGAATGGTCCAGGATTCACTAATGATGTGATGTCCGTAATTGGTAGTTTCGGTGTAATACCCTGTCACTTAGTGAATCATTCTGTATCCATGTTGTTCACTTGAGGTTCGATCGTAGTTTATGTAATCAATGTTCTATAGACTCATACTCGTCGAGTGGTGTACGTAATTAATGTACGAGTATACATTATATGAAGTTGTATTGCTATTCCCATCTACTATCATATTCCAATTTAAATATTCTTAATGACATTTTTTTCACTCTTAGTATCCTGATGATACAGAAAGCAGCTGTCGTAATGTCTTCATCATAATTAAAAAATCAGTCTACTTACAAGGCCGTTCAAAATATTTTAATTTTTATATGGCAAGTTGTCTCAATAAAACAATATTTCACTTTTCTTTTTTTTTTTGTCATTTGCACGGATTTTTCTTATCTATAATACATTCTATGACATTGAAATTACCTTGAAAATTTTACTACGAATACTTGACGTCTCTCTTAATTATAAAATTGTATTTTAAATTCCCTTTTGTAATTCTCTCTGCGTTATATTCTGTTCAAAAGGACAATATTTATAGTACTAAAAAGAACAATTGAAAAGAAATTTTTTAATAGTTCCCGAAATTGAATAAGATTGAATGGGTTGAATTCTATTGAAGAAACAGTTATAGTCACGCTTGCTTCCTTCTATTTACCGAAATGGAAGTATTTAAAATTTCTTCCTGTGTTGTTAAAAATATTGGGGTTCGCTTGTATCTCTTTTATATTTTTACGCGCTTGTGAATGTTATTTTAGTCTAAATACATGTCAGGTTATTTTAGCAACTTGTTTGTAATAATTTTCATTTTCAAACATAATTAATATTTTTTAAAAAAATTAGTGGATCGTTTGTCTGAAATTAAACTCGGAGAGCTATGTAAATATAATTTCTTTCTAATTGACGGTGACTTCCTTTATTCAACACATTTTTAATATAATTTTTAATCTTTGTAATTGATTAATCTTTATAATTGATCATTTTCTTCGGTGATTTTATTTTGGTAATCTAAAATAAAATAGACGTTTGTTTTAGTAATCTAAACATAATGTTAACAGAATTGTAAACATGCGTCTGACTTCCACTTCACTCCTTTCTTCTTTTTCCTGAAGGTACTAGTGTCTAATGTTACAACTTGAATGAACGGCTCTAATCAGAATACAGTAACTGTAATGAATAGACAATTAACGAATATCTCCGAATTTTGTTTTAAAAAATATGAAAGCATGAAATAGATTGACGTTCACTTTTATGAACATGAAATGACAGTATTCACTAACGTTATGTTTACATATACGAATCGTGTTGAACTGGATGATTTACTCAAAATATTCATGGAGTTGGGAATTAATTGATATAATAACTGCATTGTTCTTCAAATTCTCTATAGCTTTGTGTGGTCGCATCGCAATTGCTTTGTATTTTGAACTGATGTTTTGGGATTGTCATCTGACACCATTTGTCATGATATTTTACGTTATTAAATGTGTGGTAATCTCACATTAACGTTTAAAAGTTTTTTTAATGAAATAATGTGGACAAATGCCAAACATTTTTATAATTAATTTTACAATAATTTTTGGGAGTTATCACAGATGTTTTTAGTGTCTAGAACAACTAAAAAACAAACTGTCTGGAATGAAGGTACAAGAGACACCATCCCCTGTTTTGCGTTGTTTCTTATATTCCTTGGTTTTTTTAAAACAATCTATTTTTTAATAAACTGAAACTTGATTCTTGATTGTTCTTTATTCAAGCGTTCTGCAGCGCGACCATTACGTTTTCCGTCGTACTGTAATATATCAGTGATGTACATTCAACAATTCAGAACTGGATCGTTCTATATTTAGTCTCGACGACTAAGAGAGGGTTTCACGTCATCAGATAACACGTTACATCTGATGCAGAATTTTTCTCACATCAAATTTGTTTGCTAACCATAAAACAGACATATGAAATTGCTTTGATTTTGGTCAAAACTGTGTCGACGGAATACCCTCTAGAACCCCAAGAAGCATGTAATAGATTTCTAAAGTATTGTGTATAAATATGGACAACTATTTCATTTTTAGTAACTAGTAAGGTGTGGCACTCGACATTCGAGTTTATATTTCTCTTACAATTTATTTCATTAAATACTACTGTATCCATATTCTTTAATATGTCTGCATTCGTCAAAATCTCACGATGTTTCTTTGTCATTACAAAACTTCGTGCGTGAGAAATTAAAAACAGAAGCCATACACACAATTATCATAATATTGTTCAGAGGTCCCGTGTTCGATTCCTCGCTCGTCGCCATGATCACCTGACCGAAAGTTATCACATATCTTCTCCACGTGTAGGGTACACAGAATAAATATTTGCATTTCATAATACTGAGAAATAAATTGCATGTAATGTCTTTTTGTTTCCGTTGTATCGAAGTTGTGGTTTTAACATGTTTTGTTTCGTATATGTTACGTTTATAAAAATTACTTTTCGCGTCAGACATCCCGATATTTTCCCAACCCATCAAATGACTCTCGTCTAATTTGTCATAAAAAGACGTTAAAACGTAAGTTCGAGAAAATATCTAATGTTCGAAATCACGCCATGCCACATTTATATCGCCGTTCCGTGTTTGTGGAAATGCGTAAATCCACAAAGTGCTTCCACTAGGCGGATGTGACGGAAACATTGCAATAACCTCTAAACTGCCGTGTTTTAAAACCAGGTCGCCTCAGTGTCCGATATTTGGTATTAAAACCCAGCGTGCGACCGGCGCGGCGTTCGCTTCGCTTCGCCTCGCCTCGTGTCGCACTTCTCTCTCAAATGCGATCGTAACTCTTCGCTCTAGTGTTATGTGCTCCGGCGACGCGGGCGGAGGAGCAAACATGTGAGGGCTGTTGGTGAACCGAGTTCGTTTATGTAAGCTTGTGAATCATAATGGATGTGGACACTGACTCAGGACTTTGTCGGGAATCGGGTGTTTGCGTGCGAAACTGTTCGCGTTACGATTGGGGGAAAAAATGTGTGTCGACACACTTCTGTGGTCTGTTCATGATTCTGGTCTCACTATGCGCATAATACTGTTTTATAAATATTTTTCTAATATTTTTGGTTACTTGTTTAAAATGAATGGATATCTGCTAGGATGGGATGAACGAATACGCATCTTTCTCCGTAGAATACTTGAGGTGATGGTGTGTATAAAAATGGCTCCAATAGATTTCGCAAATTGTTGATAGTTTCTCACCAGAAGTAAAATTATTAATCATTTCATTATCTTTCTTTCATATACTTTTAAAATAATCACTTGTAATATAGATCGTGTTCAATTAAATCTCTTCTCTAATAGACGAGCTTTTCATTTACTGTTTAGCTCCTTTAAATTTTACATAGTGATTTACGTATATATTTCCTTGGGGAGCTCGTAATGAAATCACGATGAAAAATTGAAGTTGTTTATCGATTTATTATTACTCATGCATGAGTTGTCAGGAAATCTAAGTTCGTTTTCACTAGAGTGTGCAGTTTGAGGTTGGAAATTTTGCGTTACATATTGTATTTTATTACACATAATTCAGCTAACTGATTTAATTTTCATTCAATCCTTGTAAGATATGACCTCAAAACAAAAAATTGTTTTTCTTCTTTGTTACAAAGAGTTGCGGCATATATGCGGATTTTAGATGATCTTGTTCTCAAATACCAGATCAATTTTTACTATTAAAACAGAACGAGCTTTGTAATAAATCCAATTTCCCTGGGAAATGCCTTCTCCAATTTCCATCAATTTACCTGGTACTGATGAGAGATTTTTCTTGAGGCTTCGCAAACAGCATTTTTCATTTAAATTTTGAGTCAGAGTTATAGAACCATAGTCAGAGGTACCATGAAAGTCTTCATGTACTGCGCTATAAGATACCGTGTATTAGTGATATTGAGGGTTGTGCCGAGCATTGTGGTGGAACGGAAGGCAAAGGGATGGGAGGAGGATGGGGGAACCCTGATTTAAGGGCTAATAAGGGCAGCGCTGTGGTGCGACGTGAGCCGCATCTGCGACGCGCAACGTCCTTGTCCCTTTTAATCTCCCCAGCAGCCTCTTCGCTCCCCTAAGGAGCTCCATTGGAGGGCACGTGCTCGCCCTTGCACTCTTCCTCGTCGAGATTCGAGTGCCGTTTTTTTTTCAGTTCCTTTCTTATTTTAAATCTAAAACTGCTCCTCAATCAATATCTACAAAACAAATTAAAAATAAACCATTCATTTAAAATTTAGAAAAACAACTTTTATTACCACTAATGATATGGTTTATTAGTTTTTATTTTTTATTTTATTTTATTGACTCACGATTATTTAACCTCCTTGTGGTGCTTTGCCGCAGTAAGCTCGCTAATGGATTTTTATCTTCAGTTTAGGACATCGCCTCAGTTAGACGATTATCTCCCAGTAATTGATAACAGCCTGGTTTTGTTATTTGCAATCCAATGCTTTGTTATTGGGTAAATTTGAATTGATTACCTATTTTTAACGTCGTCTAAAATTGTGGTTGAACACAACTCTGAGTTTAGGTTCAGGAATAGTCTATCATACACACTAACCTGAAAGAAAGTATTGTTCCTAATTATTTTACGTCTTGGTGGTTCACAGCGTAAATATGTAATTGTGAGCTTTCATGATACGAGATCTGTCCCAAAAATAAAACTAAATTAGTGGGGGAAAAGTTATTGTAGATCAGAGTACAATTCACTAAAATTCTTCAAGATAGCATCCTTGTGCATTAACACACCAATGACACCGCCTCTGCCATTCTCGGTACGCTTCCTAAAAACGACGATGGGAATCTCGTTTAGACACCTCGTCACGGCCTGTTTGACGTCATCCAGCGTTCCAAAATATAGTTCTTTAGATCTCCTTTTATTCTTGGGAACAAGAAAAGTAAAAGTCTGGTGATAACGTATCGGTGCTCTAGGTTGGATGGGACACCGTTGCCATCTTGTATTTGGCCAGGTACGCGATCGCGAGGAAGGCGGTGTGGGACGCCGTGCTGTCGTAGTGCAGCCTTCAGTAGGAAAAGTCTTCTTTCTGACGCGTTGCACTCTTCTCCGCACATTTCTAGAAGTTCCAGGTAAAACATCCAAAGGAGTACATTTTGCGGAAGCGTTCCAAGCGTAAAACGTACTGTTCCTGAGGCATAAACCTTTTGGGTCGAAAAATACGATGATTGCCTTCAACCAGGATATGAGCGTTCAGGTGATTCCGTGTCGTAATCCTACTTACTCTCTAGCCTCTGAGAACATCTCGCACCAGCGGTGAACCATTCCTTGGGTCATTGCTTCATCTCTCTAAATATTTTTAATAATGGTCATTGCCACCAAACCCGATTTTTTCGAGCTTAATACAATCGCGTACCGTTGCTTCGTGGAACGTAGTATCGTGAATTCATGAAGAGACCCTCGAACATGGGTCCTTTCTAGCAGCAATCCCCACTGTGTAGCGGTCCGAAGACGTCTCACAAGGGACAGGTTTCTTTCCCAAGACAACCTACCACATTTACCACCACAAGTCGCCCCACTCCAGCTGTCGAAGTCGCCCGACTCCAGCTGTCGGTGGGAAAAGATCAGTGCACTTATTTTTGTGACAGACCGTGTACGTTTTTTTATGCCCTGTTTTTGATAACAACTAAATTCTGTGGATAATGTTTTCGAATGTGTTTGCAATATATTGAAAAATGTCGCTCTTAAGATACTCTATTTAAGAGGACATCAACATAACCTGAAGGGAATTATTCCTTGACTAAATAATTGGATACATTCCGTAGTAATATAAAGGTACGGAAATGGAATGATTCAAAAATTAATATTGGTGGTGACGAGAATTCAATAATTTATTGATGGGAAGGGAAATTTTGTGACTTGTCACTTAGTCCACGCACAAGAGATAATAAAATCATTGACACTTTTTTCAATATTTACTCTATCCGCAAATATATTTTTATTCGTGTGTTAAACAATTTAGAGAAGAAATTGATAAACTCATCAAAAAATATAATTAACTTCCCATTAAATAATTCCAAGTTTTTATATCGCTCCCTATGAACTGAGTTGACACTAGAAAAGTTGGTATGAACGAAGCGACCGATTAATTAATGTCAGTCAGGAGGTTCAAAATGTTCGGAATAATACTTTGGGATTACAGACAGAGGTCCTGTCAAGATCAAAGTGACCGTCATAGTTGACAAATGATGCGCGGTGAGAGTTGAATGCGCTAGACCATCGCAGGGGTGTCGAATTTAAACTAATGTGAACAACGTATGATTTGGTAATATTATTTGAATGCTTTTTCTGAAAAATTCTATCGATTGTTTAATTATATCAAATTGCTATCTAGTGTAATAATGATTAATCTATGCCAATTATGAATCATATAGTGAATTTGATTATATATGATGATGATTATAGACAGACGAAAAATCGAACAATAATATCATAAGAACAAAACATTGTATATAAACCTCTAAAGTAACGAATATCTCGATGGAAAGAAATCAATACCAATGTGTTACCAGATTGACGCCGAAAAAGTGCAATACATGAAATAATATTTCCATAGCGGAATTCCCACAACTGATCTAGTCGTTGTCATAAGCGATTTACGAATTCGGATGCGCACCTTTGAGAAATATACGAACGTATAATAAGATAAGATACCAAAAGCAACTCTTTCCAAGTAACAAGATGAGGGAGTAATGCCAATCTCTTCCCAAGATTTGTTACTTCCTTTCCCCTAGTTTCCACATTTGTAGAAGAACCTTGTGAAACTCCAACAAAACTTCCTTCCTTTTTTCGTTTCTACGTCTGTCGATAGTCGAGACTGAGTCTGAGTTTACGAGCTCACGTCTGTCTTCCCTGTCCATCGCTGTTCTTATTCCTCTGCATTTCCTTTGCAATGCTCCAGCACCTCTTTTCCTTCCTTCACTTGGAAACCCTCTCTCAGGATTCCCGTTCCGTCCATTCCATTAGCTGTTGCTGCTCGGAATTCGCGACGTTTCGTCGCTACATTTTCTAATTTTGAAACCTTCTCTTTCAATCTGTGCATTCGCCATTACTGGAGATGCATGCTCCTACTTGCAACTAATTACGTTGGTATTTATGTTCGATATTGGTTTTTAAACAAACCGCGGTCGATCCTCTCTGTGATAAACCTTTCTTCCTAATTTGAACGTGAATTGTTCCAGCCCTCGAGATGTGTCTTATTAAGAAATAAAATAGATTTCTCCTTTTTTATCCATTGATTTTATTTGCGACGATTTGAATTAGTTTCATGATTTCTTTCAAATAGATGTCCTCCCATTTGTATGACGTTTGTATGACGTTACTTGGTCATTGCTTCATCAATACACAGATTACCTTTCTGACATTACATTTTTTAAATCTTTTCTAAATTCATAAATTCGGTGGAGTAGTAGCGGTACATTGCAGGTTAGTACATTTTCACATTATTAATTTATGTTAATGATCATATCTGAAGTTATAGCGAGGGATGAGCTTGGGTCTGATACACAAAAATAGATGTATGAAAGACTGAAGAATTTGCGTAGTTTTGGAAGTTTAAATTATTTTGCTTTCTCATGCACGTAGTATATAAAGAGTACTGTAGTCATTAAAACATTCGAAAGCGAGATTCCGACGGAAATGTCCGTTTTGGCGATCATTGATTCTGAAAAAGTATTTTTTGTTATAACGTCTGTCCGTGTGCGCGAAGCGATTCTGAGTTAATGGATGAATCAATTTAATTCGCATTTCGTGTTTGCGATAGAATTTACTTGTCGATGCACGTGTTCTATTTTTTTTTACTTTAAAGGGCTACTTCACATGAAGGTCAAAGTACTCTTTTGAATGTGATAACTTTCGGTCAGGTGAAAATGGCGACCAGCCGGGACCCGAACCCGGGTCACTTGCATTGATCGCAAGGGTGTTAACCGCAACACCACCGGTGAACCAGGTGGCACACGTAGGTACGCGTGAAACCGGTAATAAAGTGCACACAGCATAGTGTGCCGCCTGGTTCACTTATCTCCTGTATGGGGATCTCTCTCAGGTCTGCCGGGGTTTAGGTCTGCGTGGAAATGATGTACAGTTGTGGAAGGCGAACCGGTGGTGTAGCGGTTAACACCCTTGCGATCAAAGCAAGAGACCCGGGTTCGGGTCCCGGCTGGTCGCCATTTTCACCTGACCGAAAGTTATCACATATAATCTCCACGTGTAGGGTACACGGAAGAAATATGTACTACTCTTTTGAATGTTTCTCAAAAACGACTTCAACGATTTTGCTTAAATTTTCTGTACGTGAAGTACAATTAGAATGCATTACAGCTGCATTAGCGGTATTTCACTTGAAACTTTGATACAGACGTAGGAAAATAATTTCTGTCTGCTACATTTACACATTAGTTTACTCTTTCAAGAAGCTTGAATAAAATTTAGCAGCGTAAATGACCCAAGCAGACGTAGAATACACTTTTCATACACAGAAAAAGAAATATATGATAATGATAAAACACATTGGAGAACAGCAAACACACTGCAGATACGTAAATACATCAATTTCTGTCTACAATGAAAGTACATGTACCTAATCATTTTACAATTTTTATAAGGCTATATGTTTATATCGCTATATGTTTTGAAATAATATTCTGAACATTTATTTTACTTTCAAATTTCAAATAAAGGACAGTAATAAGTTCATCTAGCAACTTTGATCATGAATAGAGCACTGGAAGACGACCAAAATATGGAGAACCACGCCAGAAATGACCCTTTCACTACATAATTTTTTTCTCGCTCTATGCTGCAGACGGAGAAACGTATATGAGAAAGTATGTGCAATGGTTTTGCACAACTAGTTTTATTTTATTATTGATCCTAACTTTAAAAAATTGTCAGTGGGGTTCATATAATTTTTTGTTGTGAACATCTGATTCTTTTAATATCATATTTTAATCCCCGTCAGACAGACTTAAAAAACAAACAAATCTTTATTCATAAATTCAACCGTTGTATTTGATCCCAAAGTCTGTTCCAAATATGAAAAAACCTATTTTATAAAGAGTAGTTATAAATTCCTGGAGTTAACAGAAACGTTTTTATAGCGTAATGTAAAACCCAGAGTCATTATATTTGACCCATCATTTTCCCTAAAACAACGCACTTCACAGGAAACAAAAGAAAACTTTATTTTAAAATTCCTTTTTAATAATCTGCTGATTTCTATTAGTGAAAAATACATTTATTCTACATGGTATGTAACCCAGTGTTCGTGCATTTGATTTAGAATAATGAAATACTACACGAGCATTCTTTCAAAGAGTATATGTAATGTTATTCATTTGTGAGTAATCCATTAAACATCTGAGTATTGAATAACAGAATTTATTTCGGCCTAATGTAACTGCGCGGTCATCGTTCTATAACGCCCCCTTCCAATGTGTTGAAAGGTTATCTGTGTATTCTGCAATATGTTTCTATGTTTAACTCTCCATTTGTCAGTACCTTTTTTTTCACTTCACATAATTTCCAATGTGTATCTTTCTGTCAAAAATTGTGAGCCGTTGTTATTTAAATTACCCATTTTTCATGCTGTTTTGCTGTTGGTTCGCGATATATAAATAAAGTATCGACATGTTTGTGAACGGAACATTTATATAATGAAGCTAAACAAAATATCAAAACGGGATAATTTGATTATGCTTCACTACAGATGTTCAGTCAAATGCCAATATATTATTGAAACTGTCAACTCTTTGGTTTAATACGTTTGTATAAGCGTATTTGTAATATATAATAATACTAATAAAAGTACTTTTATTTTGGCGAGACTCAGACCTTAAGGTCTGCTCTTCCGTATAACCATTTTGTAACATTTACATTTTAAATACGAGATGAAAATTGGGAGGATCGTATTTACATTTTAAAAGCGTATTACATGTATAAGCGTATTTCTATTTTTTGTGAATTTTTTAAAGTTTTTTTTATATTTTTCTGTAGAACCTTTAATATGATTAAGAGATTGTAGCGCGTTTTAGTTGTAGAGCTAAAATAAATTTGAGATAACTGATATTATTTGTATATTTAGTCTCGTTCTATCATTTTGGAGACATTTTTCACAAATGCGCGAGTAGGTGCCATCCTACCCCTCTCTCACTACATTGGCTAGAACTCATTAGATGTCTTGGTAAAAGATAATCACAACTATAGAAGTGAAATTTTTTTAAGGAGTAGTGAATGCAAGCGCCTCTTTGTTTAAACTTAAACATAATTCTGAAAAACGAGTTTCTTGCCAGATTTGTCGAATACTCATCCGAAATCAATAATCTCTCAATCTTTTGATGATTAATCATCAATTCTTTTGAATCAGTAATATCTCAGGCGCAAAGCAAAGTTACGAGATTTACACTTCATGGCACCCTCACTCTACCCAATCATAAAAAAGATATAAAAAAGTTTCCCAAATTCCTTGGTTTTCTTCCGTCTCGTACACAATCGAACTAAACCTAAATGTTATGTTAGTTACCCATACATAGTATAGCATTGTCGTAAAGAGGAAACCCGATTACCCCATGAAAGAGTAGACCAGTGGCAGCGGTAAGGATTTGGAAACCCCCCTCCTTTTTAAAAGAAATTGATCTCGTGACTTAACATAATTATACATTAAACGAACTAGCAAATCACAGCTTTATTTGCTTTATTTCTCATTGTAACTATTTATAATATTATTCAAAAGTCTTTGTTTTTATGGTTTATTTAGATATCCACTGAACCTTCCACTGAATTTCCTTCGTTGCCAGTTTTCCTTTTTTACCGGTAACAAAAAACACAACAGAGAATCCTTAGAATTCCTACGTTGATATTTCCGACGCTACTGTTGCGATGCGCTGAGCCGGAGTAGCGCACAACCCAATCTACGCGTACCCACTAAACTTGACTTCTTGTCTGACTTTAATATTAACAACATTGTATAAACGAATAGCTTATTTAAATTAAATCATATGTTCAATACAAAGCTGATTATGAAAATTCGTTTCTACTCAGTTTATGTTGAAGAAATTCTACTACTATTAACGTCCATTACATAATCTAATAATGATCACTTGGTGGATTGGGAAAATACATTAATTTTGGCCAAAGAAGTTAATTATTACAAACGTATATCAGAAATGATATTTATAGAAAATACACTCGGGAGTTTGAATTTACGCAGACACTGAAAAACTATATGGATTATACAGTACAATATTAAAAACATGTTTGTGTTTCAACTTTTGTGTAAACATATTTTGTGTTTACCTTTCTGTTTAAATCATGTTCATTCGTCCTCTTGTTATGTTTATTGTTATAATTTGTTATTGTTTGATCACCTGACGACGAACTAAACCGAAATCGAGGTCGAAACGTAATGAGCTCTTTACAGAAAATATAAATAATATTCGTCTATGAAAGGTCGTAAGTTTTTAATTATTTATGTAGAAGAAATACATTTACGACAATAATTAATTGTCTTTTATTTTCTTTCAAGTCGAGAAACTCGTGAAATTTGTTAATTTTTATCTTTCATTTTATTTTAATTTTCTTACCACGGTGGGGTCCTCAGACCCCTGGGTCCCACCCGCGCCACAGATCCTGCGGACCCTCTATCGCCGCCACTGGAATAGATCCTTCAACCCTTTGCATCAGTGTCTGTTCCTACGACGACCATTACGTCAAGGATCCCGGGAAAAGGGTGGAGCTGAGAGAAACGCCGCACTGAAACCGCGTGAAGCTCTTTGTTGCCCGGTGGGGCGCGAGTCTCATTGCGACGAGTGCGTGCAGATCTCACAAGATAGCGTTGCCGTCGGTGGCGCTCGACGGATAGCCTTCAGAGTTAATCGCGTCATTTTCACTTAAATGCGTAGCTGACATTTCGAGACATCGTATTTGAGTACTTTTCCTTTCTTGATAAATAAACTTTAAAATTTGTTGTCAAAAAAGCAGTTCACGTGGAGGGTAATGAACTAATTTACTCTCCGGAAACAAGGGATCATTCCATCAATTCCGATCAAGGGCTCTAAGGCAGAGGCAGATTTAACATTGCAACACACTCCTAACAATAAAAGTAGTTCGATACGTGTTATAATATTAGCAACATACTAACTAATTTGTATTTAATAAAATACAAGAAAGTAATTTCACAAGTACTTATTATTATCGAAATATAGATTATTTGCAAAGTATTGATGATAAATCGTAACTCAAATAACACTGAATTCGAGATTCGTTTAAGAACTATGTATAATTATCGTGTTAAGATAGTAAAGTATTATCATTGCGTGGCTTTACGGAGAAAGGCGAGATATATGACCCAGTGTCATAGATTTCGCTATTATCTCAAAGTCCGAATTAGGATACCGATACCGCACATCTAGTTCTAGAACTCGACTTACACCACCCCTAATAATTGAGTTAGTCCGATGTGCAATTAGTGAGTATGAATGCATAAGATTATGTGTGTTTGTGAATCTCCATATTTCAACCCACTACCAAGTATTCCCCATGGCAGTCGCCTCAATAGAGGACGGTGTCTTGTATGAGATCTCCTTTGGGTTATTGCAAACTGACTATGGATCTAGGAATGAATGGGATAGAGAAGTGAATAGCACACCAGTTCATGTATCTGGAGGTCCCGATTTTGATCCCCGGTCCCGTCTCCCATTTTCAATCAATACACCATCATTTATTTAGAATTCGTTTCGAAGATTACCATTAGAATATTCAATTTTTTTCTGAGTCTAAGAGTGTAAGAACTACAGAAAAATAAAAATTAATTTAAAAAAATACATCGAAGAAATATTTCTAATGACACAACCTCATTATCCTCTAAGGTATCATTACATCGAAAGCGACTTCACTCCTTCGCCAAACGTTACTTCCCCACTAGAAAAAAAATAATTGTCTGCTATTCAACTGAAATAATTTTTATTGTTTTCAATCCATTATTGCGTGATGAAACTTACCAAACTTATTTAATCGAATAAGCGCAGTGGTCACATAACGCTAAATAGTAATGGCACGCTCGTTATAATATGAATTTTAATGAGATTTTGCTACTTGCTCTTTTGAGAGCGTGAGATTGTGTCTCGTTATTCGTACTTTGTGTCCCCAAATGAATAAAACAAGACCGTAGTCTCCGCTCTCGTTTCTTTGTGGGTGGAATACTGCTTTGCTTTTAATTTTGTTTCTATTATGCGCCCCACAAGTGTCGCGGAACCCCTCCCATAACCTTCGCTTTATTCTCTACGAATACGAACGGACATTGTCATTTCGTTTCACTGCCAATTTTATTACTTTATTTCGTCCTTAGATGCAGTAAATTTAGGTTTTTGTCGTTTCATGTACAATGCAGCACCATTCCTTATTTTCATAGTTACCGAAACCTCGATGAATTTGATATTAGTGGATATAGTGGAGGTTGTGTCATAGTGGATAATAGCTAATGACACATCGAGACTCGTTCCACAATTTTAAGATTCTATAATTCGCCGCTCGAAATCTATTGTTATATTTGAACGAGAATCAATATTAAACGTGACTGAAAATATCGATATTATGAAATCGACCTTTTTGTATAGACTATTTTATCTCACAACTTTTCAGCGGGAGATTTCTGCCATCGTCTGGTGAAAGTAAGTTTTTGATTATATATAAACAAATATTGATCTATCTTGGTAGCAAGTTGAAAACAGTTTAAACAAATATACAAATAAAACAATGATATAGAAAAATAAATAATTTAAAAAGACAAACCATCGAAGCAGAAAATCATTCTAAACAACTGTAATTTTTGTATAAAATAAATAATTGTCTACTAAAAATTTGGGTTTTATAATATCAACATACTTATCATTGCAGACGAGAATAATGTCAATTCAGTGACCGAAAATACTCTGGAAGTCAAACTAGACGACTTTTTTCTTGACGATTTACTTTTCAATAAACATGTGTGATAATGATTAAGGCTATGTAACGATCACTATATTACAGTCTGATCAGAATTGGTACGAATAAAATAAATTAAAAACCCATATTAAGTTACGGAGTAATGTTACGGGGAAATAAGGTCGCAAATACTTTCTCGAGTCGAGGAGGTTAATTACGAGTATATAGGAAGTCATCTTAGTAATGCCCCTACACAATAATAATTTATTACCATCGAAATAAGAAATGGTATAAACCAGAAAAGAAAGATTTTCTGGAGATATTATGAGACTATGGTATATTTGGTTCATATTTTGAAAGAATGAAGAAGATGGACAATGACAAATGGTGGTAAAGATTGGTTAAGAAATTTTAGAGTATGTGCTACGGTATTGTGAAATGAAAAAGGAGCAGATATAACATTGCGTCTAATACAATTGGGTGAACAACGGTTTGATGAAGAGTTCACAAAACGGAATAGCGATGTTTTCTTTTTCGAATGTTTCAAAGATCTACGCAACAAGGAATGTATTAAAAGAACAGATAAAGTACAATATATAAGATCACAACAGCGTCCCTCTGAAAACACTGTCCATTTGTATGACTGGTAATATGTTAGCTACTACTGTAAAGAAACTTGACACATTTATATGATAAAAGACATGAATTTTGCTTAATCATTTTTTAAAGATATAGAGTTTGAAAATTAACTTTTTATTTTCAACGATTATCTCTTATAAAATACAACCGACGGTAAAAGAGGACCCAGCCCCTCCCCTAATTTTGAGGTTTGTCGAAGTTATTGGAAACATATTTTAAAAATAAATATAAGTATTACAAGTCGAAAACCATCTCTTCAACAAAAGATACGTGAGATATTTGTAAAAAGGTATTCAAGAAATACAGGAAAATTTTAATAGAAAATAATTCTTTTAAAATTTTAAATTGTTCAGGATGACGCTATTTATCGCTTTCTCACACAAGCATTACTTTTGGAGGATCAACAACTTTTTTAAATATAAACCGTTTGAATCAAACAATTTGTTAAATCAACTTGTAAACGGAAAAAATATATTTTTAGATTTATATAATTGAAGGATCTCTCATACATCATACTATATCTAATTCTGATTATAAAATATCTGAAAAATATTGTAAAGATGCGGTATATACCTGCAGAGGGATATTTTGAAGAGAAATTTTAAAGAGCTGCTTCGCGATAAACGGGTTCATTTACACGCAAGAGTTGCGAGTTGACATTAAAAATATTATAAGGTCTCGCATGAACAGTTTCCATAAATTTTGATGAATATTTATCAAATAGCGTAGAATAGTATACCGGACATCGAAACCATGGAACATTCAAATATTATTAATCGTTTACTGCCACATGAAAAAATGCGACGGACCAGGACACAAACCTGAGACCTTGTACTATGGTTGTAGGTGTTCTGTCCACTGCACCACTCGGATCGACTCACAAAGCCCGCAAACAACATCCACCAGGCCTGCGTCTTATTCCCATACGGGGGGTATTTTTGTATCAGACCTGTAGGTACCATGAAACCCGGTACGAGTGCTCCCAGTATAGGGAACCGCCTTTGTCATTTAACCCCTGAGGATGTGACGGAAGTTCATTGCAATAACCCAGGTAAACGGACTTTCAGATGTCGATGCGAGCGCAGCGGAGTGCAGTGGACAGCACACTTGCGGTCGTAGCATGAGGTCCCGGGTCCGTCGCAATTTTAACCTGGATGTAGACGACGCAACTGTTCCTCTCCGAGTAGGTACTCGGAGGTAGTGAGTTATTCTCCATTAGATAGAAAGGTGGTTCATTTAGTATATAAACCTATGTAACCTAGAATTTTTACAAATGTCTCAAATGATTTACTAGATAACGTTGAAGTCATTTTCGACAACGGACACAGCTGCACGCGCTCTTACGCCACCCAATCCGAAATCTTCTCCCACTTCTTTACCTTCCTTTCCCCCGTTCACCATCTCTGCGTGAAATCACCCCGGTTGCCCACCAAACCCCTCGTTCTGGCACCCAGGCGTGGAAATTGGTGCAGTTATTTACTTTCTCCGCGCACCCTTCCCGAGTCGGTAGACCTCCCTCCCCTATACGCTAGCAACCCCCATCCCCTTCGCCGCTGACGTACCCCGCATTCGCCCTTAGAACATTCTCCGACTCCGGAAGCTTGTATTTAATTTCGTAGACCAATAAGACTCTTCGTTGGGTTTAGCCGACCGTATATGGAATTATACGCAGACCGCATCGGACGCAATTGCTGAGGATTTTTACGGACAGCATTCGTGTCATGTTTTACGCTCCACTCCTCTTTTTTCCTTTCGCTCCTCTCTCTGCCCAGCGGCGTGTTTTCACCTTTTCCTGAGCTCTTGTGGATGGACGCTATAAATAGACCGAGTTAGCTGGAAGGTTCTTGCCATTTTTTCCCTGCCCTGTCGGCTGTTATCATAGATGTCTGCCCAAGTGAACTCTATATTCTTTCTGCCCTTTTTTTTTGGTATGCGCTGGAATTACGCCGAATTACGTGCTGCGAGGCCTGGGATACTTGCCAACGCTTCTTTGAGAAGGCGCTGTTTCCTTTCCAATAATAATTCGTACCGTCCTTCTTCTTTCATATGAAAAATACTTTTGCAGAATATATTTCATTCAAATTAATCTTCCCGTAATTATTTTACCAAGTTAAAAATAATGTTTTAATGTGTGTGTATATATATATATATATATATATATATATATATATATATATATATATATATATATGGAATAGCTTGTCACCTGATTTATGAATAGTAAATCATTTAAACAAAGTATATAAAATTATCCTCTTGAGGACATACATGTTTTCATTTCATTATTGTGATATAATTTCTTTAGAGATCTAAAATAGCAAATAACTAATGTTTTTAAGGAGAAAAAATGAATTTTCGTTAACATATTTTGTACTTAGTTTCACAGAGATTTTCTTTTCCTGTAAACTAATTTATCTCGTTTGTTCCAAAGTTCGTCTTGTTCTTTGTGATTTACGACATTTCAATGTAATATTTTCTTCACTTGTGTTTGCCCGATGATGGCTCACAGTGGGGATCGAAACGTAGTATAATTTCTTTGATATATGATAAATTCAGTCTGTGAAAATAATGTTTAATTCAAAAATTAGGACATTTTAAACCAAAGAGTATTAAAATGCTTTATTTAATACCTTTTTCAATCATCTGTGTTTGAGGAGAACATTTTATACGATGGGGGATAATAATTTTTGGAACAATATGAACAAATAGGAAGTAAAAGCGATTTGATAAAGTAATAGATAATAGCTCACAATAGAATATTAAATAAAATCATTAAAACTAGTGGTACTTTGTGAACACTATTGAGTGTATATAGATGAGCATTTTTGCTGTGTTCATCATGGCAGCGTTGCCGGCGGGTGCACATGTGTGTACGTTCAGCTCGCATAGCTTTAGGAATTCATTTAAAACCAACGGTGCACGATAATCAAATTATTGCAATTCGATATCAGAGCTGAACCCATTGCACCGTACATGTGATTACGTTAAACTTGAATAATGCTGAAAACGATATATGAGGTGACGATTGCACGCTACTTGCTTCGATTACTTGTTTGCAATGCATTTATTTTTGTGTAACTACGAGTCATTTCACGACTAATACTTTGTAAAAGGTTTGGTGTTTGGAATTCATAAAATATGGTTTTTGTTGATGGAGTTAATATATTTCTTCGTATTCTGTGGAAATAGATCATTTGGCACGTAGAAGTAAAAAAAATATTATATTATTGTACAATTTTCTCCCCCGTTCATTAGTCTGATTATTTTGATCTATTATTGAAGTAAAAAATATATTATTAAGTTTTAGTATTCTCCGTAGTTTCACCTTTTAATGTTGGGGGAGTAGCCCTTCCAGTGTATGGTTGTGTAGTATGGTGGATTGCATGAAAATAAAGCCATATATAAAGTATAACGTGATAAATAAGACATTTACATGAGAAGAGCAAACTTTTAAAGCGCGAAATTATTGAGCAATAATTTATTTATTAGTAAAATATAACGAACTTTCATTTAT
Organism: Laupala kohalensis; assembly: GCA_002313205.1. Lineage (NCBI taxonomy): Eukaryota > Metazoa > Arthropoda > Insecta > Orthoptera > Trigonidiidae > Laupala > Laupala kohalensis. The sequence goes on from NNCF01126676.1 coordinate 132,809, forward strand.
TATTATAATTCTTTTGTATTTCCTTCACTACGCATGACTTGTATTCACAAATCCCATTATTGTTTAATCTTTATTCAGAATTTGAAAAACATGTTTTGGGTGGCTATAATATCATATTATGTCATTTGAAGCCACTTTCCACTTTCAATTTGTAATTTTTATTTAACTTATTTTGAACATTTAAATCGTTTGTTCGCTTAAAACTCATTCGTCATTCACATTTCTCACCATATTACAGTAATAATGTGTCACAAATAAAAATATAATTTCAAGATGGAGAGAAGGTGTAAAACCGTTAGCAACGCTGCATTTCGTCCTCCCTTAGAACACAAATTCGCAGGCCGTCGACCCAAGAGCTTCTCCGCGTCGCCGATAGATAGCAGGGAAAGCGGACACGTGGTATCGATCGGGGATTCTCCGTCTCGCTAATGTCGTGTCCATCCTCTCTCCCTCGCTCTCATGACGGTACCACCTTTCACCCCTCCACTCTCTTGAAAGCCCACCGACCTTTGTAAACATCCCCGAAGGTGGCGGATGCTGCGACGGTGGCCTGGCAGAAGAAGGGATAGTTGATGCAACCGGCGCGCCCACATTCTCACCTTTCGCCGACGGCATTTCACCTGCAGCGGATATCCTCTGGAACCCAGGACTCCTCTGACGAGGGAAATATTTTCGATATCGATTTTGAAGCTGTGCTGGGTCGGATCGAAAAGGTCGTTCGTTATACTGATACTTTCGATGTATCTTTACGCTACTGATAGACGTACGTCTTGTACACTCGTATTTAATACGCGCATGAGAAAATATGTATGGGGGTACAGATTGAATTTTGGACGTTTTCTTGAAATTTTTAAATACATTTTATTTCGAACTAAAATTGTGTATCATGCACACTTAACTTGGTTTCCGAAAAAAAATAAAACGATTTGAATACGTCGAAATTAAATTCATTTGATAAAAAGTTTTTAAAAAATGAATCTGAATCGGAAATGTACAAAGAAGGTATGTTTACGGAATTAATACAACAGTAATAAAGGAGGAAATGACGGTCTGACAAAAGATTCTTTGTGTCTTTTTTCAATTATGAAACGAATTTATTCCAAATACCGCGAGTCAAAATTGACGACTCACTCACCGTAACTTGAGATATATCATTGCGATGTATTTAAACAGGGTACCCCCATGTTTACTAGAGACGCCCTATCGGCAGGATATAGTACTACTCCCTTCACACCAGATGCCCTTTAGTGTATCAAGGGATGAAAATTTCGCAAAAATCGAGTAAAAAATCACACTTTCAAATGTCAGGGAGGGCTAATATCATTAGTTCTGACTCAATTAAGACCACTCGCGAAGCCGAGATTTAAAAAACTCCCATATTCGAAAACCACCTCCAATCCCAACTACCTCATCCCTATTGAAGCATGAGTTTATCAAATATTATGAAAATGCTCAGGTGTCGGATTGACGAAGTTATCTTTTGTTTCGCACCGATTTAAGTAACTGCTAGTCATCCCTTCAAACATTTCGCACCATTCCGAAACTTCAAGTTTTTATACGTAAAAATTGTTCGAATAATGTCAAAAAGCAATTCATTAGATGTCAAAAGGTGTAAACAACACATTTTATTTCAAGAACTTTCGGTCCTGTCACCCCACCATCCCTATATTGGTCTTGTGCTTACCTGCTTACCTCCTGGTCAGGACAGCGATTATAATGCAAAGATGCAATGGTGAGATGAATAATAAATGGTTCATGAGCAATATTCGATAATCAATGAATTTTCATAACCCGAGAGGAAAGGAAAACCCATGTCTGCCCGTTTATGTCAGATGCCCGTATAATTCTGAAGGTGATAACGCTGCGTCTTTCTTATGAAGGGTTGAAATTTGGAGTGAAATTCGAGATTACTTCGTTTGCGTTATTATTAATAATTATTATTATTATTTTGTTTGTTCCCTCAGCATTGCTGCTGGTATAAGAGGAAGTACGGTCTAGGCACATCCATCTATATACCACTCAAGAACTTTCTTACTATGTTGGTAGTGTTTAGAATGACAGTTTTTTGCAAGAGTATATAAATATTCTTATTGAAGTCAAGAATCTTAAGGCTTTCGTGCAACTGCTTTGGTATTACACCTGTGGCTGACAAAACACTTGCCACATTATTTTTATTATTATTATTATTATTACTACTACTACTACTACTACTATTTGATGTTCTGGTTACAAAACAAAAGTGTAAGTAGACTTTAGTGTAGTTAATCTTTGTATGTACTAATCTTATGTATTTGTGTAAAAGGAAATAATTTGGAAAAAATAATGAATAAGGATGAAATGTTTTAATCATTTATGTATGAATGTGTATAAACTGCACAGATTTAGATAAAAATGAGAGAATGAAAGAAATATTTATCCTGTAATATGCTATGTATGTGTGTATATAATCAAAAATGAGTTAAGGTAATTTGACTAAAGATTTTAAGGCATCCAAAACCGAGCCCACTATGTCTTCTATTTGTACAAAAGATAGTGGATTTGTTAGTGGTGGAATAAAGGTAAAAAATTGCTCCTACTGCTGCTGCTACTTTAAATAGTAGTGGTTAGGTTCAGTTAGCGAGTATAAGTATAAGTAAAAATCATAAAATTGGAGGTTATATGTTAAATGGTATGGAAGTATTAACCTGGATGTCAAATGTAAACTGATGTGTAAGTCTAGATGTAAAATTAAGTTGTATGCGAAATTAAATCGGTGTGGATAAAAAAACTAGTTAAGTATGTAAATAAATTTGTGAATCAAATATGTATTTTTGATGTATTGTACACAATGTATGTGAGCTGTTGAACTATGTAAGATGCACAAATCTATCTATATGAAATAAAAACTTTTTAACTTTTTTTTTAACTTTTAACTACTACTACTGCTGCTACTACTACTACTTTGATTATATCCAGAAACGATTACCAACAGCGAGAAAAATAAGTAACAGAAGCACAAATACAAGATTCAAAGTGAGAAAGTGGAAGGATTTATCCCGAATGGATTGAAAAGGGAACCCCGGAACAATTGCAGGTTAAGACACTGCGGAACGTATATAATGGAAGATTCAAAGAAAGTGCAAGGAATTGCTAAAGAAAGAATATTTGGATACATTCGACTGTAAAGGAAACAATGAAACGCACTGAGAGGACAAGTTTTTTTTAACAATAAGAAAAATGTGGAGAAACTGGGCCTTAAATAACATGTACGCACCGGAGAAGTCAAAATTAGAAAGCAGTTGATGAGGTACGAAGTACGGTCAAAACACTACAGAGTGAACTGAGAGCCTAAAAGAAACTCACACGCTGAGGGTGGTAAGGGAAGCGTGGTGCTTGCCTATAGATTCCCACGGAGCTGATGAAAATTTGAAAGCGCTTTCGTTGGTGGGGATCTACAGGAATTGTAGGAGCTGCAGGCAGGGCTGGAAGGGTTGGAAGGTTGATTGCGCCACCGAGAGGTTTTCCTGGTCCGCCGACGGTTATGCGAGCGCGCTCCAGCGGCGAAGAATAGAAGCTCGGGGAGCACGAATGGTGTATAGAGGGGGAGAGGGGGAAACGCAACGCACGCAAATCGCAGGCAGCAGCAGCAGCAGCAGCAGAGGAGGCACAATGGGAATGGAGACAAAAACGCAATAGTGGTGGAGAAAGACTCGCCCCAGAGACGTTAATGAGAGCCAGTCGGCTGCAGACATTGCGAACGCAAAGAGGACTGTTTGGAAATTCTCGGATTTAGCCTTGGATGTTGAACCCATATGATTGGAATCGTTGGCTTATTGGATGTTTTGTTTCACTGAAGTTGTAGAAAAAAACTGTTTTGTGTTAATTTTTCGGTCATTAATTAGTTCTTTGCATTATTATGGTATGGAACGAGGGAATCTCATATGGCTTAAGTCAAATGTGTTAAGTGACTTCAAACGAAGGGATTTATGGATAGATACAAAAGGAAAATTCGATTTTATCTCAAGATTGTTAACAGAAATTGGGACGATAATGGATGCATTAAAAGAAGCTGGAAACCAATAGTAAAAGCGAGGTAATGAAAGAAATACAAGTAGATGTAGAATAGTTAGAAAAAGAAATTTTTGGTAGATAGGTTAGGAAAGATGTAACACTTGCATTTGACAACAAAACCATGGTTATAGAAAGAAGGTATAGGGTATGTACAGATAACTAATACAATAAATAAATTATTATGATCTGGAACAAATTAAACAGATTCTCTTTGAACTCTTGTCAAAATGGTCATAAAGTGGTCATCTGTGAAAGCCAAACGGCATTACCACTTATCTCAAAATATCATGCTGTAGTGTATATACCAGCGCTCACAAGATGGATCAATTTCACAAGGGTTCGAATTTGCACAAAAATATATAATGTTCATCAGGAAATTATCTCCAGTTATATCTATATTTAACTGTGAAATTATATTTATTATCATCTTAAAATACAATATTGTAATAAATTGCGCACAAACTTACCTTCAAATATGCTGCTTAATACAGCGAGAAGAAGGATATTTACACTAATAATAATGTTTTGTAAAATGTCATTAAGTAATTCGTATTTTTGTTCGTATATTGTTGATAAGGTGTTTCAATTCCAAGTTCATTTCTATTTTGGATGTTGATTCCTCAGTTATTTCATTACTACATTGCTTTGAAAATATTGTCATGGGAAAATATTGAATATCTTATTCATAATTTTACTCGATCTGCAATTCACTGTAGTGCTTTATTTTTTCTTAACTTGAGTTATCCGTATTAATTAATACCCAACTGACTGTGGTTGAAGCTATTAGTCAAAGAGCAATTTCCTTGTTAATTCTATTTTGTACAAATTGCCGTGCTTGCCACGAGATTTATGAAAATTTTGAAAGGTTTATTTCGGAGCGAATTAAATCCATATTTAATATTCAATAAACCATATTTACCATCTCTACTACAATTTTGAGGATTAAAGAATTTCGACATTTTGAGCAGTTTCCTGGGCTTTATCATATTGAATCACTAAATACTTTTAATATAGTGTACGCAAATTTCCGTTTTTTTGTTTATGAATATTGTGCTGTGCTATGCGTTATAATAAATGATCCAGTTACTATTCACACATAAACATTCCAGATAATATACATATTTAGATGAGATACTTAATGGTGTTGTATTTTCACTCTTCTCTACAAAATATTCTGAATTTTTCCTGTTCTTGTTGATTATTCTTTCCACGCAATGCAGTAAACAACAATTCGAACAATTTTTCGAAGGTTTTTTCCCTTTACTAATTATTTTCCGATACTATCATACCTTATTAAATGTTTTATACAAATTCTATTTGGTTTGTGCACCTGACGAAAAAACTATACAATTTTTTTCCAATTTTATTATTTACAAACTTTCGTTCGAATTCCTGACAAATTCCATTCAGATAATTCCAAGAGGCATCTTCCATATCAGCAGAGGTCCTTTACACCCATTCTGGTATTTCTGGTGTTATGGTATTTGTGTTTTATAATTCATCAAATAATTTATTTTCAACCTGGATTTGACTCCATCCATTTTCGACACACATCAGTGTCCCTTGTAGTAAAATTTTTTGCATCTTTTGTATCATTTGGTTTAGCATGGACTCTTTATTCTGACGCTACATTTTACACACCTGTCTCTCTCTTCAGTGTCTCTTCGTTAGATGATTTTCTTATCTTGTGCATCTTGGTTCCTACTGTGATCGTTTTTACTTTCTTGTCAAACTAAAATTGAACCTGTGAGAATAATTCACTCAAGTGACTAAATGATAAAACCAAGAGAGATGAAATAAAAAAAGGGATGAAAGATAAATATTAAAAGAGAATATCAAATTGCTACCAGCATAATGATGAATTATCCAGCAAATGAATTTTCCATCATAAGTAAACATCAATATAAATATAATTATAAGTAAATGGGGTAATAAAAAATGATAAAACGTAAATAAGAAACCAGACATCAATATCATAATGACCCAATGTCGTGTAATAAATAATTATACATATACATTTATATTAAAGGATTTGCTGGATGAAAAAGTAATACATTACAATTACATATTCCGATACAGCATGATGACAGCAAATATAAATTCAAACCATTATATTTCTTTACCGGAATTGCAGCAATGGATCTTGTTGTTGCTTGAAACCTTAACTGGCAGACAGTTTATGAATTAGGTCACACACCTTATCAAAATATAATCTCAGACGCCTTCGCAATTTCTTGTTTACTTAAACATTCTCATTTCCTTCACTTTTTTATCGCCTTCTTGATTCGCTTCATGACGTTATTTCGTAGGATAGGAGAAAAGGAGAGGAGAATTGGGTCTAAAAATCCTTGCCTTTTTTTATTTCTAACCTTATTTCAAATTTTCCTGATCTTGTTTAATCATTTTTGTCGTCTTCTCTCATTTCCATTTGTTTGGTTCGTCTTTGTCTCGTTATTAAGTGTCTTTCCTTATTTCTTTCTCTCCTCTTCTTATCGTTCGTCATCTCTTCTTCCCTACCTCACACCGCTTCATCCTATACCTCCAATCCTGACTGCACCCTCCTGACTCAGCAACAGCAACCGCGGCAACCCATCAGATTTGCATTTAAAATCCAATGAATGTTGGGGAAAAAAGCTCAGCAATTTGTGCGCAGCTTGTGGTGCATTCTCGTGCTGACGGTGATCATGCAAATTGACTTTGGTAACTGTGTGAATAACCGTTATGGCGAATGCGCCGCACAATATCGCTGCAACGCTCGTAGCGGCGCGGCAGCGCGCCTGGTGCTTACGGAGTCAGCAAGCCAAGCGAAGGCCTCCAATGGTTGTAGGTTGTTGCAGCAAGAGATGTGATACGAATGTGAAACGTAGCAATCCTCCGTGTCTCTTGCGTTACAAAGCTAACGTTTACCGAAGGCTTGTTCTGAGCTTTGTAAAGACGGGAAGATGTGAACGCAGCACAATGAGATTCGAAGCTTTCTCTATGAAGAATTTTCCTGATGAAAAGCTGATTTGTTCATGGTTAAGGGCGCATTCCCCCTATGCTTAATGGGCTTTATGTCGGTCATTTTAAGCATCAGAATACAGCATTTGTTACGATCATTAATTATTTATCTTAACAATTCTAGGATGATGTATTTTGGTCTTTTTGTCATCTATTATTAGGTTTGCTTCGCGCCAGATACCCCATGCTTAGTTCATGCTTACCTCAATCTACACGAATACAATTTCCCTTTTCAAATTCTTCCTGTATGAGTATAAATCGATCATTATTTAATTGAAATGCTAAACATTGTGTGGTAATGCAGATGCTCGTCTATTTTACTAGTGGACTATTTTTTCTCAAGAAATAGTTTTTTTCAGACATCTTANTGTGGTAATGCAGATGCTCGTCTATTTTACTAGTGGACTATTTTTTCTCAAGAAATAGTTTTTTTCAGACATCTTATCCTTGTGTGCTTTTTCTTTATGTTGTTTCTTCAAATCGTAGATAATAATAATACATTTTTCCCGAATGTACATTTTGAGGGAGTCGGCTAAACGTGTCAAAACTGTGGTACATCCTACGAGATGGGGAGTGCCGCGCGTTACAATCACATGACAGGCAGTTTTGCCACGCGTATTAGTCTCGCGCCGGCGGGGATGCCCCGTGAGCTATTCTATTCGTACGTCTGAGTAAGAGCCTCGTCATAACAGAGCCTTATATGAATATGTAGTACCTCGTGGAAAAGTTTCAACTCTATTAAGTTCATTAAGAAATTATTGATGTATCGTTTTAGTTGTGTTCTCGATGTAATTCAAATTTGTCTCAGTGTAGCTTTGTTTCGGTGTGATAATTTTTATATGTGATTCTGTAATTCAAATGTTCCTTTACATTTGGACACATATTTAGTTATCAAGTGACAAAATCTTTATGAAACAAACTCTTTTTACCTCATACTTTTTGAAAGTTTATTGTACGAGAAAGAAGTGGTATGTCGCCCAAGCTCAGAGAAGTTCATTACTTTATAACACGCGGTTTAAGATACATATACATTCTAATGATGCAAGACTTACGTGCAGAAGTGAAATATAAAATTCATTAACATTCTACCAAACCTCAAAAGATTTTCTCTCTCCTTCCTAGTTGTCACGATCTCTTGCTGGCAATATATCTTTATCCTTACTATTATGATGTAAAATTGCACCTATCTGTTTGCGGAGATTAGGTCTAAATTACTGAAGTAATCTTGAATTTAACAGAAATATAATCTGAAGACTAGAGATGATGTTACATCGCTATACATCATCACAACCATCAATTCTGAGTGTAATAGTTCTGTACGTTGGATGTACTGGATCACCTCCCAACGCCCAGAGATAGGGAGAGTGTTTGCTGGAAAGGGAAACTGCGGCTCTATCCGGAATAGTTGGCAACAGCCATGTATCTCAATTGAGTGGCTGCAGATAGCGAATAACCCGCTTCAAGATTAATGGCATGGTTGCGTCGCGCCGCAGCCATCGTCGTATTTATTGCTCTCGAAACTTCCACCCGCTAGTGGGTGACACCGTTGCCTCCTGCATTACTTGCCAAGCGAGAGCAAAGTCTAGGTCTTGTCTAGGGTTTCATCTAGGGTCGAACCTTGTAGAACTCTAAGAGTTGTGTATTTAAAGAAACTGTGATATCTTTCTAAACTTTACCACAATAATTTCATGTCGAACAAATCAAAGTGGTAGTAACAAATTATATGCCGTGATTTCCACTGTCGTCACATTTCATAATATTCCCGAAATTTCAATAAATATTCTGAATATCGTGATAAATGTTCGAACACCGGTAGTATTTTGTCGCAAAAATGATTTCCCATAAGAGAGTACTAATGTTTCAAATATTACATTTTCATATATTTCCTATATTTTTTAAGTGAAACATAAAATGTTTTTATCGCAATTTTCAGGATTTTTAAATTCAAGCTTCAGAAGTAAAATGGATGTTTCATGAACGAATCAAAAACATTTTTGTTGACTTTATTTATTCTGAATCCAAGAATTGCAGAAATACTGTTCGTATATTTTGATCATTTCAAACATCAAAAGTTTCTTTCGATGAATTCAAATATCTCTCTCTGAAACAACTTACGTCTGTGTAAAGTATTCCTTTCGAAATAACTAAAATTTGCTTTCTGCAGATTTGGATCCGTAGAAACTTTGGAACGATGTTCTTGGAAGGACATCTCTTGGGTTAACTTTCTAGGTTGGTAGAACTGCCAGGATTCCCGCGATCGGCGTTCTGAGTGCTTTCGCTCTTCCCAGAGGCGGTACCTACTCTTGGTAGGCTCTTGGTAGCTCTCCGTTCAGAGAAGAGCGATAAATATTTGCGCAGTGAAGTCCTACGCAGCACCCAGGACTTCGCAAAGGATAGGACACAGAGGCAGAGGGATAAAGCTACTTCGGTTTGCGGACAGGGAAAAGGAACAAAGAACTCTTGGAATGAGAAATGAAGCAAGAGAAGTTTAGAGGAATGAGAAGAGTTAGATGAGAGAGGAGAGATGTAGTTCGCAACATGGTGTGCGGTAGACGAACACCGGCGAGAGGAAATTAAAAATTGAAAAGGTAACCCTGGATGAAGTCAGTGAATATCTAAAGAATGTTGTCATAGATTTGCAAGCACCCAAACATTTTAAAAGTATCTGTACTTATTGAAATATACGGTTAGGGCGGAGAAAGGAAAAGAAAAAAAATTGTAATGAGTGCACAACTGGCTTCTTCGATAGCAAATTGTATATTATGAAATACAACCAGAATCCACGAAGTTCTAGATTAAGTAATTTACAGTGAATTAAGAAAAAAGTTAACTCGTAAGATTGTACATTAATGATGTACCTCCCATGCAGCGCGATATACAGATGGTTTATAGAAACTTTAATTTCACAATAGACAAACTTTCTTTCAGTCTAATCCCGGAATTTGATTAACATTAACGTAAATGTGGCGTAAAAAGAAGAGAAATACTAGTAATTATGTTGCCATACACAGTGTTACCTGTCTAAAATAAGCCCGTACAAGAAGTGTCCTTGTGTCTCTCCATGGACTGTGGGACCTTCTCCGTGATACTTTAACTTGTAACGTTCTCTTCTTCTGAGCTTGTGTCTTGTCATCTCTGTACCTCGGGTGAAGGATATACAGCTATACGATGTGCTCTGTCAGCGCACGTCTACTTTTTATAGTCCGGTTACTATAACCGAACGTTTCCATTGTTTTCTGGAACTACGTATATTGAAGAGACCCTGGTAGGAGTAAAATTTAAGTAAATCGTCAAACTTAAAATTCTTTTTGCTTCTTATGCAAAAAATTCTGGATGAGAACAACGTGAATTGGGAAATGTTATGCATGTGAACGGTACGAATCCTTAGAGTTGCGAACGGAAAAATTTCTTTCCGGAAATCAATCCAGTGAAAACTACCGGATGTAGTAACTTTTTAAAAAGTATTGTTTTAAGAGACAACATTCATTTCATATTGAACGTTTGTGATCTATATAAAATACATTTGTGTGCACTGGTATAAAGCAAACTGAAATGAAATTCTAACGAGTGAAAAGAAGAAAATTCCATTGAGGTCGGGGAGCGGGCTATTCGCGAGGAATCCACAATGAGACGTGAGGATTGGGGAACGCGAGGACATAGTGGAAAGCGGTCTGGAACAGGCTCTTATCTTCGTTCGGATGATCGTACATCCTTTAGGATGCGGTTTGGGAGCCATCGCCGCGCCCGCCTCTGCTGCGGTCGTCCCCGGGACACAAAAGCCTTCGCTTCGATGGACCATTGCCATTGCGGTGGAAGTGCCAATAGGCCTATGAATGAATCCATCGAGGAACCACTTTGAATTGCTTTACGCAAATGACGTTTTGGGAAGCTAGGGGAGCATGTCAACTAGGAAGAGAACCATGTCAACCATCAGACATGCATGAGGGATATATAATGGTGTTTAGGAAGCATTCGCTTGAAAATACTAGTTCCTTTTACCCCACTTTCCAAAGGTTTTCATATAATTCCCTAGAAACATGTTTGTTTGTTTATTTCTTTACTGTTGAAATTTTTTCATTTCAAGAATTAAAAAGAAGTCAAAAACAAACAATATCGCGTTTTTTTTTCATAATTATATATACAAATATGTACATAATTACGAAAATCCAGTTAGAAGATAAATACACTTTACACAGAACGCTGAACGCGAGTTAATTATTAGTAATTCTTCGTGTTTCAAATCATCTTTATATCATGAGAATGAAACAAATATTCCTCCTAGTCTTTATTTAATTTTGCTTCTACGATTATGTCGCAGATATTTTACGTTCACTAGTTATTATCCGCATCATTGATATTTTTGAACTCTGACGGATACAGTGAACTTTTTTATCACCAGTTACTTCTATTTCACATCTACAGAATAACAGCCAATTTTTAATTGTTTTTCCGTTCTGGTATTTCGTCTTTATTAACCACACATAGTACCGCATTTGCAGCAATACTGAGGAAGAGTCCATTGACATTTTGAACCAATTCACCCAGTAGGTTTCTAATTTCGAAGTTAACTTAATTGAATTCACTTATCTGTTCAGATTATTTTATAGGGCGATGTTAAAAGTTAGATTGTATAATGGGTGGGTTCCAACAAGAGGACCGCACACAGGCCTAAAAGACCCTTTGTACCCCTTAGAGGACGATGTTAAATCTATAAAACTTAAAATGGATCAAATTATTCATTAACTCATCATATGTTTAGGTGAATGTGTCCCTTGATGAATACTTTACTAATCTTATTTGAACCACTAATAACGTTCTAATACTTACATTTTCATTTTGTGTTCGTCGTTTTCAGTTGACGTCAATTTTCTTTTCACTCACCATGCCTTGATCGCTTCTTTGGACATCTTATAGTGAATGTTTAATTTTACAAAATCCATTATCAAATTCAATAAAACTTTGATCGAACACGGAAATTTTACCAATTTTAATACTCCCACACCATGCTTTATTATTATATTTATTTTCTCAAATTTGTACATTAACATTTCTCAAATTTCAAACTCGGTAGCAGTACACAGAGGGTTCTGAAGAAAGAGGACATCTGAAAAATCCTGAATGTCAAGTATATAAACTTTCATCTTATTCATTCAACCACTATCGCTTGTTGCTAATATTTTTTAATAAGAAGAGAACATTTACTTTTGAATATTCTTACTTTACTAATTCAGAATTTAAATGTCGTATTATTTTTTATATTTTCATTAACATTTTTTTCATGAATAATTTCATTTTACGACCTTTAGATGCAGAACATTTACATTTAGTTAACACACTACTTTTTAACGCGGGTTTAATATCATGAAATAGACTCAAAATTACTTTTCTAGAAAACATATAGCATTACAATTCAAACAATGAAATATGTCATTTATTCTTATTTTTATTCTTTACTCAAATGTTTTCTAGAAAAGTATTACAATTCAAACAATGAAATATGTCATTTATTCTTATTTTTATTCTTTACTCAAATGTTTTCTAGAAAAGTATTACAATTCAAACAATGAAATATGTCATTTATTCTTATTTTTATTCTTTACTCAAATGTTTTCTAGAAAAGTATTACAATTCAAACAATGAAATATGTCATTTATTCTTATTTTTATTCTTTACTCAAATGTTTTCTAGAAAAGTATTACAATTCAAACAATGAAATATGTCATTTATTCTTATTTTTATTCTTTACTCAAATGTTTTCTAGAAAAGTATTACAATTCAAACAATGAAATATGTCATTTATTCTTATTTTTATTCTTTACTCAAATGTTTTCTAGAAAAGTATTACAATTCAAACAATGAAATATGTCATTTATTCTTATTTTTATTCTTTACTCAAATGTTTTCTAGAAAAGTATTACAATTCAAACAATGAAATATGTCATTTATTCTTATTTTTATTCTTTACTCAAATGTTTTCTAGAAAAGTATTACAATTCAAACAATGAAATATGTCATTTATTCTTATTTTTATTCTTTACTCAAGACAATTTAACACACGCGTGCGAATTAATGTGCACCTGATGATGTCCCAAATCTGGGTGGAAACGTAGTTATTTAAATAAATGTAAACATTGTCTTACGGAAAGGACGTAAAACGCGAAATTATACTTCATTTATTCTCTGGTCAATCGAAGTCGGAGTACATTCATAAAATAATACAAAATTGTAACTCTCAAAGGATGTCGATAAATTCCACGCCCAAGAAAATATTTCTTTTTTATTATTAAGCTTATTATTTCGTGTTTTAGCATATTTCTGTTGACTTCGGTAAATTTTCTTTTCGTAAATCAAGCGAGGTTCCTTTATCACTTATACAAGAGACGGTAACCTTCACGCTATTCTAATATGAACAGTGTGAAGCATTTAGTTTGTTTCCGTATTTGTGTTTCATTTTTTACGAAACCTTTAAATAAAAAAACAAACATAGGACCCATTAAAGTTGCTTCGAAACGAGAGCTTACAATGCTAATGAATGGTTTATGTTGTATTGAGTAAATGTTACTTTCTAACGGGTTGCCGTTCAAATAAATCGTTATACTAACAGTATTTGTTTTGAACTATGGGAAATAGAACAAACAAGGCAATTTACGGAGGCCATTATATAAAAAGGTCGTATTTACTATCCGCCCTTTTCGCATAGTACAATGTATTTTTATGGCAGGCAACAGAACATTTCATTTTCTCAAATGTTTGATCAATTATTCTTTTTTTAATTTTGAATTCTTCTGTGGATTCTATTTTAATATTATTGAACTTACATTCATGTTTCACAAATCAAACTTGTAAT